>JBCNYH010000012.1:37347803-37360170 GCA_039654325.1 Tandanus tandanus
TAACACCTAACCCATCTATGCGTAGACACACACACACGTACGCATGCACACTCTCACACACACCTCTAATGACTGGAGGTTAAAATACCAAATGGTCGAGTGCATTTTGTTTTCTTACAGCATTCATGGAAGAATGAATTGCATCATTCATTCAAGATGTGCCAAATTACCCGAGATGAAATCTCTTCTTGACTAGAGCCTTCTATAAGATTTTAGTGTGTTTATTTACAATATATGAGCAGTGTGTGAGTTCAATTGTCACAAGACTACATGTTGAACACGGATTACATGTTGGACTGTAATGAAGTTTCTCTTATATGGTTTGTATTTTTATCTGGTTTCACCCAAATGAGGATGGGTTTCCCTATTGAGCCTGGTTCCTCTCAAGGTTTCTTAATCGTGTCAACTGAGGGAGTTTATCTTTGTCACTGTCACCACGGGCTTGCTCATTAGGGATGTCTAGGGGGTTGTATAAAAATGTTTCAATTCCTTGTAAAAAGCGCTATACAAATAAAACTGAATTGAGTTGAACAAGCAAATAGCTGAAGAGAAATGGTAACTGGAATCTCACTGTTGTAAAATACTGTTTTTTTTTAAAAAAAAATATAAAAATCTAAAATAATTTTATATGAAAAGAAATGGTAATTGTTTAAAATTAGTGTAATGTTACATGCTTCCTGGCGATTTAGTGCCAACTATGACAACTCAGAAAGTATGTAGAGGGTATAGTAGTACTAGTACCATGTAGCCAATACAAAAACAATAGTGGTGATGGCAACACATGGGATATGAATAGTTTGCCTAAGAGTGAATATGTCCTCTTATAGCCAGTCTAGTAGTCACACTCAGTCTGCACCAAATGATAGAGACTGATTACACTATTGACTGACATGAGATGCTTTGGTTTTGATTATTTCAGCTTTGTGTTGTAAGCACTTTTAGGAAAGCCCTATTTTGGTCAGAGGTATGAGACAAGAATGAGTCAACTCAGATTCTGTACCGCTGTGTTGGCTGCTTGTTATCTGTAAAATTCTTTTAATGCTACAGCTTGTAGGCTTTCAAACTAAGCTTAGAATCCTAAGCTGTTTAGGACGTGTGTAAACTGATAAAAGCTCAGGTCAGACAATGACCGAGTGCTTATGCTCTCAGTTGACTTTGCTAACACTTAGCTTTTCCTAAACTTCATCAATCACCCTGAGAAAAAGATTGTGAACCGCTTTCAAAAGCCATTTGTCATTTTAAGGAAAGTGTACAGTATATCTAGAAAATGCATCTCCATGGATCTCAGCCTCCAGGTAATAACTCTGCTGGGAAATTATCGAGCACCACTGGGAAATTCTTTGACTATTTGCTCATGATGGACTGTAATAGAATTCAGCATGAGCTCCTTTGTGTTTCGATCTGTCAGTGCAATTTGCAGACACAATGATTATAAATGCAGTGTCAAAGGTTGCTTCCTGTAGAGCTGTACTAATCTGAGTATCAGGTATTTAGTTTTAGAGCATTGTCTGATATTGAGTGCAGATATCAATACTACTTTGAGTCATGGTTTGCAATAAGCATTGCTGTAAGAAAGGGAAAGGGCTATAAGATTTTACTAAAAAAAGGAACTTTACTAAAGTGAACAGAGGCTTAAGTGATCTATACTAAGGAACTGTAGAATGCAGAGCTCTAGAGGATTCGCAATGTCTGACTGACTGACAGATTATAAATGATTTCATGGATTTAGGGATGACACGAGAATAGGTACATGTAGTGTTGCCAAGGGTTGGAGACTGTCTTGTTTGGTGGGATCAAGATATCATCATTGCTTTTTGTAGATGATGGATCTGGTCTTCTTCATTGAGCAGTGACCTCCAGTTTGCAGTGGTGCGGGTTGACGCCTAGCATGAAGCGGCTGGTAGGAGAATTAGCACCTCCAGATCAGAGAGGCCATGTTAGTCAGAAAAGGGCTGAGCCAAAAGTTAAAGGTTTACAGGTTGAGCTACGTTCTGACCCTCATCTCGGAGCTGTGGGTTGTGACTAAAAGAACAAGCTTGTGAATATAAGTGGCAGAAATTAGGTTTTTCCAAAGGTTGTCTGGGGTTAATTTTAGAAGATGGAGCGAGGAGTTCAGACATTCTGAACTGCTGCTCCTCTGCATGGAAAAGGACACCGTTGAAATGGTTCAGGCTAGTATGACTCCTGGACACGGTTTTTATCTATATGTTAATAGATTCCCAAAAACCAGTATGCAAACGATGCCTTGAAGAGTCCATCCCATAATAGAATACACTTTGAATTTAGCAGAGCACCTTAAAGATGAAGTGTGTTCCTTATTCTGAGATGGACATTATGGTTATTTTTGTTTGAGATGCCTGGCATTGCTGTGTATCCAACTCTGTTCCATCTGACATGTTTCATCAGTCACCAAGTATAATGTTGTTATTATAATATACAATATAATAAATATTTTAATAAGTGAATGTAATAAATATTTTTGTAAATAAAAATATGAAATCATAAATTTATGTACAAGAAGTGTATGTTGAGATTTATTTATATTTAATGTCATATGGACTTGGGTATCGTGCATCATGTTATTTTTCTGGTATTGACTAGAATTTCTGGTCTTGTGACCGCCATTCATTATTAACCAAAAAAAGAATTGAAATCAGACAACAAAAAGGTTTTCCAAGAGTGGTGTAGTCACACAGCAGGTTATTTCATGTTATTTCAAGTTTTGCTTAGATATAAATTTGTGTGTCTGTTCTCGTTCAGGATGTATTCTCCTCTCATTCCCTGGATGAACTGGTTATTGAGGAAGTATGTATGGATGAATGAGTGGCTGTAAGTATACCCAGGATGCTTATTTGTAGGAAACAGTGATGTCCATTATTACATGCAAACTTGAGATGATTTAATAAGTACCTTCACTCAATATTGTTGTGAATCGGATTGTGTTCCTGCTACTATTATTTACAATAGTGAGAGGTTGAAATGTATGCTATTAGTGAGAGCATTTATTGCATCTCACCATGTTCTCTCAGCATGCAGTATGCCTTCTGTCCTGCCTTTTCACACCAGCTCTTATCAGACTGATTAATTTGTTAGAATACCAGTGTAGTTAGTGTGGATACCACTTGTTAAATGTGTTTAATTCCATATCAGTGGCCAGGCATTAGACATCGTCATTTCATCTTAGTACAGGGTTTCTAGCTGACAATCCCCATGCCTCCCCACAGGCGTGTTGCATTCCATAAGGTTTACATCTGTGTGATGACTCCCCTGCTGGCTCAGCATTAGCTGCTGTGGCGTGTAAGCAACCAGATGTGTTTAGACTTCCATTCAGTTCTAAAAAAAAAAATTGACCAAGCCTTTTGATTGACCATGTGGCGAACAACAATACTTTTGGTAATGAGTACACCTCGGGTGGGGGTTCTGGTCATATAGAGATGTGGTGATCTTTTGGGGTTGAATCATATTCCACGATCTGAAATCACAGTGCTCCTCACAAAATTAGTTGTACTCTCATTTGTGATCACATAACTAGTTGTGCACATGGTTGCCTGAATACAAAGCCTGTCACTTTGATGATGATGATGGAGTCTCACGTCAAAGGCGACACGAGTACCCTGCGACATTTGGTGTCGCAAGATGACCTGCACCTGAGTAGATTATAGTGGGAAAGGTGTGCGTGCAGTCCCAGTCCCACTCTCTCAACCAATACGTGCCATATGTCGCCTGGTGCGGTGACTGCCACAAGGAAGGCTGCAGGTTTTATTTCAGAGTGCTCTTCTCCTAGGTAGGTTGCCCTTCCAAGGCTAATGAGCCCCACCCACCTTGCATGATAGCCGTTGGCTTGCAAGAAGCTAATCTGCTCTTTGACAGGCCTTGTTTTTCATTCTGCTTGGTGTCATGCCACCCTCCTCACTAGAGAAACTCAGGTTGTACTGGGTTACAGTGTTACCAGTAGCAGGCCCTATGCCTCACCTGACACTTTACCACAAGGTTAAAGGCCGATCTCAGAAATCTCAGAATGCTGATGTTATTTTTAATTTTGCAAAATTTTGCACACACACATTGAAATAAACCTGTACACACAAACCCCCCACACGTTTATGTAATACAAGTGCACAGAACAATATTGCAGAAAATGAAAGGACCCTCAGAGAGAACATTTCCACTCTGTGGGCACAGATGCTTGCAAGCGTGAGTGTGATGAGAGCTATTTGCAGTAGAGGACATTATTATTTAATAATTAAGAAAGCGTGGGTGTGTCTCATTCTGTGCACACATTCACTCTGTTCATGTGAAGTAGGAAAGATTGGACAGAGGTGTTATTTATTTATTTTTAATCGATCTGTACAGATGTTCTGAAAGCAGATGATTTATGCCATGTTATGCTTTCTTATCGCATAAAGGACAAACGAGTGCATGCTATGACATAAAAGTGCCATGCCTTTTTTTCTGCCTTGCTTAGTGTTTTTCTTTTCTGGGACTTATACATGTGCCTTATTTATCGACAACCCTTCAGATGGATTCCCTAATAACAATACAGCCGTACAATCTGTGAAACAGCATAATGTATTTGCACACCTTTCACTAATAAGAAAGACAAGTAGCACTAGCCAGAAAGCAGATATACATACGGGCCAAAAGCTCTTAGTATAGAACAATCACCTCAGTGTCCCTGCAGACAGGTTAAGAATGATATCAGCAGTAGGGGAATGTGAGATAAATAAGGGACAGCATGTCTTGGAGAGGACTGTTGTGAAACCAAAAGGTACAACAGCCGTACCTATCTCCAGGACCTGTTGCCATCAACAGTACTGAATTTCAGAGGACTGGTAGATACTTGTGTATACATTTTTTTTTTGGGCACTTTATTAGCAATTTACCTTCTCAAAATATCTTCTCATCCATGCAGTTATCCAATAAACAGTCATGTAGGTAAAGTGTGCTGGGCTTTGTATACCTGGCAGCTCATCTCGGTTTCTGTAGCGTAAAGTGAGTAGTTACGCTAGTCCTTCACAGGTTACCTACCCAGTAGTTTTACTGGTACCCATTTATACTGCCATTTGGGAAAAGGCACACTGGTCGTTGATGCCTGTGATATTCAGCTCTACACATCCCCTGCCTGGTCAAAAATCCTTATTCTCTTCTTTTCCTCTTTAAAAATCTGACTGCCCAACTGGTTATGGTCAGCACAATCCTCACCTAAAACCCTGGGCACTATGGGCTTCTAAAACAAGCAAGGAGTCAAAATGATTTATCAAATACCAGCCTTACACTGAGTTGGAGACCATTAGGATTGGTCAACATAAATGGCCAGAAACTACCTACCAGTGCAAACCATTAATTTATAGCAGTTGAGCTGTTTGATTAATTAAGGTTGTGAAAGGGATAGGAACATTATGGTTGTTGATCACATAAGAGACACAAGTTCCTGTGATATCAGTTAAGGCAACCAGATCTCTAGACTGCCCAAGTTCCCTTTTATGCTTCAGAAGCTTGTCAGGAGGTGGTACTTTTCAAGGGCGTGTTTGTGCATTTGTTTACATGGGGGGGAAGAAACCAGTGTTCTGTACCTCATTAAGAGTAATAATAATTTAAGCATGAGGACCACTGTTGTACCTTTGCACAATAATTGCACAAATTACACAATTTCCTCCGGGATCAGTAAAGGATTCTGATTCTGATGGTTGGAAGGGTACATTTGCATTTGCTCCTTGGGGAGCAATAATTTACCTGTACAGTGTCTGTTTCTTCGACAGTGTTGCATGAAAACAAGTGAAACTGGGGCAAGTGGAGGAGTGCCATGTGGCCACAACAATTGCAAAAAAAGCCCACAAAATCCTGGAGGGGCTGAATAAAAATTATTCTGAGCAGATATTGCTTTAATTGAAACAGTAGTCAAACACCATCACGCTCACTTGGAGCTTGCGGTGTTATCAATGTCAATTATTAAAAACACTGTATGTGCATCAAGGTTCTCCTTTGGTGTCCTGGTTTCTGCATTAAGATATTAGTTCATTAGAAACTGATTTGGAAATTCAGACCAGAGTCTGCTCAATTTGGTTGAAAAAAAAATATGTTCCTGTGTATAAGAGAGACTCGATACCACCTGCAGCTGGTGCAGACTGAGTGACTCGGTCATAGGAAGCAAGGTCAGCTCCTTCCACTGCTGTAATAAATACAGTGTTCTCTTTCAGATGAGTGTTTTTTCAGTGTGTTTTCACTGGCAGTTCCAGACCTACTAACCTCCAGCTATAGAAGGAGAGAGACTCAGTACTGTAATTATAGGCTTTCAGCTTGTGTGTGTGTGTGTGTGTGTGTATGTATGTGTGTGTGTGTGTGTGTGTGTGTGTGTCTGGGAAGGGGGGGTTGTTGTTGTTTTCACGGCATTATCATTTTTATAGCCACCCATAATGCACTGCGTGTTGTAATAGTTCCAGTTTGAACCAGCATCAACAAAAGCTTTACAAGTAAGAAACACTGTTCTTTTCCACAACGTTATAAGGAGCGTGAAAGTGACACGTGTATATGAAATATTTATATCAAGCTATTCAGAACATGACGTTTTTTCTGATTCTCTGACTGATACTGAATTCCATAATACTTATACGTAATACTAGTACTTTTTATTTAAGACCGTTCTGCTAGCAACATTTATTGTTCTGTGAGAAACCATAGGCATAAACACAAGACCTGCTCTACTCGGTATATTGCATGTATTCGGAGCGTGCTTAAAGTGGCCGATATCTTACCAGAGACTGGTTACACTTGACAACTAGTCTTTATACATGTAAACAGGCTGCATTATTGAGAAGTTTTGCATCATTTTGCACTTTATTTTGAGGTATGTTATACGTGCTAGTAAAATATCATGATACGAGTAGAATTAAACAAATATCCGGGGGAAAAAAAGAAAATAAAGAATGCAATTATTCTGAAGATACAATACTTACAAGTGAAATGTTATTCCTTGCGCTTTAGAGATACTGTTCGGTTGTTGGAGCAAGTTGAGACACTACATTCAACACCCATCTTATTAGAATAGCAGATTTTATTCCTTTTTAATATGGCGGCCACCAAAGGCACGTCATGCGAGGGTCTTGTCCGGTGTTGTGTTAGTCTATGTGGAAAAACATAATTGGCTTGTAGAGTTAAAAAATTCATTGAATGAAATAACTAGGAATGTACAAGTGGACTGAGACTAGTTTGGTTATGAGTACCTGATTTGACCTCTGTTTAACCCACAGTTTAACATTATGAAATCGTATACAGGATATATTACAGAATATACCGATTCTGTTCCCTTCTCTGTATTCCCTCGCATCTCAACTTATAGCTGCTACACAAAATACATCACCGTAACAGGTAATAACGCCGATCACTTCCCTTTATTTTATCCACCTGGCTTTGGTTACTGCACGCAGGAACGCAACAGTAATTTCCACTCGCAGATTTTTCCTAAATGCTTCAGGAGACCTTGCATTTGTTGAGATTTAACTCAGCATTTTTGCAATGTTTACGATATGTTTCATAGTGGAACCAGTACGTCACCAAGTGCATTATGGGTGTTGAAATGACTACTTTGTGTGGGAATGTGTTTCGTGAGGGCAGAGAGCTGTCAGTATTATCATGAAGGTCTCTCGCTGGGCCATGGGAGAACATAAATACTCAGCCTAGTGTTTCATGTAAGCAGGTCTGTCCAAGCAGCTAGTCACACAGAGCGAGGGGTTGGGGGGTTCACTTCTCCAGGGAGGGAAGACTGGCCTAAACTCATGGTTGTTTATTCTCTGTACTGCCTTCAGGCACATAAGAAATGCATTGTGTCTTCATCTCCTGCTTGTGCCTATGATGAATACAGAGAAAATGTGAAAGCTGGGGCTTCTGTATGGGAGTGTGAGCCTGCATGTGTGCACTTGGGCTAATTCACTGCCCTGTGGTATGTTCTCTTTGTTTACTGCTTGCTCCTTTTATCTGACTGTAGCTCTGACTCTACCCGTTTATGAAATGCGACTTATGCACATTATTGCGGTATTGAGAGCAAACATGCCAACAAAATATACACTCCCTAGGCTAGCGCGTTTTAACAATTTAATCTCTACATGAGTTGCTGCTATACCATCTATAAATGCAGTGGTGGTTCAGTGGTTAAGGCTCTGACTTACTGATCTAAAGGTTGGGAGTTCAAGCCCACTCAAATCCAGTCCTTCTTCTCCTTAATAATACAGGAGATGACGTATAAAAGTGTGAAAAATTCGCATAGGCGTTTTAAACTTTTAAACTATGATATTAACAGACACTTCCTAGAAACCCTCCCCCTCTTCCCGGACCCTCATGGACTCGGGGCTGATTGGGCTCCCTCACTCTCTGTCCTTGTAAATGGAGAATATTTTGAGTTTGTCAGTGTTGCTGTTGTGATGACTTCAAACCCACCATCTTCAATGTTGCCAATAATAAACATGTATATATGGCATTAAAATCAGCTATGCATATTAGACAAAGAAGCAAAAATATTACAGTTTAAGTCGGCAGTGGGTAGTAGCTTACAAAAGACAGTAAAATGTACGTATGAACTGCACAATGTCAGCTTGTGTTTGAGGGAAATGTTCACGTATATTTGATGGAACATACAGGAATCACTGCTCATGGGTTTTTTTTGTTTGTGTGTTTGTTTTTTTTTGTTTTTAAACATTGCAAAGAAATTCCAGTGACGTGAACATCTGATGCCACACAACGGCGCTTTGTGTTGACACTGAGTATTATGTGTTGGTTGGCTGCTCCTGGCTGCTTAGTGCATGTTAGTCAGCACAAGCTGGCTGTGGATTACATCATCGTCTGAAGGAGCATGCTCAGTGCGGTGAGTCTGCACAGAGTGAGCATCCACACTGAGCTCTACTCTTCTCTTCGCCTCCACATGCTACTATCCACTATCGACATAAACTGTAATATTTTTGCTTCTCTTTGTCTTTTTTACTCTTATGTTTTCCTTTTCTCTAACTGAAGTCTGTGTGGACCCTGTACTTGCCATTCTCTGATCATGTGATCTCTAGTATGCAGTATTTATGTGCATATCATAGTATCTGAGAGAAGGGAAGGCAAATCTATAATTCTGTGTGAGTGTGTGTGTGTGTGAGGGAGAGCCCTCCGGCAGTACTGTTGGGCACACAGTTCTGTAAACAGGCTTTAACCTCTTCTCCCTGTTCTACCTAATTGGCTTGGCTTCACACAACTTGCACACTGGGATTTAACGTGTAGCTTCAGTATGCCTGATTGTAGTTCAATAAGCCTGAAATTACTTAAAAACACGATACTTGCTGTTTTTCTTATATTAATATTCTTATAATGTTACTATCGGAATGTTACTCACTCACTCACACACATGCGCACACACACTGCACCTTTTACTCTGAAAGTGTCTTAAGCTGCGTCCAAACAGGAAGCAATGAGTGACAAGCGACCATGCAAAGACGGTGAAATGAGGGATGAGAGGTGAAAATATTTTAATCGACACAGTGGATGGGTATGGAGGTCAACTAAGCTGAGACACGATTTGAGAGAAAACCAATCAGAGCTTAAAATATTGTTGATAGACAAGTGCTGCCAAACGATGAGCTCCCCAAAACATTTTCCATAGGGAAACAATGAACAAGTTTAATGATTTCACCTACATTAACATGGAGTGCAACTAATTAGTGTTGTGTCTAAATACCCTGTGCTTTGCGACTGCATTGAAATTTTACACAGATAATAACTGGAAACGTGGTGCTTGGGTCCATGTTTCCAAAAAAGTTTCCTGTGAGTATGTATTTATATATGGGCTGTTTCATGGTCAGGGTTGTCTTTTTAAAATTATACAAGGGACCTCTTTACATAGGCATTTGCATGCTTTATGACTGTCTCTTGTTTATTGTTGTATAGAGGAAGAGTAGTCCCAGCTACACTAGTGAAATCTTTTCTCAATTCCGATAGTGTCATCAGTGGAAAATATTGCTCAAATTTTGACCAAGTACCGAATTAAATTCTCTCCACTGTAAAATAGTAGCTTTTACTTGATAAAATTCTGAATTGTACTCGTAATTACTAACTAACTTTAACTTTTGGAGGGGTATTTTCATACAATTTAGAAAGATGTTCTACTGCTTGTAAGCTCTATTTATAACCTAAGTGGCTTTGTCGGGATCCTTTGTCCATCAAAAAGGTCTTCTCCGGAAAGTAGACATTACATGTGGAGGACAGAAGTGCTTTTTTCAGATATTAATTGCTTTTTCTAAAGCAGCATAGTACTCTATATCCTGCTGAAAAAATATAATTGGGATTGGATGTGAAATACTTTCTGTACCGAGTTCCATATCAGCTTGATTAGCATGTCCGTCAAAAAGTGTCTTCTCGGGAAAACCACAATGACTATTACTGCAGATAATAATATATACAACTAATGTTACATGAAATCTGCTCAGATAATGTGTTTAGTGAGCTTTTATTCTTAATGCTGTGAATTCTTCACAAGTGGTGCTGGATTCTAGATTCTAAATTCTAGTTATTCTAGAGACCCTGTACCTGTTATACCTGTACCTGTTTCACCCAGAGTAATTTAGACACCGTTAGACCTGTAGCTTTGATACTTCACACACAATGTGTGAAGTCTAGGCTCATAAGGTGTTGACCGGTAACAAGAAACCACAAAAACTAGGAGTTTTATTTTTGAGCTACGGTGAAACCCAAAAAGTATTGTGTAACAGCCCATATGTTTAACTGTTCCTGTTCTATACTTCTGTTCTATACTTGTTTTGTGATAATGATATTATGCAATTTATTGTGATAAGCTAAAATAATGTAAGCTACTAATAATATAAACTATTAATTGGTGAACTAGCTAGATACTGCTTGTGGATCTACACTTTATCTAGGGAACTTGCTCACGTTATTATTCGGAAACATTTGGAAGCGGGAAACGTGAAGGGGTTACCTGGGCAACCAGAGCTGATCACGAGCGAGATTTGCTTATGTCGCGAGGCAATTCACATGTCGTTCATCGCTTCTTGTTTGGACTCCACTTTATTAGCCTCTAGTTCCTGCCTATAATCAACATTTGTACACTTGAACCTACTGATTTTTTTCTCTCTATAATGTCTTCTAGAATCCAGGAAGGATGCAACAGCGTCAGCAATTAAAGTTAAATATGAGGTCCTGAATCTGACCAGTGTACTTAAAAATGTATTTCATACAGACTATATTATCTTATGATTTTATGGAACAGCAGATTGGGTCTGAGGCAGAATTCCAGACAGTTAACCCGACGCTAGTCCAACAGATGCATTATGTGGATTTCAGACACAATTTTTGGCAGCAGTGCCACCAATAATGTGCTGATGATATCTCTTAAACTGAATGTGTGCATGCACATTCATTTCAAAGATATTGTAGAACAGATAATGATCTTCAAATGAGTTCATTAAATGAGTTATATTAGATTATTATTTAGAAGGGACTTGTATAGTTAAGGAATAAAACATGACTCAGCGTGCTGGAGAAATCATTGACAGAGTTGAGTGTGTTGGTGCGATTCAATGATGAGCTGTGTTTTATTCCATACATATGATAGCAAATACTTTTGGCAACAATATTTTTTTTTCATTTAGTTAAAAATGACTGATGCATTATAGTAGCTATATAATAGTCAGGTTGAAGAAATGTTGCATGATCTGTTATTTATTTTGAACTCTGGTCTAGTTTCGGTGAGGATGTGCTCGACATCAAAATGTATTCTGAGATGGTTTTCTGCTCACCTTGGTTGTAAACAGTGGTTATTTGAGTTACTGTAGCCTTGGTTGTTTGTTCAGACTGTACTGCTTTGATGATGGTTTACTGTCTCTGCTGATATTGGGAAAAAATGCCGGCTTGGTATCAGAGTACCCCAGTCTATACGCTGATTCGTTACGACATACCAGAACAGAGGTTTTACACTTGAAGCCACTGTTTTCAGTCCCGGATTCAATCAGCTCTTCTGCGCTGTAGAAAATGTGCGGATCTTGCCAGCTTCTGTTTACAGCAGCGAAGAAGAAGCAGCTTCCGGTTATGAGAGGATGTCAACAATTTAAAATAACAGATTTAAAGAGTGGCACCAGTGTTGCCAAATTTGACACCATCAATCTTATAAAGAATTTAACTGGCAGGAAAAATGCAAGGCGGCGGGGGAGTGAGCAGCACCCATTCCTCCACCTTCACGGCTGTAGTGGGTTTGAACATGGTACCTAATCCCCAACTGTCTAGGTGGCGTAGTGAGGCTGCCCAAAGCGCTCTCTCTGTGTGTGTGTGTGTGTGTGTGTGTGTGTGTGT
Source organism: Tandanus tandanus (assembly GCA_039654325.1). Classification (NCBI taxonomy): domain Eukaryota; kingdom Metazoa; phylum Chordata; class Actinopteri; order Siluriformes; family Plotosidae; genus Tandanus; species Tandanus tandanus. Next base: position 37,360,134 of record JBCNYH010000012.1, read on the forward strand.
GTGTGTGTGTGTGTGTGTGTGTGTGTGTGTGTGTGTG
>JBCNYH010000012.1:37369426-37381834 GCA_039654325.1 Tandanus tandanus
CTCTCTCTCTCTCTCTCTCTCTCTCTCTCTCTCTCTCTCTCTCTCTCTCTCTCTCTCTCTCTCTCTCTCTCTCTGCCGGTCTTGTTCAGCAGTTTGTCTCTCCCCATGTGTCTCCTGTATAGAGGGAAAGCTCTTCTCAACAAATGTCCCAGACTAGGCCATGCCCTGCATGCTCACATGCCTTGCTTTTGGGCCTGACTGATTGCTGGTACCAGCTGTGGGCAGTGTGGCGGAGTGCCCGCCTGGCACTGATATAGTCTGCAACGGCTGTTTCCAATAAAGCCCTGCCACCACCAGCTGTACTCTCTGTAGAGTAGCAACTAGCTCAGAGAGAGAGAAGCACTGCAGACATGGTGTGAATGTGTGTGGGACGCAATAGGAATAAAGTTGAAACTAATTGGAGCTAAAGGCCACGCGGCTTTAATGTTGGCTCTATGAAAGCAGTGGGTGTCGCTCAAATTATAATATCCATTATCAGTTCCAACTGTGAGAATTTCTGAAAAACTTTAGTTGTCGTTGGATGAAATGTGCCTGTGTGTCCGTATGCGCTTGTTGTGTGCCCTCGTGAGACCTGACAGGAAATCATTTGGGAGGCAGAGAAAAGCTCAGCATGTCAGAGCTGAAATAGGAGCTAAGGTTACTGTCTGTTTCAGCACGGAGTCCTGGGAGCTGGAGCTCATCTTGCCCCCTGTCTGCCCACCTCTGATTCCCACCCTCTCTTTTCTGTCTCTGTCTTTGCTTTTCCTTTCTGACCTCCTAGCAGAGATCTCACATATGCTGAGTTACTACTTGCTCATCCCTTTCATTCTTTTTCTAGTGAAATACAGGAGAAAGTTGTCATGTCATGATTTACTTTTATGGTTTTCTGCTTCATGCAAAACACAGAGATCTTTCTGTGCATTAGTACTAACTTCCAGGCTGTGCTCCTTCCGTCATTTCTCCATCTCCTTAATAATGGCTTAGATTTATGTTCCACATATCTGTTATTACAGACAAAACACAGTCTTTGGGAACAGGTGGAATTTTGTAGCCAGGCACTCAGTGGATCACTGATGCATTAAGCCCAACTGAGATCAGTTTGGGTGTTTCATCTGGTTTCTACTGATGGCTTGGGACAGGTGTTGAGGTTATTGCTCTGCTCCTGTGTGACTGTGCGCTGCAATATTGCTTTTGTCCTTGCAATAAGTGTGCATTTTGGAGTGAGTCTGGGTGTTTGTATACCCTTATGAAGTTGTTTGTGACTGCTGTGTTTAGCTCAGACGGACAGAGGAAATCCAGAGTGTTTGGAATTAATTTACCTGCAACTTGTATTTTATTTGAAAGTTTTCAGGAAATGGAATGAGCAGCTTGCAGCTTGCATTCCGCCTGTTGGATTTTAAGATATGATTTTTAGTGCTGATGGGGCTGACTTCAGGAGACTCACTCCCCTCAGGCTAAATTAACCTTGTATCCCCAGGCACATCTTTCTCACTGTATCCTCAAGTTTTGTTTCGCCAATAAAACCTTTACTTTAACCATCCATTGTCTCTTAAGTACCTTGTTTTCTGTCCTTTTTTCCATCTTCACAATTGGCTCATTTATTACCACCTTTTGCTGCAGTTGATCTGTTACTGCGGCTGCCTGGTTGACTATTTTTATGGCTCCACCACTGAGGGATATCTTAAGAACAAGTGTTTAAATGTGTAAGGGATCCATAATGAGTTATCATCGTAGCTAGCACACAAAACAGATTCAAGTTTAGAATCAATCTAAACAGGCTCAAGGTCACAGCAGGGTCAAATGTCTGTCTGAACTAGTTTTTCTTCAATAGCTTCCATTACATTCAAAGCATGTTTTAAGGTAGTTCTGACAGGTAAATTACTAAAAGCGATACATAGATTTGGCAGTTTTACATCTATATTTGGTGAAAATCTTAGATCTTTTTCCTCTTTTAGTAGAAAAAGACATGCCTTTTCACTAAACATGCTGAAAATGTTATTTGTTTGTTTTCACCATTTTCAGCTGGTGGCATTCATATTAAATTGATAAATATATATTTGCCTTCTGTTAGCCAAGCTGTCATTATTTTGCGTTTCCTCATTTACCTTTATGGAAAGCAAGGGCACACCTTTCAACTAAGAAAATCCAAATTGCAACAAGAGCACAGCCCAGCAGATGTGAGATGTGAATGTGAGACGAAGGAATGGAACAGGCCTTGTACTGGTGTCTGTTAATATCACAGTGTTAAAAGCACAGTTGTTAGTTGTTCCAGATTCATTTGTCGACTGGCTCACTTGCTCCTTTTTTTGGGAGGAGCTCTTTTGGTGTATTTTAAAGTGCTAAGTCTAGCAGAGAACTCAGTAGATTTCAGCTCCTACACAAAAAACATAAAGGGTAGCAGGTCTGTGGTGTGAGTGTAAGACCAGGACTATAATAATTAAGACATTTGCTGTAACCGCTTATCAGCTTTACAACATGGAAGCAAGGAACCCGAGGTGTTTAGATTGAAATCACATCAGACACTGTAATTCCTTAAGTGTGTGTGTGTGTGTGTGTGTGTGTGTGTGTGTAAGATCACTGATGTGATGGCATCTGTTAGCGTATCCATCCTCAGAGGAATAGCCAAACAGATTTACTACCAAGGCTAATGAAGTAATGAACATGATGAGCAAGCAGTCACAGTAGAGAGGGTGAAATTCAATTCAGGTTTATTTGTATAGTGCTTTTTACAATTGACATTGTCACAAAGCAGCTTTACATAGTAAAATTAATTTAAGGAGGAATTTAAACATTTTTCAACAACCCCCTACACATCACTAATGAGCAAGCCAGTGGCGACAGTGGCAAGGAAAAACTCCCTCAGTTGACACGAGGAAGAAACCTTGAGAGGAACCAGGCTCAAAAGGGAAACCCATTTTCATTTGGGTGAAACCATAAAAATACAAATCATAAAGGAAAACTTAATTTCAGTCCAACATGTAGTCCGGTCTGGAAATTCCCACAGACAGTCACACATACACCACTCTTGAGCCTGAACGTTGTTGGAAAGTGATACAGGTCACTGTTGTTGTAGTAAGGGGGCATGGATTTGTTGTAGTGCGGTGTGTTTGTAACTCCAACTTTTGAGTAGCACACAAGACATTTTCAGAAGCACTTTTTCATAATTCTTAGAACTGATGGAGAAAGTACTGCTTTTTTTTGTGTTCGCATTAGAGGAACTGAGAATTATAAGTCTTAAAATGCTATATTGAGGGACTTTTTAGGACTTTTCAGACTAGGTACTCTCCCAGCACAATAGGAGCCATGTGTAATGCAAGTGTGTGATGACTGGTCGAACACACAAGCCAGAGCATATGCCTGTACCAATAGGCTATAAAGCAGGCCTAACGTGGCGGGGGTGTGAAAGCGATTCAGTGCAGCTCCGAACGGTGTTGCACAGCAGTGACATCATCTTGACACCATGATGGTGTTTGCCATCGACCAGCACTGACCGCCGTAAACGGCAAGTTGCACAGCAGTTCTCAAAACCATGTGTATCACCCTCTAGCTGCCATGCAGCTGCAGTCTTATGTTTGTCTACCCTTCTGAATCGTGTTCAGTACAACCTCATTACAACCTATTTACACTGTGTTTTCAGCTACTGCTCACAATTGTTTTGCCCCACATCTTTTGGCAGTTCCACCTTCAAATTCTTCCCTGTCTGAGGCATGCTTAATTTTCTCCTAATCTAACCTAGCATGTTCTAAGGAGAAGGGAGGGGGAGGAGAAGCCCTTTTGTTCAATTCAATTTAATTTAATTGTTCTTCAGGGTTTGTTTTTTTGTCTTTAGCAGTTTCATACCAATCACCAATATGTTGAATTTTATTCAGTATGTTTTACTCCCTGTGTCTCTGCAACACACTAGCCGTGTAACCCTCAGCTCTTAATGTTAGCATAAGTCCAGGTTTTATAGAGTATGTATGCAACCAAGGAAACACAGCATGATTTAAGTGCCATCTCAATTAAACGAGATCTTCTTGTAGAAGGGGTTTTGCCATGTTACGGAAACATATTTTAAGCATCAGCAAATATTTTCCATTATGAACCTGCTCTTTAAAGAAGCCAAATGATCTGTTTCTACAGAAACATGTGACTGTAACACGACACAGGAAAACAGGCACATTTAAGTGTTAATGCTGCTATAGTTTGCTTTTTCTCAGCAACATGAGAACATTGGCTGACAAAACACACATTCATATGAAAATAAATAAACTAGTGTGGTTGCCACACCCCTGTCTGAATCTAACAGTCGGCACCGCATTATATCACCTCAGTGTTCCTACCGGCTGTGTGAATGCCATGAGGGGAAAAAGTTCCTGAAGGTGTGCAAGTTCTCTGGGGAGATCCCCGGGGTAGTTCCTCTCAGTGAGTCCCCAAAGGTTTTTGGTCTGAAAGCACCAACTGTGTACACATTTAGGTGCTACTGTGTCCTGTCAGCCACTTGTTTCCCTAATGTGTGAAAGTTTATCCTGTACAAGTGTGTAAACTCCCACCATTCTGTGAAATGAAGATAAAGAGAGCACAGCAGGTGAAGAGAAATGGATGAGATTTTCCACTTCAGTCTGTGCTACAAACAATCCAATTAGACTTCATCTCACTATGGTTTACCCTCTGTTGAGAAATAACGCTTTAATTGATTCATTAATCCTAAGGGCAGTCTTTTTGCTATTGTTCTGTGGCAGGGTTTTATGGCTGACGGTGAACTGTAGTTTTCTTTCTTTATTGCTCCCTTGCCTGGGCTGAGTGTTTGTGTACCCCCCAACCCCATATAGAGAGGGTCTGCATTTAGTCAGTGGAGTGGTATTAGGTCACTGTTCATTAAATATGTATTAAATAATGATTCGATTTAAACAGTTTCCAACAGGGCAGATTTGCCTCGGTCACTGAGAAGGTAACAAGGTAAAATCTTGTCACCTGAGCAGCATCGTCACAGTCACTCAGCACAGATCTAAACTGGCTAATGCATTGCTTGTATTCACTATTCTTGCTCTTCTCCATTTTCATGCCTTGACTTCATGCTTAGAGAGAAATGAAAGCCTGTCATAACCAGCACACAGTGCAAGGCTCAGACTCATAACAGCAGAGCTCTTGCCTTAGCTGGATCTATGGCACTGGAGAGTCCTGCAAAATCCACAATCTGTTGCATGTGTAAGAACTACAACATAATGGGCTGTGCTGTTCTTGAAAAGGAATGAGCAGAAAGGTGGTGTAATATGACCCTCTAATTTTTTCCCCTTCTTGTACCATAGCTGTTTTTCATTGATATAATCTTATTTATTAAAGAGTGATAGGTCATAATTTTTATCCATTTATTGTTACATGCAATATTTTGAAATGTCTGTAAATCTAATTGCACTTATCAGTTACAGTTTCCTCACCAACTTTTCTTTTTTTCCTGATTAAGTACATTTATATTAAACTTTTGCCTTGCATCCAGAAATGACGTCAAAGCCATACCAGGGTGTGAAATTTCGCATAGCCTAGTGCATGTCGCCTGCCTGGTTTTGTATACAGCACTTTTTTTTGTATTTCTCTTTTTTTGCAGGCTGTATGACTATTTATATGTATAAAATGGACCAGCCTAAGAGACACTCTTGTAAATTCTATCGCTTACCTAAAGATCAAGTGCAAAACAGAAGATGGGTTTTCTTTAATTAGGTATGTACTTAAACAATTTAATGGACAACGCAGTTTATAGTTAATAGACAGTAGAGCTTTGGTTAGTTTTAACTTTTGCCAAACAATTAATCTAATACAGCTTAGAAGTTGTGGTACTTTTAGGAAATCATGTGCCACACAATTATTAAATACCCAATAATTTAAGGTTGTTGATTGTACTCTGGAATGAAATGCTAACCCATTTTATACTGATGAACGTACTCATGCTATTCCATTCATGCAGTTTTGAATGATTGTTTAGATCCAGAAAAAATGCTACCATGGAAGCATGATGTCATGGCTGGGGCCCTCTATTCTCAGTGCACTAATCAATATTTTGACTGTCAGTTGTGTTTATAGATTCATATGTGCATTTCAGTTATTTGGGATGTCATATCAGAAATTTTTAGTCAGTACCAATGTCTGTGAAACTGTGAAACCATTATATTTAATTTGATACTGCTATAAAAACCAAAGCAATAAATCCCATTTGCATTCCCAGAACCTAAAGTACAGTAGAAAAAGGAGTACCATTATGTTTTTAGAATTTTGGCATAGATTTGGTACCAAAGTATCAGTTCTCATGACATCCCTGATAATGATGAAGAATCTGCTGTATTAGCACCAGGATTGGAGTAGGAGTCCTCCATATAAAATGTAGGATTCTATACCTAGTGACTATATCTTACTCCACAAAGAATTGAAAGGTGTTTAGAAGTTTGTTTTCCCATTGAAAACTGTGGCCAATAAAGTGTACTAACGAGGTCGTATGCTCCATGGCCTATGACGATAGTGACCTGAGACCTTTTGTTGCATGCTGTAGTTAGGGATTGGGGGGCTAAATATAGGTTGCTGTCTGGGATGAACTACCTATTAACAGTGAAGTATAGCAGTATTACCCTTTAAAAATTATCTGAGAGAGTAAGAAATTACTGTTGACCTTTACTGTCCACCTGTGAGAACCAATTTTATGACTGGGCCATGGAGCAGTCCACTGAAAAACATGGGACACTGACGTTCCAGTATGATAAACTCCATTGGTTCACGGTACGACAGAGCAGTGTTTAAATTTGATATATAGGGAAGCACAGGTGAGACTTTATTGGCTTCATGACTAAGCATCATTTTATATAACCTGTTTAGGCTTCAAATAGTCAGCTCATCTCTCTCTCTCTCTCTCTCTCTCTCTCTCTCTCTCTCTCTCTCTCTCTCTCTCTCTCTCTCTCTCTCTCTCTCTCTCGCTCACTCTTAATGTTCCATAAGTCGGATTTGACAGTCAGGTCCATAAGTAGTTGCCATTTTGTCTTTGTATACCACCTCAATAGATTTAAAATGAAGCAGTCAAGATGTACTTAAAAAGTGCAGACTATCGTCTTTATTTCAGGGGGTTTAACAGAAATATAACATTAACTGTTTAGGAATAGGTATCATCTGTCCAGCATAATGGACATGAACATGTATGGCTGCCATTGGAACTGGGTCACTGGTGTTTATTGATGTGACTGCTGATAGAAGGTGCAGGATGAATACTGAAGTGTATAGAGATGTACGTTCTGCTCAAACTCAGTCAAATGCTACACAACTGTTAGGAAGGTGTTTCACAGTACGAATGATGTTTACAGCTGTAGTAAGGACCTGGCCAGAACTGGCATTTGGTGATGTCTGTAGGTTCCAGACTTCAGGGGTTCATTGACAGCAAATGTTTTCCATCTCTCTATTAAAAATGTTTATGTTTATAACTATTGTTATACCCAGTTACTTTTAAGCCTGTGAAAATGAAGGGACTTTTAAAAAAAAAAAAAAATTGTATTTCCTAAGCTATTATTGCATTAATGTTAAGGCCAGATAAAAAAAATCCCAGTATTTTTATTTTTGAAAACTTAAATGTGGCATGCGTTTGTTTTTTTTGTCTGTTTGTTTTTAATAGAGGAATGAGATGACTGTCGAAGCCCAAAAGCTTTTAAATCTAAATGTAGGTCAAGTGACTGTCTGAGGCGTTTTCTGAGGTTTTGAGCATGGTTTTTCCAAAAAATAAAAAATAAATAATTTCAAAATGACATGCGGTGCCAGTTTCTGGGTGTGGGCGCTGATGAGAAACCAGAATTTTTTTTTTTTAATCCAGCCTAATATTGAAATAAAGCTGAAAGTCAAGAATTCAATCACGTCTTGATTGCTTTGTTTCAAATCCATTATAGTCGTGTACAGACACATAATTACAAAAATTGTTAATGTCCAAATACTTGCGGGCATGACTGTGTTTGGAACTGCTGTTTGACATAGACAGAATGATGTGATCATATTAAAGAAAAGGAATAGAACAGAAAATAGCAAGGAGTATGTATCAGATGCTTTAACCAGCTGTTAAAGCTCTATTACATCGCTTTATATGAACAGTACACAGCATTTCTGTTCACAGCCAATCTCAAATGCTCTTTTGGGTACAGTCTGATTGAATTTAGTGCTTGTGGCAGTGTTTCATTTATTATATCTAACCTGAAAGTCATATTTTAAAAAAGAAAGAAAAGAAATAGAAACAAAAAAAAAGCATTACAGTAGGCTTTTCTAAAGAATTGCACGTCACCTCTTCTCTGTGTTTATTTATAGCCAAGCAGCTATAGAGTGTGATATGGGAGTGGTGGGGGAAAAGCACATGCTGCTTCTCTGGTGAAGGATGAAGATATATGGAGCAGGTGGGTGACCCATGAGTAAAATTGAAGGGCTTAAAACCACAGTGGTCTAAAACCCCAAAAATGAGAAGGTCATATTTTACCAGATGGAGATGAGGTCTGCTGTTAAATGACAAAAAAGGAGTTCCCTTCATCTTCCTTATGACATTGAATCATATTGTGAGCATTGTCCCTGATATTTTTTTTCTATTGCAAATAGAAAATTATATATAGAAATTATATATATTGTTTTTTCTAAAAAAAGGCTTTCTGATGGTTAGACTGCTCTGGTTCCCAGCCCTTCAACTTGGCTTATTCTCCCAGAAAGGCCATGAGCAGCACAGTGTGACCCTCATCACACTCTGTTCTTTCGATGCTTTCGAAAGAGGGTTAAAGAGAGTCTCTGGAGAGTACTTGTTTTTTCTTGGCACAGTTTCTTTTATCAAAGACCAGTAGGGCATGGGTCAGGCCCCTTCATGCTATACAAATACTCTTTTATGCTGTCCACATTAGTAATGTCCTCTTTCCAACACGTGTGAATACAGGCAGCTTTCTGGTGAGCGGCAGCATGTTGATTTCCTGCTCTGAAAGCTTGGCTCCATCTGCACAGCAGTTTAAATGGTGCTCCAGTGTGCAGCTGCACTCCTCCACAGCTTCCTGTGTGTTGAGTTCATAGCTGAGCCTATACAATTCCCTCTGATCACTCAGCTCTCACACTCTGCATTCAACCGCCACTGTGCCTCCAGCTGTTCGCTGCTTTATGAAATTAGCAAGTTTACTGCTGATTGCCTTTCCTGTGTGTCTCATTTTCCTTTTTTCGCCAGCAAAAATGTTTTTCCTCTAAAATCAGACATTTACACCTTTATCACCATCTTGCCTTCTTTGCCCAGTGGTGGGAAAATACTTTGTAACTGATATTTTGTGGTATTTACTTGAGTATTACCAAAATACCATATTTGTACTTACTTAATTTCCATGCATAAATGTAGTATTTACTCCTTATGTTTTTGTGTAGATTTCATCTCTACCTACCTACCTACCTACTTACCTTACCTGCCTTGTGTGTGCATCTAAATATGATTAAGCCACTATCCTACAGTATGCAATTTGATGGGCTTCTCTGTTTCAGTCTACAGGAAACCGCAAAGACTTGTATACAAAAGGCATCTCCTTTGCCTCCCTAGATAGCATGAACACCATTTAATTGGAAAAAAAGCACGATGAATTAAATTAAGCTGATTTTCCAGGTCAGACAAGCATCAATTCATATTGGTAATATAAATTAGTTAGACAGCATGTCAGATTGTAGATATCTATAACTGCGGTTGGGTAGCAATAGTTGTGGTTTCAAATCTCATGGTTGACTGGGGCTTGTCTGTGTGGAGATTAAATTTTCTTCTATTGCTGGTTTGGGTTTCCTCCTACTGTCCCAAACATGCACATTATGTCAGGTGGCTACTCTAAATTGCCCCTAGGTGTAAATGGTTGTTCATCTGTGTTAGCCCTGCAATAGACTGGCAACCCGTTCAGGGTGAACCCTGGCTCTGGCTTCAGCTTCCCCTGACGGATAAACGCTAATGGGTCATGGATAAATGGATAAATGTGATTGACCTTGCGTTTAGCATTTAATCAATTAATTTACAGGTAAACTGCATAACATTAGTCCACATATTGTATATGACAAGTTCATAGGAGGGACATTAAATTATCAGAAAAATCAAACAAGGCTTGTAAACTAGAAACTAGATACTCTCATCACTCCCTCATTTGCCGAACCGCTTAATCCTAGGGTTGCATGGAAGCTGGTGCCCATCTCAGCTGACATTGAGCGTACACCTAAAATAGCTCACCCGTTCTCGTAATGTGCATGTCTTTGACCTGTGAGAGGAAACCAAAGTACCTGGAGGAAACACATGCAAGCACCTGAAGAACATGCAAACACCACACAGAAACTCCAACGCCAAGCTCAGGACTTTCCTGCTGTGAGGCGGACATTCTAACCAACACGCCACCTTGCTGCCCATAAACTATATGGCAGTGGCATATGTGTATCTTGTGGTACAAGATGTCTTTGTATGCTGTAATATTATGATTCGAATTTCCCTTCATGTGAACTAAAGAGCACAACCCTGTTCCAGCATGACCCTGCCTCTGTACACAAAGCATGCAAGCTTCCTCCTCCTTTAGTTAGTCCATCAAAAAAGAAGAACATTATGTAAAGTTCAAATACAGGACGTCTTTTTTGTTGTGTTAGGTTCTTGGTAATTGCTGCTTTTGGGGTAGGGTTTCTTTTTGTTTGCTGCACATGAATAGCTAGTGTGATACAGATGTGCTGAATCAGCTGATCCTTTAAATTTAAAAAGATATAGAACTGTACATTGGATGTCTTGGAAATTTGGATACAGCTTTAAGATATTGTGGTATGCTGTTTCTACTCAAATTCACATAATCTGAGATAAATGATTATATTGGTGTATATGCAATCCTAGTGTAGTAATTACAGTAAGAAAAGTGTTCCAAATGTGTCAAAACTTGCGTTGTTTTCAATCTCACTTCCCCCCTTAATTACAGACCATAAAATATAGCAGTGTCTCCACTCACTTCTTCTAGTTGTAGAATTAGTGAGTCTCCATGTATAATGGTGCTTTAATAAGCTACAGCCACATCACAACCAACCACAGGCAGACATCTAAGTGTTGTTTTGTCTAGGTAATTATGTATTATGTTTAGAGCTGTCACTTCTTTTTTTTATTTATTTATTTTTATACTAGTGCCGTGTTTACGCTTAGCAGCTTAACTTTGCCCTCTAAAGTCTCAGAGACGAGTCAGTCTGACTTGTGTTTTATGTTTATATATTTATTAGTAGGGTTAGTACTTAATTAACCTTGAACAGGCTTTTAATCCTAATGGTGTCTGTGCACTTACTACAGACTTAAGCTTTTGTAATTATTCACAGCCTACAATTATACTGTGCTTATTTTCACACAAATATGGCAATAAGTATACACTCATTTGCTGTGTCAGGCACACACGTGCACACACACTACACTGAGTGTCTTTCTGATGTTTTTGTGGAACATGTACACATTCATGAGTGTGTGTTTATGTACAGCTCATGCTGTTTGTGCCTTTGGTAATGCATGGATATTTTGTAATTTCTCTCTCTCTCTCTCTCTCTCTCTCTCTCTCTCTCTCTCTCACTTACTCACACACACACACACACACACACACACACACACACACACACACACACACACACACACACACTCTCACTCACTCACTCACTCACTCACTCTCACTCACTCACACTCACTCACTCACTCACTCACTCACTCACTCACACACACTGATCATGTGTGCCATCATGTGCTGACATGTGCATTGGTGTCTGTCAACATACACGAATGTCATGCATGAACGTCTGCATTATGGTGCAGTGTATAAAAAGGGATATACTGGAGTTGATGAAAGCCCTATTTGAATTAAATAGTTTATCAGGAAGAAATGACAAATTTGTTGGGTTTTTTTGAATTTTTTTTTTGCACGTGTTCTCAGTGAGCAAAAAACAAAATTACCACAGGTGGAGCAGGTTTCTAGTTGGTTGTACATTACCCAGAAGAAAAGTCCCACACTCTCATTTTGTCGGGCCACTTTTAGCCTTGATTACAGTGTGTAGTAACCATGGCATTGTTGCAGTTAGTCAGGTCTAGGCTCAGCAACATTAATATGGCAATAAAATGAAGTTAACTGGCGACCTAAATGTACAAGTGAAAGATGGATTCAGAAAGCATGAGGAATCATTTTCACATATGAACTTGTACCACAGAGTCCTCACCTTAACCCTTTTGAAATTTTTTGGAATGTAGTGGAGAAGACTTTATGGAGTGGTTTGATTTTTCCCTTTATAGATTCAGATTCAACTCTGGAAGGAAATAAATGTGATGTTGATTATGGGTTTTTAATTTTTTTTAATGGAAACAAGGCCAAGGCCTATGGTCACGAGCTTTGGGTGGTGACCGAAAGAACGAGATCGCGAATACAAGCGGCTGAAATGAGCTTCCTTCGC
>JBCNYH010000012.1:37396942-37424278 GCA_039654325.1 Tandanus tandanus
AATTGTAGTTTTTTTATATTTATTTATATATATATATGTATAATATATATATATATATATATATATTATATATATATATATATATATATATATATAAGAAATTATAGGAAAAGCCTGTCAGGCTTTTACAACCGAGTCTAGTGGCTCATGGATGGGACACTAGTCCATTGCAGGTTACCTTCCCAGTATGTTTACTGGTACCCTTTTATACTGCTGGGTTGACAGAGACATATTTATGGTTAAGACCTTGCCCAGGGGGTTAACAGGGATTCAAACCTACAAACTCTCGATCATCAGCTCAGCACCCTACACGTGTAAAACCTTTGTGGTTATTGTTAATGGATGCTGTGTCAAAGCACATGCTGTAATTAAAGACAAAAGACAACACCTAATCCTCTTGAACTCACACACACAACCACAGTTTTGCCCCTCATATAGCTGTATATGAGCAGGTACACACTCGCCACCATACACACTGTGTGCCTGCATATGTATGTGTGTGTGTGCATGCATGCAGTGTTTGGCTCTCTATTGTAATTACCGTCAGCTCTGACCTTGGCCATCTATCAGAGCAGCTGTGTGTGTGTGTGTGTTCACCATCACCAGGCCAGCGCTGACTCCTCTAATTGTGTTTTGTGGCTCAACTGCATCTTGTTCATTGGAATGACTAGTTGCACTTCATTGTTCGTGCAGTTTAGCAGTAATTCTGATGGCCAGATGTGGTAGAAACACTTGGATAGTAGTGTATTGTTAAAAACAGGACATTCTGATACTGTAGAGAGAAGAGAGACAGTGTATGTCTGTGTTACGCTGGCAGTTCTCCATGACTTTAACAATTTATACCGAAGTAAGGTTTGTTTTTATTTTATTTTACTCGGAGTGTATATACTTACAAGAGTCTTTATTAGTAGTAGAGTTGCAGTGTTATAATTTTCATAGCCAACTGCATGGTGCTAATCCTCTACAAAAAGGCTTGTATTAGTTACTGATAACCGGCAGACAGTCTTGATGGTCACTTCTACTCCTGACAAGTGTTTATCTCTGTCCTAATCTAGTATAAGGGTTGCCTTGTGCTGTGGTGAAGTGTGAATGTCCTCTCTTCCCAGTCCCTCACCGCCCTGCATTTATATTTTCCCAGCCCTAAGTACACATATATCGTATTGCCCTCTAATTTACCATTTGTATTGTTCACTTATGCAGAGGAATTTCCAGTGAATTGTGCTGCACATAAGATTTTTACTCTGAGAGATGCATTTGCAGCTGTAATCATTTGCTACAGTTTGTTAATTCTTAAATGAATCAAAAAGTGCACATCATTAATCAGGCGGCATGGTGGCGAAGTGTTTAGCACGTCCGCCTCACAACAAGAAGATCCTGGGTTCAAGCCTTGCGCTCGGCAAGTGTGTTCCTATGTGGATTTTATGTTTTTTCCATTTTTACGTGGTTTTCCTCTGTGTATACCGGTATCCCCCCCACCCCAGAGTCCAGAGATATGCACTTTAGGCTAATTAGCTGTTCCAGTCCCTAGGTGTGTGTGTGTTCCCCTGTGATGGTCTGCCATGCTGTTCAGGATGTACCCTGCTTGTACCCTGGATGTACCCTGCAAATTCGGCTGGGATGGTATCATTGATGTGCATCATACTTGAATCTAATTGAACTGTTCCCAAGCTCACCCTTTACCAGTCGAGCCACCTCAACATAGTGGCCACACTCGTCAAGTAACCGGAGTTTGAGGGTTAAACATGTTCAGGCATGGTACACGTCACCTGAGTGCACCCTTCATCCAACAATGAAAAGGTTTTATATGAGCCTCAGGTAATACTCGCTGCAATATTAAAAATAAATCAGTTTAACATGTTTAGATTGAAATGTGAATTGTAATGTGATAATTTTATGTAACGATTGTTGGTTTATTCCATAATTTTGTTTTATCTTTTAAGAGAAGATGGTAGTTGTGCATCTGTATGACTTTTGTGCTATGTTGAATTATGGCAAACACTTAAGTTATAAGTATGATGACGTTAACATGATATTAGCAGGTATTGAGGACAGTTTGCAGATGAAGTGAGTGTGGATATGTTGGTAAGACCTAAAAATCTACTCAATTTCATTAAAGAGTAAATAATTAATGTTACTGGAGTTCATGTTATTTATAAAGCATAATATGCACGTCAGGGTCGTTTATTTGTATTTTTTTCACCTTGAAGTGCTGTACTATACCTAATTTTGAATACACTTGATAATTGAATGTGTTAGCAGTTGTTCCTGTCTGTTATAGAGGGAACCTCCTTTTGGCATCAGTGTTTGAAACACTGTCAAGGAGATACATTTGTCAGTGTGAAGACTTGCAGGAAAAGTGCTAATGGAGAGCGAAATGTGAGGCACTTGAGTCAAAGGCTGAGCAGAAGGCCCGTCGAGCAGCTAATCCATTCAGGGGCTTGTGGGAGCAGCCGATGTAAAGAGGCCAGGCAGAATGGAGGAGAGAGCAAACTGAAGCCGACAGTGTAGCCATGCAGAGTCTGGATAAAATAACAAGCGCAGCCTGGGAGGAATGTAGGAGTGTGGTGTGGATGATTAGGATAGATGTTGCTTTCTGTTTTTCTTACACTGAGAATTATACTGTAATCCAGTACACTCTAATATATTACCGAATGGTTCTTTTTTGCATGGCACACATATCCTGTAACTTAGTAAAAATATTGAACAATAAACCGTCTAAAGACCACAGTGTGTTTTTGTCTTTCTCAGGCCTTTTGTGGGTCATACTATGATGTATTATTCATGGAACATACATTAAAACGTCTCTCACATCAGGTTATTCTGAGGGTTAAGCTGCTTTTTTATTTTTATTTTTTTATAATTAGCTCTCCATCCAGTGTTTTCAGTTGAAAGCTCAGCCAGCACTTGTTTTTCTGCTTCCTACAGTGAATGGAAAAATCCATTTGTCATAGCAGGGCACACTGGGTGTGTTTTCTTTTCTCTCTGCTCAGTGGCTCAAGCTCTTGGATGCTCACATTTTCAGTCTCTCCATTCTTCAGGCTTAAATAAAACACTCTCAAATGCTCTGCCTCCAGCACCGGGTATATTTCATAGACCTCTCTTTCCTCTCTGGGGCCCAAAAATAAACAGTGAAGGCTTTTACTCAGTTGAGCGTGTCCTTTCACTGACCCCGTCAGTCAGCGTGTGTTCTTGTTGGTTGTGAGTCAGTAGGGAGTGAAAACATGGAGCACAGTAATCGAAATTTCAAACAGTGGAATTGACCTGAGAGGAAGTTGACTCGTATGGGACAAATGTGCTGAAGCGCAGTGGGAGGGTGAGCCTGAGAGACAGGGTTCTGTGTATCCCAAAATCCATCCTTCCTCAATAAAACAGCCATGTATTAAGTCTTATAAGTGCCATCATTCTCAATATGTCACTCTCACAAATACACTTTGTTGTGAAAGTAAATGTTTTGTGCACTTAATAATGCAGCCATTTATATCTGTGAATATAATTAACAATGGTGAGAGGGATGTCGCTGAATAGTTCCAAAGAAGGAACGTCAAAGGGACTACTCAAATCAGCGACATCCACTGAGCCCGAAGCAAAAAAAATGCCAGTAGGGTGTAGCCTATCTATCTGTTTTTTTGGATATCTATGTTTCTCCTCTCCCCCTCCTCTCATAGAAAGCTAGAGAGAAAATGGCTTCCGGCTGTCAAGACTAGAGGCATAACACAGAAAGGCAAAGATTTTATAAAAGATTTTCCGACTTGACTGCGATGGCCTGGCGAGCTCTCCAGGATGAACTCTGCCCTCACCCAGAGTCAGCTGAGATGCTCGCCAGTTCTTGAAAATAAAACTAGATCCTTACCATCAAATACTTTTTTTTGTTTTATATTTTTGTTGAATTTATCAAAAATTAATTAGAAATGTCATTAATAGGGAGTAGCATGCAGCACTTCGTCTGACTCATGGTGGCGGCTACGATATGCTTTTCATCTGACTTAGAATTAATGATAAAACAATTATAGAATTAGGCCTCGTCCGGGAAAAAACCCTTTATCTCATTCAGTTATTGTTTATTATTATGCATCGTATACTTTCTACATTCTGATTGGATGAAAGTATACATTGTACTTTTAGAATCACACTCAGCTGCAGATTCTTGAAAAATCTGCTATCACTGCATAATGGACTTTTTTTTTTTTTCTGGAATAAACAAAGGAAATAAATATTTCTTGCAAAAACAGCACTTTTGTCACTTGATTTTGTGTTAGACAGTGCATACTCAAACAATTACTGAATTTGGTTTTTGGAATATCCAAAATAATCAAGGTCTTGATAAGTGGAATCAGTTGAGGCCTATTCCACTTGCCTCAACTTTGATTATTCTGGATATCACAGCAACCTCAGTAACCAGTAATTGTTTTAGTATATACTACACATAAATCATAATCAAACAATTATATGGTGCAACACAAGAAAAGCTGAAATGAGATTAATATGATTTATATTTCCATTTTAAGAGTAACCATGACGCTGTCTGCTAAAAGTGACTGTAACAGTGTGTTAGTGTCTGTTTTGATTCAAGCATTATCCACTTGGGTTAATGTTTAATTTCCTGAGAGTGGACCAATCATATTGTGCCATTCCTGATAAATAAATACTGGATTAATTTATTCTTTTACATATACAATTTATCTCTTCATATCTTTTACATCACAACTGTGCAGATGTTAGGCAAAACATTAAGAAAGCCAGATGTTTTCCCATCCTGTTCTACTCTCTATTGTTGACCTGAAGCTCATAAATGGAGCTCAGAAATTTCTAGAAACTTTAGTTCAACCCTATTTGACCCTCACACCTCTTTTTACTATGTTAGCATTTGGCCACATATTTGATCCTAATGCATGTGCCAGTGTTATCATATTCATAGTGGCACATGGTTTGCATCTTTCATCTCCCTTGTTGCCTCTGTGGCTTTTCATTAGCACTATTTGAATTTTTAATGCTGTTATTAGTGCCTGCATCTCAGGCTGTGCCAGTGGAGCTGTCTGCTCGACTTTGGGAGTAAGGTGCCCGTGAGCAGCATCATTAAAAGGTTGAGACTGAAAAGGTGGATATTCACACTCTGACATCTCCAGCGAGTCCATTTGAAATGGACATGCTCTGAATTTCACGATTTAATTTACTCAGCACTCAATTATGCTTCGTTTCACAATGATCTGCTGTACTCAGCCTATCACTGAATAGTATTTGTTAGAATTTGGGGCTTGATAAGTTTGTGCCAGACAGTGATCTTTCGTATCACATCAAACCAGTCAGGCTTTATTAGTATCTGCAAGGCATGTAACCATTCAGCTGCTTCACGTTTTAATTCCATTCACGTTATTGGGTTCATGATTACATCTTCCTGCAACATTTTTGTGAAAATAAATGAAATAAAGCTTAAAAGAATTTTGTTACCAAATTTTTTATCAACATAAATATTCATTTTGCTGAATTTAACCAAAGAATGTTTAATTCTCTTAACCAACCTGATTACTATTTAATATTAGTAAGTTATCAATATTCACTGGAATATTTATTTTATTAAAAATTAAAAAGGTAATTTTCTTAAAAGTAAAAATTTAGGTTTTTCTTAACCATTTCTGAACATTTGTGAAAGCTGTAGTCCATCTTAAACATCAAAAACTACCTGTATTTGCTCTTTTTTTGCTTAACTTTCAGTAATCTGTTCAGATTTCTTTTTCAGATCTGTTTGTATAGTAAACGGTACAGCAGCTCCTTCCAAATTTCAGTCTATTTTGTGTGTGTTGTCCCTGCATTGGAGCTGTTACTTTCACTGATGATGTCACTTGCCTTCCTTCTATTGTACGTTGTTGCCCCCCCTGCTGTCTAAACAATGCAATTACAGCTGGGGAAAAAAACCCAGGTTAATAGCGGTTAATTCTTTTTATTTCCAATTTGAGTCATCACAGTGCTGAGCCCACTTCTGAAGCATCACAAATGTTTAGCTTGATTAATTAATGCATGATGTATTGTTACATGCCTAGTACTTGGGCATGCAGGGCTTCACAGTGTTTAGCAGACACTCTTGTTGAGAAGTACTTACAGAATAAGCTCGTGGCCTCCATAAATGGAATAGTTAGGAAAGAATCATTAAGTTAAATGTTGGGTACAATAGCATGTTCTACCCATATTAAGATAAGAGATCTTTATTGTCAACTTTTGCGTGAACAATGAAAATCAGTTTAGCAGCTCTCAGTTTAGCAGCAATTATAAAAAATTACACAAAAAGTCAACTATGGTACCTACACTAATCTATATATGTGCATATACCTGCACACACATATACACATACCTATATGTACACATTTAGACACATATCTATCCACATATTTACACATTTAGAGACATACACCGAAGGATGCATGATATGTCAAAGGTGCATGGTATACACAGGGTGAGATGTAGAGCTTTTTAATCACAAGGTGCATGATGCTAATATGTTAAACATAAGCATTGCACCTAAACATGAGTGTTGCACTTAAACATAAGCATTGCACTTAAAGAGTAATATTGCACTGTCCATGAAGGTGGTCTGAATGATGGTTATTCAGTCAGTGTGTGTGACGGTGGTCTTGTGGGTAAAAGCTGTTCTTGAATCTGTTAGTTTTTGTTTTTAGTGTCCTTTACCTTTTTCCGGAGGGGAGGTGGGAGAAAAGGGGGGTGTCCAGGGTGTGTGGGGTCCCTGATAATTCCACTGGCTCTCCTCTGAAGTCTGCCAGTGTAAATGTCACTGAGGGGGGTAGTGTAGTTCCAATTACCCGCTCTGCCGTCCTCACCACCTGCTGGTTCTTGCTTTGTGTTTTATCAGTGGAATTGATCGAATGAATCAGCACAGATGCTACTGCAGTTAATATTGTCTAGAGTAGATTAAAACAGTTTTCTGTACAAACAGCCACTATGAACTGGTATGTGTCTTTACAGCAGGTCACAAATCTGGTCGGAATTGAAGTGAAATCTTTCGGTTTATATTTGCCTTTAGGAGCCAAGGCTAAACCCCAGACCTGACACAAGACATACTGTAGCTAATGTTACATGTACATTGACATGAAAGCATCGCTGATAAAGTTATTCAGTCCAATTTGTTTTGTCTCAAACTCAACATTACAGCTCCATTAGCTCTGCACTTTTCTTGTTAATTTCATTTCTTGATAGATATTTAATCCGTTAAACCTCTGTACTTTTGTTCTCTCTGCGGTGCGCTGTTGGTACTTAAATGAAGGCTGAGGAAAGAGCAGGGCGATGTCGGGTCACCTTGTGCTGCATTCACAAATTTCACGTGCAGTCGGACAGTCTCTCGACTGATTCTCTCGCATTCTTTTAATGATTTATAACTTTTCTTTGATTTCAAAGCTGCCAGCTAGGATGGCAAGGCATTTTTAAATGCTGGCAGCTGCCACCCTGGTAAATCCGCCAATACTTATGAAATTATTCCTCAAACACTATACACACCAAAGCTGCCTGATGTTTACACTTCTGTTTATCAAAGCCTCCAAAGCAAACCACATCTATAAATGTGATACTTTTTCCAAATCTCTGTGGAATGTTGATGAAATTTAGTGGTCCTCTTTCCATTTGCAAGTAAATGGGAAAAGGAAAAACACTATTAAATTGGGTGCTTCCACGTCTCCAAATTTCCATAAATCAGAGCAAGTTGACATGAAATGTTTCTGCTGAAATTCAGTGTTTCTCTCAGGCTGTATCAGAACAGTCGTCTCCCCCTCACTGGCACTTATGTATAAATATTTATATTGTGAGATTTTTGTCCTGAGCTATGGCCCATGTGTATAATCAAGCTCTATACTCATAGGCTTACAACAGCTTTATTCTACAACATTTGGCCTTTATCCAGAGTGAATTACAGAAGTACTTTGTAGTGTCCATCAAACAACATCCTCATGCTAGTGCCAATAAGTCAGGGTAAGAATGCTTAAAACATCAATCTGAAAGCTTGTTAGATACATAGTACAGGCTTGTAATGCAACAAAAACAGTAAAGGCCAATCATTCCACCACCAGGCTGCAAGTCCAGGGAATAGTGTTGGTTAGAGGTTGACTCATTATTAAACCATTATTAAATAAATGGCAGCAATCAATGCCTGCATTCATGAGATCAGTTAAGCAAAAAAAAAAAAAAAAAAGAAGAGGAATGAAAAATCCTCCACACTTCTGTAATGTGACCCAGAGTCCTGCCCACAGCCTATTGGACTGGTTGAAATGCTGATTAGGCATCATGTACAGTCAGTGTTTCTGATGTCTGTCTTTATGTCCCTCCCACAGCACTTAGATTGATGGAAATGTGACCATGTGTTGAGAAAAAATTAAATCAAACATTTTTCGGTTGAATAAAAATAATGGAGAGTCGCTTCTGGGATGCTTCTAAAACATGATGCAAGACATCTGTGGAAATCACAGTCATTGTGTAGAGTGGTCTTGATCAGCTGCAGCGCCATGTCAGAGATGGAATGCACTTTTTTGGGGGGGGGTAAAGGTTATTTCTTTATATTTTACTATTTTAAGTGTTTACATTTTCTTATTAAAATGGCAGACAATTTTGCTAATTTTAGGGATTTAGAAAAATAAACTTTAAAAGTTATTTTTACAAAAAACCTTCAAAATATGTGAAGAAAGCCTCGATCATCTTATTTTTGGTTGACTCTAATCCTGTGGGGAAATATCGAAATACATTTGATGAGATTCAATGTATTTTCACTTTCATGTGTTTTTCAAAAATGATTGTTCTAATCTTAATGTTAATTTAATGTAAGTTGAGTAAGAATTTAATTTTTGTAAATGTTTAAACTGCAACTAAGGGAATACTGGTGTCAAACATCAGTTTTTGATCTCCTTGATTACTAATAATCAGTGTCAGGAAAGGAAAAAAAACATACTGGTCAATCCCTAACTTTATCAGATGCAAAACAAGCAAATACAAATGACCTCGGCATTACATAAATGGCTGCCCTGCTCAGACATTGAAAAACCTATATTAATCCACCACTGATCTTGATGCATGCTTTCCTTGTGTCTTGAAGGATGGTGAGTCAAGCTTGAAGAGTCTGTGGTGCAGGCAGGGGTTTAATAAGTGCCTTGATGTAGATGTGGACGAGTCTGATTTTGGATAGGCAAGCTTCTGTATAAACTGAGACCGCTGACTGTTCATCTTTGATATGGTTGATATGGCTAGCATTAAAGCACAGTGCTGAGCCCAGTTCTGTCTGTCTCGAATGCTGTCGATTGTTAAGTCCTTGATGTTTGCTCGGCCTGCTTGCTGTGATGTGTTAATGTGAGCGCAGTTCACTGCTTAAAGTCTAGTGAGCATGTCGTCTTTAACATATATATTGTGTTGATGACCTCTTGAAATGCTGTATCTTTTTTGGGAAATATTTTCTGCCTTCATTTCTCTTTTTTCACCAGTCGTCATATTGAAATAAGACTCTCTCTTTGTACCTCATTCCCCAGATCAGCCTGACAAAATGGCTGCTCTGTTTAAGAACTATCCCACATGTTATTTACAAAGCTCAATTCTTGTGGAAAAAGTTAAGACGTAAGAGAGGAAGTGAGCATGGGAGAGTCTATAATGAATGTGAAATGTTTTAGTATATTCTACACAGAAACATGAGAAAACCACACTCTGTAGCAACTCATCCAGTTCTAGTATACACTACACTACAAAAAAAACAAACTAAAACAGATTTTCTTTTGCTTTATTTTTCCATTTTTACAATGATAATGGCACCTTCTCCATGAACTGAGTGTCTGTTTTGAACCAGTCGTTATCCACATGGGATCATAAGCAGTTATAATGAGATCTAGCATGATAGGGAGAATTATTCAGTTGTGAGGGTTTTATCGGCCCAGGAACTGAATAAATATCCATATCATACGAAAACCGAGTTCTATAATTTTTTTTTTTTTTTTTTAGTATACAGTCACATTACTATGTTGCTACCTACAGCTAAGCTCTCTACAGCTAGCAGCATCTGCAATGAGAAGAAACTTAATATGGAATTAAGTATGGTATTGATGGTAAGAATCTATTTTTTTGTTTTCAAGAATTAGATTAGAGTTTTTGTTTGTTTGGTTTTTAACCAGTCACAAATGTATCTGCTTTTTACAATTAGCAGGTAACCATTTTTTCACGAAGTTTTTCCTCAGACGAGGGGGGGAGGAGGCACATAAATATCATAAGATAGATAGATACTCCAATGACAGAGCTGTAAACCTCATTTAATTTTTTCAGTATTTATGCTATTGTAGTTCTCTATCACTGTGTTTACAACAACATAAATATTGAGAAAATAATAAAATGAAGTTTACAGGGTCTCAGGGTTGCAGTGCCTCTGCAGGGTGTAGCCTCTCTCTATCTTACCATAACTATGAGAAGGATAATTGCACAATTGACAGTCACATGCTATACTTTTTTCAAATTATCCTGACATCGCTGAAAGATAACTTGGTACATAGAAGAATGCCAAGAATTTGCTGGTGACTTTCCACTAATCAGTAAGGAGAAAATATCTTGAATTAATAATAACACATCTATTAACACGTCAATATCACTTCGTCTATTCATCCCGAAATAGTGGACTAATCAGATTGCACTGTTGCTGTGTAGTACATCGGTCACTTCACACTCAGTGAAATAATTGCATGCGGTACAGTTAAATCCTCAAAAACCACCCAAACCAATTAAACTTTAATCGTCAATTCAGAACATACACAGGATAAAGTAGCACTGTCACCTGAAATGTTGCTAAAAAAATGTCCAAACTGGCTGTCATGAAAGTCCTCAAATTGTTCTACATAGAAAGTCACACAATTTTACCACCCGTGACACAATGTTTTATGGAAGTAAAAAAAATTTTGTGTGAACTTTTGGCTCCATTATGTGGTGCCTTTAATCATTTTCACCGGAGTATTTTTTTCACAGCACACACAAGAACAGTGTTGTGGGTGAAACTATTGGTGTCCCATCAGGTTACATTAAAAGCAACTGTTGTTAAGAAATAAAAACCCAACACTGTATGGTCTATACTTTCAAAGATATTAACATCCCATTGATCTATGTGTTAAAGTTTGCATCGTAGGATTTTCTTCAGAGAAAGGATTGAATTTTCGGATTATTTTGGTGTCTCACAATATATGTTATGTCCACATAAAGCATTAAGTCATGCAGGAAAACCCCAGATCACATTTACAGTTTTAAAAATACATTGCTTGTTTGGAAACGTGCTGGTCGCGTGTTGTGTTCTTGGCATTTCGTGTCCTGAATTGATTACTTGGTACATCCAAAACTTGGCCCAGGTTATGTCCTTCATGGGGTGACCACTAGGTAACAAGTGCTTGATTTTTTAAATCTTTTCTTTCACATGGAACAGGTACTTGTGGATGACACTTTATTGCTTGTGGGAAAACTTTGGGAAATTCTAATGTAACACAGTCGTATCACTTACTGTGAAGTGACCCTTCTACTAATTTCGTTTCGGCTAATTTCTGTGAATGATTTGTACAAACCCTGTAGTCCTCAACATGTGAAACACTGGAATTAATATGATTAATATTATTAAACAAGGAATGTATGGCATCGGTTTGATGATGATCTGAACATTCATAAGCTAATGTCACATTGCTGTCACAAATAAAAGACCAAATAAATTCATATGCCATTGTTTGAAAATAAATAAGATTCAATCATCTGTCTATTCAGGTGAACATATTGTCTTAAATTCACCACCCATCTGGAGCTTTTATGTTGCGACTCAGTTGGTGCATCTTTTGACATAGATGATGTAATGAACTCCCAAAGTATAAAGTGCAGTTCAGTGGATGTTTTTTTTTTTTTTTCCTGTGACCTTTAAAAGCACAGGATTTGCTGGATATTTTGTTGCGAGTTAAACCCTTTACCACTTGTGTGTTGTTTGTTAAATACTGTACCACTGTTTCTCTCATTATCTATGGATATGTATGATGTCATAAAGAATTGTAATATGATTTAATTGTATTTTGCAGCTATATCACTCATTACTAATTGTTGGGTCTAACAGCTTAGTGGGATTCGTTATACTGTTATGTCTCTCTTTTCTGATACTCCGGTGCTTATTTTCCGTCTGCTGTATATTCTTTAATTATTTTATTGAAAGAGAATTGTGCAGCTGAAGTAACAGGTAAATTATCTTTTAATGCATTGGTGATACTAATTCCCATCCCTTTAGTGATATTCTTCAACAAAAGCCATCTGTTTGTTAAAGCAGTGAACAGTGAAACAGTCACTTGAGAACACTGTGTGCTTGTTCTAATGAGAGCTGCGGCGTTTCATTAATCACAGTGTGTCCATGTCCGTGTGTGTGTGTACATAACTGCAATAGAAAAACCTGATCTCCCTACTGTAACCAGATCTCTCTCTTTCCCATCACATGAGAAGACCATCATGTGTATCAGACTCCCATGATTGGCTAGTATGGCTGTGATGATGCTCTACCTGTGGCAATTGATGGTAGACTGAGCACTTAGGAAACACCCCCTCTGAAAGACCTTCTAGTATTTGCCTCTCTCCCAGTGGTTTTCACACACAAGGCTGTAATTTCATTAGCCAAGTCTAAATTTTCTCCTGATTGACTAAGTGCCCAGCTTGTACATGATGACTAACCTTTCCCAATGATCTTTATTCAGGAGGTAGTCGCACAAGATTCTACACCTTCCCAGCAAAAAGCTTCACATACCAAAGATGACTGTAGATTATAAACGCATTTAACACAGGCAAATTACACTGTAGCCGCGCACACACACCTACACTCTCACTTTCTCTATCCAGTGGTCTAGAACCACAGACAGAGGTGAGTGTCTGTCAGTGGTATTTTGATGGATCAAGTTGCAGCTCCATGAAAACCATGCACTGATTTGGCTGAGTTTACAAAAAAAAAAAAAAACCCAAAAAAACCACAATTAAGTCTCATGACAGCTTGAATAGTCAGTTGAATGGTGAAGCACGACGAAAAAAATCTATTCCAAGACAGCCATTTCAGTCACTTGTGCAGAATTTCTTTTCCTCTCATGTTTAATCTCCATTTCTGCCAATTTGGGTGTGTCAGTGCTACTTCTCACTTGAGAGGCAAATTTAGATTTTGTGAAGAAATGGCAGGCATTCCCTTTCTCATGAGCAGTGTGTGGTAGGCTTGGAATAATGGTGTACTTTGTGCTGTGCGTGTTTGTAGGGTACTGCAGTGTATAGGCTGTGTGACTGTAGATGTGCCCCTTCTTTATTAGTCTTGTCAGGCTGAGTGATGGTCTCCATATTCTCATGACTTTCCCTTCCATCTTAGGGCTGCAGTATTGCAGAGGAAGTGATTAAAAGTTAATTCAGGTATGAACTGCACTGTGCAGCTTTGCTAAGGTACACAGTTAACCCCTAAAACCCCAACAATACACACAACTGCAATAGTACACAGTGCACCTCCAACTGCAATAGTCAGAAAATTCTGATAGTACACAATTGCAGCCAGGAGGATAAGTAAAATAAATGTGATACCCTAGCAAAAAAAGTAAGTGAACCTTTTGGAGGGCCTTGCTCAAGTGCCCAACTATGGCAGCTTGGTGGTAATGGGGCTTGAATCCCCAATCTTTGGATCCCTAACCCAAAGCCTTAACAACTGAGCCTCCCCTGCCCACCTTGAATTTATTCACTGATCAAACCTTTACTGTAACCATGAACAAGTTCTTCGGGTAGCTGTGAACCTGCACAATGTTCAGGAGAAATTTTGGACCATTCTTCCTCGCAGAACTGCTTCAGCTCAGCCATATCCTTAGGATGTATGGTTTGAACAGGTTTCTACTGGTTTACGGTCTGGGCTCTGACTGGTCCACTTGGAAAGAAGAACTTTCTTTCTTTTTTATTTCTTGTCATTGTTCTGTAGATTTATTTCAACTTTTTGAGTGACTGTCCTACTGCATCACCATCAACTTATATGAGCTACCATGACATTATCCTGTAGGACACCTTAATAAACTCAGGAGTTCTTTTTCCCCTCCATGATAGCAAGCTCTTCAGGCCCCGAGGCAACAAACCAGCCCTAAATCATGATACTCCTTCCACTGTATTTCACTGTTGCGATGGTGTTTTGATGTGCCCTTTATACACCATACGTAGTGCTGCATGTTCATCCTAAATAATTCAGCTTGTTTTTCATCAGTCCACAAAACATTCTCCCATGCACTCATTGTGTTTAACCGCAGTCTTCCACAAGGCGAGGCAGACGTACTGGAGAAACTGCTAAAGCTAGCGAGCCGGTAGACAGCTGCGAGTACTAGCAAAAGAAATGCTCATTGTTTGCGTTCATTATGATAATGTTAGTTGTTTGCTTACATGTGAAAGAGACATGAGGTAGTTGGATAGGATAACAATGTGCTACACTCCTCCCCCAGTGCTTGCTCTCGCTCTCTTTCTCTCTCTCTCTCGCATACTCTTGCTCTTTTCTACTAAATTACCTGCCCTGGCTTGATCTACTGCCATGGAATAGAAATGCAAGTGTTTTTCATTAGATTTTTTTATTTTTATTAAAGATTATGAATAGGAACATCTAGTTATTCCCATTTATTTTCCTGCAAGAAGAGATACATTTCAGTATACAGTATATTGACAAACGTATGTGGCAATGTAACTGTCACACCTATTGAGCATCATCCCCCCCAAACTGTTACCACAAATTATCTCAAAACACATTATTGTACAGGATGTCTTTGTTTTCTTTGACATTATTTTTTTTCCCTCAGTGAAACTAAAGATGTTCCAGCATTACAATGCCCCTGTCATGATCCTTAAAGACATTGTTTTCCCAGCTTCAGTTGAAAAACTGGAGTGAATTGCACAGAGCCCTGACCTCAACCCCACTGAACACCTTTAGGTTGAACTGGAACACAAACTGTGCCCAAGACCTCTCTGTCAATCCGCACGATCACTCAGCAAAAACATCTAGTGAAGTCTTTCCAGAGATTGGAGTAAAATAGAACTGAATCTATATTAAGATGTTCAACAAGCACGTGTATCATTACAGAGTTGTCCAAGTATTATTGACCATATAATGTACTTGTGACTAGGTAACCAGTTAATGTCCACACCCACACTTTAATGTAGATATCTTGGATCCTGCTTAGTGTTAAATATTTGGTGTGAAGTAATTTTATAGTGTTAATGACCTGTGTTGGGCAGATTACATTTAAATCCGTTTATTTTAGGTGCAAAGGTTGAACGGTTTTGCTTGAAAATGTAGTACTATGCTTTTTGGTGATTGTTTATTGAAATTTACTATCATGTATATTAATCAGATTAGCGGTTTTTGTTGGTCATTGTATCTGTTTATTGCTGTTAAATTACTGTTCACTGCACATCAAATACACTTCCCTTCTTTTTTCCCTCTTGCTTAAACTGTTCACACATACCAGGTGTAGCTCTGACAGATAAAGTGGGGCAGTGCTCCAGGGGACAGGAGAAGGACGTGTGTGTGTGTGTATGTGTGTGTGTGTGCGTGTGCGTGTGTTCCTTAGCTGTCGTAAGATAAGAGTTATTGTTCAGATTTTGGACGCTCGTCTTTGGTTCACCTCCTGTTCGCCTCTCTTATAGCCAACCCTGTTTATCACCCTGAAAAACGACTGCAGCTCATTCAGCTCAGACTAAAGCTTCTCACTAAGGGGTGTGTGAGTGCGCTATGGTTGGCAATATCCAGCCCGATGCTCCTGGAAAGGCCTCTGTGGGGAAACTGACTAAAGAGTGTTTCAATTTGGCTTCTGTGTTAACGCAGCATGGCTCCATTTGAGAGGATTTCACCCTATGAAACTTGACTCTGTGCTTGTGTTCTCCTGTCCGAAACAAGCACTATCTTCACCATGTTACTACTCTAGTTCTGTACCGAACACACACTAGTAAGCGGTTACGGGTTGGGCAGGGTTCGGAACTTCGGACAGATATTTAGAAAAATGATGCTCGGGTACAGGTCGGGCTCGGTCACATCAGCGCCATAAGGCATTGAATGTTTTAAATTTAAAACAGCTTATTATGTAGGTAGCCAATGGGCTTGTTTCACTTAATGATTCTAACTGTGTTGGGCTTGGGTCAGGCTCAGACATAAATATCTTAATGCCTATCAGGCGCAGGTCGTGTTCGGTTACTGCTCTGTCGGACGTGGACCAGGCTCGAACAGAAAAATTCGTCCCGATCCACACTCTAACGCGCATACCCTAGAACCAGCAGGATATCTACACTGTGTCCACAAGCGTGATTAGCACTTTTGACACCTATCATGACAGACAGAGATAATCCCACGGATAGACAGCAGAGCCTGTGTTTTGTACACCCACAAAGGCCATGTCATTTTCCTTCGTGCACAATGTATCAAACTATTCTTTTTGTTCAATTACAGGACTGTGCTGCCAGCAGCAGATTTACACTTCTACAAGTTTGTGTTTGAGTACCGGGTGTTTGTGAGTTACGCACAGTTTATATCCAAGGCTTAACACATCACTTGCATGTAACCCACTTGATCCACATTGTAGCCACTGCCCCAAGCTACACATGTCAAAGACAGCTGTTCAGTAAAAAGGTTCATTGTTACTATAGGTATTCGATTATAAAGCTCTCTATAGACTAATATACTGACTACATCCAGCCTGAAGTGAATGACTGATGAGCCTTAAATAGAGGAGAGTAGAGAGGAAGAGACATTCATCACTCGAGCCAGTGTCTTGTTTTATGGCTTATCAATACTCAATAAGTCTGCAGACAAGTCCAATGATGCTTGCTCGGTAGTCTTTTATAACTCTTCTCTTTTCCCATGAGCTCAGACTGAGACCCTGGAGATCAAGGAGACTGCAGGCATATTCACTGCCCAGCCAAAAAAAGTCACCCTATTTTGCTGGACCACCTTTATCCTTGATTACAGTGTATAATCATCATGGCGTTGTTTAGATAAACTTAAGCAACATGGCATTTTTCCATCCAGAGTTGGGTTCCTTTTTCACCAACATCTTGAGTTGATACTTTGAAAATCAACCCTCTTTATAAAGTCTTCTCCAGTACATCCCAAAGATTTTCAATAGAGTTAAGGTTAGGACTCTGTGGTGCCAGTTCATGTGTGAAAATTATTCCTTATGCTCCCTGAACCTCTTTAACTATATGAGCCTCAAATTTATATCCATGCCATGAAGAAAGAAAAGTTCATCGATAGCCTGGTCATGCAATACATTGAGGTCATCTCATGCCTTACTTTTATTGCCACATGATGTTGCTCAGCCTCGACCAGACCAACTGAAGCAACAGTGCCATGGTGATTACGCACTGTAATCAAGGCTAAATATCCACAGTGAGTGAGATTATCTAACAGGTTGAACTGTGTAAGGACATTTGGCTGCTACTTTTGTGAGGAAAAGATATATAATATATATTTATCCATTCGTTAATTCATTTGCGGAACTGCTTTAAACTATTAGGGTTGCGGGGAGGCGGGGTACACACTCAACAGCTCAACAACCGCTCAACAAAAAGCTTGCTAGTCTATTGCTGAGCCAACACACCCAACCATTCACACTCACAATTTGGAACAGCCAGTTAGCCTAATGTGTATGTCTTTAAACTATGTATGTTCACATGTAGTAGGCCTACATGTGGGATGTAGTGTTTCCCCTTAATGTTTGGTTGTTTTAGTCAGCAGTCTGCATGATGAATCAGAGTTGAGTCAATGTATTATTTAACTCTGTCTCATAAAAGGTCATTAGTACAATATTGTGTTCCAAGAGCTGCTATAAACCTGGAGTGTATTGAATGCAACATGCCAAAAAAGCAGCTAGCAATTGGGATCCATTATAACTTATGATTAAAAGCTTTAACACCACATTATTTTATTAATTGTGCTAATTATGCATAATATGTCACTAATATATTATGTGTACATGCCACAGTGCATAGCATCAACATTCTATAACCTGACATTAGTTTAGCACTGGTACAGAGTTAATTTAAAAACTCAATTCTGAATACAAGAGCAGTAAATACTTATTTTCACACTAGGAGGCCTGAAGATACAGAATGACTAATCACAGACCTTTTGTCAAACACCCTTGAATTGTCAAACATGGAATAATATCTTGCTCCATGATTGATTAAAACTAGTTTGTTGATTTACGTGTTGGCTGCAATATGCAAGTAATAAGCATGAACAATGTTCCGGTCTTTTTCTAACGTATTTTGCTAAAATTTC
Organism: Tandanus tandanus; assembly: GCA_039654325.1. Classification (NCBI taxonomy): domain Eukaryota; kingdom Metazoa; phylum Chordata; class Actinopteri; order Siluriformes; family Plotosidae; genus Tandanus; species Tandanus tandanus. The sequence goes on from JBCNYH010000012.1 coordinate 37,415,235, forward strand.
TTCCTTCTTGCTGCAGATCTGGCAGTTATAATCTTGGGTAAAGCTTAATGGACATTCTCACTGTGTGAAGAAAAATGAGTGGGTGAATGCTACCCAACCACCAAACATAATTAGGGCCCAGCTATGTTTTCCTGCTGGTTCGGGAATCAGTAACTTTTAGGTCCCGAAACCCGGTTCTCTAACAACTGGTCCACAGCTGCCCCATAACAGCAGCACAGGTTTGTAACTCTTAATCTAGCTTCATAGTCATAATAGTAAGTAAACTCTACAAACAGAGCATGTGTGTGCTAATTAGCTGGCTACACATCTGGGAGCTGTAATTCATCCTCTTTCCACATCATGTCCCCTTTTTTGTCCTATAACCATGATGAGACAGGCCTTGTTTTAAATTCTGTTTGTTTGTTTTTTTTGTTTATATTTTGCCATGGCCACGTTTGTGGTTGTAACTGTCTCATGAGTTTTGTGTAGTCTCATGCTGTGGTTCTGTTGGTGAATTTTAGGGAAGTATCACAGCAGCAGTCACACTCTGAAATATTAAGCTACGCTTTCTGACCCTGCCAGAACGTTTTCATGGTCACCAGAGAGATTGGTCACATTATGCATTCTAAGACCTCCGATCTCATGACTGCGCCCAAAAAACATTGCCGAATATCATACAGTGAAAAGCTGCCTTAAAGGTGCCCATTTACTAGTGAATAGCATATGGATTTTTCTTTCATTATCAGTTTATTTTTGCTGAATAAAAAGGTTTCTTGGCTAAACCACCCCACCTCATGGGCTTAGTCTCTTATTCACCTGTTTTACACTTACACCTGTTTACAATAACAATATCTAGAAATGCTTTTGTCACAGAATGCTAGGTGTATAACAGGTATGAATTGGAAACCGATCTGACAAAAACTGCACTCTATAGTGTCAACAGGCATTTTTGATGAACTGACCTCTGTGACCTGCATATATAGGCCAAGGTGACCCAGTTGTGAGACGGTGGTAGGGTTTGCCGTAGGGACTATTCAGCATAAATATAAAATAAATCCATAAAGAAACCGCACTGCTAGAGTCTGCGGCGGCGTATGCGGACAGCCCCTGAAAACATAATATCCTCTACACTTCGCGGGGGATGCAACAAGACTGAGAACAGGGGAACGATCTTGCACATGTGTGATAACCTGGCAGTGCAGGATTGATTCATGGGAAGTGAAAAAGTCTGAGATCAAGTGTTAAGAAAAAGAAGATTGCAGTAGAAATGAAATATTTTTTTAAAAATTGATGTTTACTAATATCATCGTGCCTGTTGGGGGGTCAATTGACCCTCGCATACAGGAGTAAACTATTGAATTCAGAAAGAGATCGGAGCCGACTCTTTTTTTATTTCCTCGAGATAAGACTGTATTTCATGTTTATTTAATATACCTGGTAAGTGAATGGGCCCTTTTAAGCCTCGTATGTGTTGCAAATATCCAGCTCTGCTGTCTGTTGTGGATCTGAATCACTCTTCCTGGTAGTACTAGCATTTTTACACTGCTGTGTCACCTCTCTGTCATCTTCTGTGGGTGGTGGCATAAGAGAAAGCATGAAGTAAAGATCCACTGCACAGACATACGGAGGGAGCGAGACAATGAGAGCAGAGTATTATGTGGAAGTGATTGTAAAGGATGTGGCTCACATTTAAATTTTTGTTTGCACAGTGCCAAAAGAAATGCTCTGCCAGGTCCCATGAATGTTCTTTACTCTGATTTAGAGCTCCACCATGTGTTAAATATTATTAATGATGTGGTCGTGATGTGCAGTTTGGTGCAAACGTAACGGATATGTTCTGCTGAATGATTTGAGACAGAGAAAGAAATGACCTGATGTAGTAATAGAATGTGAATCCAGGTCATGTCCTAATTGCTGTGTGTACTAGAGGCGTACATTAAACACTCGGAAGTCTTTTTTACGCTTATGCCGGCAGTGAAATATGAAACTCACAGGACAGGGAAAGGCCATGGTGGTTAAAATGGGAATGAATTACACCACGTAAGGTGCACTTCGGCTGCTGTGATAGTGAGCTGAGATATATATATGTACTATGTGCATTCATTTACTGTGGTTTAAACTGACTGTCTTTTTATGTTTTGGGAAATAGTGTTCAGAAATTTCACAGTGGGTAACAACAAAAATAACTAGCAAAGTTGGTGAGAGCAGAAAAAAAAAAAACCACAATCACACCTCTGACAGAAGTGTGTGTGTGTGTGTCTCTCTCTGTATGTCTGCTTTCAGTGTCGGTTCATCACAGTCTTTCTATGATTGCCTTATAATTTGAGCTGATTGGGAATATTGGAAGCAATCAGAAATAATAATTAGATTATTATTATTATTAGTTTTTATTTTTCATGTGTATGTACACCAATGTCGTAGTCTGTCATAACTGAGTAAGTTCATTTGTATATCCTACACAGGAATGGCACAGTCTGGTCCGCTATGCTGGGATTAAAAAGCGTTATTCCGAGTGAATAATGATTGAATCAAAACAACAGAACACTCAGTTTGTCGCAGTCACTTGGAACAGGCATCACCACGCTTTAAAATGGAAGGATAAACCATAATATTCTCATTTTCATTCTTGTGTTTTTTTGTGTAGTGTATGCTACAACATCTTTATACAACATCTTTATATACAGTTTACAGTAGGCTGAATGGACTAGACCTGGTGCACAAATTGCTGAAAACGTTAATGGTGGCTGTGATTGGTGTGTCTCTTTGTATGGGGCTGCATAGCTACAGACAAGTCAGTCTGTCCACCATGAAAAGTGCAGTTTGTTAATTTCTCTATGGTTCAGTCCTGTTGTTCGTATATTCTTTGTGCATCATTTACCAGTGTTCTGCTGGGAATCATAGGTCCTGGCTTCGATGGTGCTACTTTTTAGACTATACACTATTTCAAATGGAATGCACCTCTTCATGCTGAAGTTATTTCTAATAACAGTGGCCTCTTTCAGCATGTGCTGAACAAACACGTCTGATCCATGGAGGGTCCATATTGTAACGTACCAGATTTAAAGGATCTGCTGGTAATTTCTTGGTGCCATGTATCAGCACACACCTTCAGAGATCAGGAGATGTCCATGCCTCGACAGTTCAAAGCTGTTTTAATGGCATGGGTGACCTTTACACTATGAAACTAGTGGTTTTAATGGCTCATTAGAAGAAAAACGCAATCTGTGAAAATAATGGATTGTATATTCACAATAAGTTTCTTTAATTAATCCAAATGCTGCACTGTCATATTTTAATCTGGCTCAAATGGACAGTGAATTGTATTGTTGAGTTGGTGTTTCTAAAATGACTTCATTATAACAAAATGCATTTTTGGTGTCTTAATGGAGTGCAGAATTGTACATTCACATTTTAGATTTTTTTTTTTTAGTGAGCATGTAGTTTATAGTCATACTTGTGTATTTCAGTAAAAGTGAAATGATTCATTTGTTAATCATGATCAAGATAAAAGGCACAATTTCATGATCGTTCCAGCCCTACTGCCCCATTGAATTTCTGTTGTTTGAAAAGAATGGCACTAAAACTAGCTTCCAGCGAGTCTGCTTTTCTATCTCTGATGTGTGTTTCTTTCCCCGTTTATGTATTAATTTTTGCAAAACGCAGAATCTTGCCTTATGCTTTAGCAGCACTTTAACAGCTCATCTGGTGCTGCCCCACACCTCGGACTCTTCCTTAGTGTTAGTTGGTGAGGTTTTTTTTTGGCTTGGATTTTTTTCTTTCTTTTTTTTTTAAGCACCCAGATTTTTTTTAACCCCACTTGTGGGAAGAATTGTGGGAGATTTTTTTTCTTTATTCCTTTACCTAACACAGAGTCAAGATTCAGTGACCAAATATAAATTCAGACAGTTTGTTATTATTATTGTTGTTGTTGTTGTTATTTCATCTTCAGCTTCTAGCTTGCACAATTCAATACTAAACGTTGAATTAAAAGGGGGGGAGGGGGGAAATCGCTCATTTTAAATATAACTGCATAGAAAACAAGTGAACAGATCATGTGCATTTATTGGAAGTGTTTTATTCAGGAACACTGCAGTATTTTAGCTCTGTTTTTTTTTTTTTACTCACTCTTTCTTTTTCTTTTTTGTTCTCTCTTTTCAGACCTGAAGCGGGAGGCCAGCATTTGTCACATGCTCAAACACCCCCATATTGTGGAGTTGCTAGAAACCTACAGTTCAGATGGAATGCTTTACATGGTCTTTGAGTTGTAAGTGTTTTGCTTTAAAATGTAAATCTAATCTAAATCAGCACTTTATTAATGATGTTCTTTAGATGAGACTGTGTCACTTATTGGATATATTGGAGCACATGTTAAAGTCTTTATAATTGTTCTAATATTTCTGATATAGCAGCAAGGCTATAGTATATTAAAAGCACTATTTCCCAGACAGTGAGCTGCAGATAATAAACAGTAAACTGGTTATTTTCTCACCACATAGGGATCACTACATATCATCTTGCATCGTCTGTCTTCGTCACACCTGGATCTAATCCTTAACTGCACCTCAACCAGTCAATTTGTTTTAACCAAACTTTGACATTCTTATTTACATCAGCTATTGTGCACCCCCTATTTCATTTTTGTATTTAATCCACTTTTGGGGTTTCCGGTAGCAAAACATGGACTTTGTCACTGCTTCACAGGGGCCCTGACATCGTTAATCTACAACTTCTACATCTGTGAATAGATTTCTCTGAAACTTTTACAGTCTCTTCAGAACATAATGTTTTTGTGCGCTTCCTAATTTATTTTTGTATTAGGCCAGATAAAAAAAAAAATTCCAGTTCTTCATCAGAACTTTTTGAAAACCTAAATGAGGCATGCAGGGTTTTTTATTTATTTATTTTTATTTATTTATTTATTTATTTTTATTTAGAGAGAAATGAGATGATTGTCGAAGCCCAATAGCTTTTAAAGCTAAATGAAGGTAAAGGGACTGAAGCTATACAATACACCCTAGATGACCAGTCTTTTACATCTACATTTAACATGTATTAATCTCTGAAACTCTCAACAACTGTCTATAGAACAGCAGACTTTCAGTTCCATAAACCAACCAATAAACCAATCTCAGAAACACAATCACAGCATCTAACACCGAATCGTGTTCTGTGTCGTTTTTACCTTGTCTGAGGTGTTTTTCAATTTCAATTCAGTTTTATTTGTATAGCACTTTTTACAACTAACATTGTCACAAAGCAGATTTATATAGTAAGAGTAATTTAAAAAGGAATTTAAACATTTTTCTACAACCCCCTACACATCCCTAATGAGCAAGCCTGCAGCGACAGTGGCAAAGAAAAACTCCCTCAGTTGACACGAGGAAGAAACCTTGAGAAGAACCAGGCTCGTGTTTGCCTGCCTGAGTTAGATTGTGTGTTTTTTTTATTATGTGCAAGTCTTGAGCGGTGATGTATGAGCCTTTATTTTTGGGCTTCAGTTTTGTTATTAATAATAAATTTGGGTGGTTTTTTTTTTTTGTTTGGTTGGTTGGTTGTTTTTTTGTTGTTGTTTTTTTTTTTTTAAATGGCTGCCCATTGTCACACAAGTCAGCAATACATAACAGCCAATCAGCATCAACTCAGTAACCCAGCAGCCTTATTGGGTTTTTTATGGTGTGCATGGGTGGACACCGGACAGACATGGGACAGCCATCCAAGCCATATTCCATGACTATGGTTCTCCAAAACAACATTAGCGGAATTTCTTTATGTGCACAGTGCATCAAAAGGATGTGCCTTCTTTTCGCCAGCACATATATAACCTGATGAATGTTTGTTTCAAATAGCAAAATGTGAACTTAACATTTTTGACCCAAACATGGGTCTGCGTAATCAGATTCGGAGTTAAAAATTGTTTTTGGAGTTCAGGGATGTTAAGATTTCTTCTTCCTTTCCCTTTGCCACTCTGTTTGTCCCTTTGTCCCTCTGAGACATCTACATCTGTCTTGTCGTATGATGATAAATTCTCCTCCCTGTCTTCCTCTCTTTCAGCATGGATGGTGCAGACCTCTGTTTTGAGATAGTGAAAAGGGCAGATGCTGGGTTTGTCTACAGTGAGGCTGTAGCAAGGTAAGCATTTCTGGGCCATCTACTCTTTGTTGTGAAGACATAACTGTGGTAGCAGGGGGAAACACTTGTTTCTTTTGAACTTAGTCATTTGTCAGTAAGTCTGACTCAGAGACTACCGGTTCACTTTGGCACAGTACCAGTGAAATTATGCAGCGTGATCTTGCACAACAATGTTTCTGACAAATGGCTTTCCCACAAAGCACTGCACATTATAGTGACATACTGAGCAGCATTCAAAACATAGACTAAGTAGTCTTCTTTATCAGTTGTTTTCGGCCTCTACAGCAGCCTGTTTCTTTATTTTACTATACATCACTTTAATAAAACAATCAGCACAGATAATGGAGAATGATTTAAGCAACATCACAGGTGTCAGGGGAGAAGGGGTGGGTTTGGGGCTGTTGTGAATATCAGCACATATATGGCTTGGAAAATAATTACAGCCATGCTGATTTTCAGGACAACAGCAAATCCTCAAGTGTGATGTTGCTTTTATACAAGTTTTTTTTTCTTTTTTAAAGAAGACAGTGCTGGCTCAGTGGTTAAGGCCCTGGATTACAGCACTTATATCTGCTCACAGCATGAAGAGCTCACCTGACCTGCCTCTGTCATGGTTAAAATACATAGAAATGGTCTAGTAAAATCTAACGTTAGTTGCTTTTCTTTGTTTCCGTGTAGTTGTCTTTAGTTGTCTTCAAACAATGAATGAAGACCTACCTCTTTCAAAACTTGTACATACTGCTTTCAGTATTTATTCTCATATATATGTTCTTTAAAAAAAACAAAGAAAATGTAAAAAAAACAAAAAAAAAATACATATATATATATATATATATTGTGTGTGTGTGTGTGTGTGTGTGTGTGTGTGTGTGTGTGTATGTATATATGTATGTATGTATGTATGTGTACACACACACATACATACATACATACATACATACATACATACATATATCTGAATGTCTTCACTGATAGTAATTTCTAAGCGCTAATATATGTCGCTCTGGGTAAGGGTGACCGCAAAATTCCATAAAAGTAAATGTAGTATATTCTAAAATCCTAAAAAAGATTTAAAGAGATGCCATTACACAGCTCTTATGCCCTTGCTCGTGAATGCACAAAGAGTTCTCTGTCATGATTTGTAAAAATGTAAAGAATAAACCTTAATCTAATTTTTGTGTGTGTGTGTGTGTGTGTGTGTGTGTGTGTGTGTGTGTGTGTGTGTGTGTCCCCTTATGTTTCTTTGCAGTATGTACTAAAATAATTATTATCCCCAGACTTGGTGGATGTCGCCAAGTTGCAATGTCTTGGGGGATGGTTCAGTAACATTCCTCTTGCCTTCAGTACATAACTTGTAATTATCCTGAGGTAGTGTACCAATCAGATTGCACCGATACTGTGTAGTACAGGGGTGTCCAATCTTATCCACAAATGGCCAGTGTGGGTGCAGGTTTTTATTCCAACCAAGCCGGAGCCACACCTATGAGTTTATTGAAGGTGAAGCTCAGTAGATTTAAACAGGTGGAAAGTTTGGTTCTATCTTGGCTGGAATGAAAACTTGCACCCACACCGGCGCTTTGTGGATAAGATTGGACACCCCTGGCGTAGTATACACCAATTAAAAATTATGGTGAGGGGAATGTCACTGAACGTTCCCCAAGATGGAACTTCTCTGTATTGTCTGGGACAGCATTTCAAGGGTCTCAGCCTCAGTGACTGCCAACATTGAGTGTTTTTTTTGTTTTTTTTTTGCCATTTCCAGTGAAACGTGATTCCATTCATGATCTCTAGATAGTGGACCAATCAAATTGCTTCATTTCCATGTCATATATACTAATTTCTATTATCCCGAGGTAGCAGACCAATCAGATTGTGCCATTCCAGAGTAGCATAAAATAAAAGGGTTTATAGAAACTAAATATTCTTACTAAAGCTTGTTAATTTCTGTTTATATGTGTACAGACCTGAGGCCTGTATCTGTACCTGACCTTCAGTGTGTGAGATTTGTTTTTGTTTTGGATTACTCAGACAGAGAGTATGAAACAAGGCCACCTGGCTGGCTCTCCTCAGGACCACCTTTATAACTGATCTACATTTTACACTCGGTAAGCAGTTGTATGCAGTTACATTCAGTGCCCTGTTTCTTATCTTTTCCTCTTACTTTTTCTAGTCACTACATGAGACAGATCCTTGAAGCACTGCGGTACTGCCATGACAATAACATCATTCATCGTGATGTAAAGGTAGGATCAGTGTTGCTTTTCTAAAAAGTTATGCCCTGCCAAGGTTCACAAAGCTTCAGTACATAAACTTTCATGCATATTTCTGTAGTAAGAACTAAACTGCACATTTCTTTTTGAGAGACACAAGCATGGATATATTAGTACATATGGTATGATGAAGATACAAGAAGAGGAAATGGAAATCAAAACCACAGAGTTGTTTCCATTTTCACACCAACCACCAATAAGCTTCAGAAGAATGAATGTTGCCTTCTTATTCTGACATATAACAAAACTGACAACACAGTGTTCCTCCAACACTGTTACTGCTTATAATGAGTGCAAATAAGTATTCGCACCCTTGTTTTGTTGTTTAATATACTTTCATTTAAAATTTACACACATGACAACATTGTACTTAAAAATATGAGAAAAGAATGCATTTATAAATAAAAACAAGATTAGAAATATACAAATCAAAATTGATTCAGGTAAAAAAGTATGCGGATGCTATAGCTTCCAAATAGTAAGATGTACTGCAGATTATTATGTACACCTAATCTACTTACTTGGTTAACCTGTATAAACTTTTTATTTGAACTAATTTTGAATGATGACTGCGGAGATCTCTATTCAAGAAGAGTGTGTGTGTGTGTGTGTGTGTGTGTGTGTGTGTGTGTGTGTGTGTGTGTGTGTGTGTGTGTGTGTGTGTGT
>JBCNYH010000012.1:37463536-37476129 GCA_039654325.1 Tandanus tandanus
TTTGCTATACTGTATTAATCCTGCAAGGGAAATTATTGCCTCTGCATTTAACCCATCCAAAGTGAGCACACACACACGTAAACAGTGAGCACACACACTGAGCATTGGGCTTAATGGAGAGCAGTTGGGCGTTAGGTGCCTTGCTCAAGGGAACTCCAGCCATGAATGTGGAGGAAGGGAAGGTGCAGCTCACTCCCACACTGCCACACATTTTACTGTTGGTTTTTTTGGGAATCAAACCAGCAACCTTTCGGTCCCAAAGCCGCTTCTCTAACCATTAGGCCACAGCTGCCCCCCAAAAATTCAAGGTAACTGAAATAATTTTTAAAATGTTTTGTTTAGCCTTGCTAAAGCTAAACCGTGGTACAGATACCCAGTTAACAAGAGCTTTGGTGGAGGCAGTTCTTAACCCAGATAGAACTCTGGATTGAGGTGCTCATCTGGGCTTACTAACAAAGGAGAATGAGCAAACGAGCGCACTTCTCAGTGAGTATTTTTTTAATCTTACAGTTGCAAGCAACACAAGTTTCCTTTCCTCCTTTGTCAGTGTGAAATTCAAGGCATAGTGCAGAGACAGTTTTGTAGGTCACATGGTTTACAAAATAGTTCTGAAAAAAATCCAGTTTTCTTAAATTGTTGTGACAACTGGCGACAGTACAAGTTAAACCTGAACTCATTTCAAAAATATTTAACAACTAGCTACTTACACTGCCTGAGCAAAAAAAGATTTAAATAAGGAAATACTTCAGAGCCTTTGATTGGATAATTACTGCACTGAATATTATGTTTCATCTGGCAACAGTTCTTTTAACCCTAACTGATAAAGTGTGTAGCTTCTCATTTTGTAACAGCAGTGTGGTCATAAGAAAACCTCTTGTTAGTGAGAATAATCTGAGTATTTCTTCCCTGGTGGCATATTCAAAGATGATGACAGTTCAAGAATTTATTTTGCTTAGATTGTGAAAAAGCATGGCATGAGCGAGCGTAAGGAATCATTTTTACACATGAATTGGCACCACAGAGTCCTTATCTTAAACCACTGAAACTCTGTGGGATGTGCTCGAGAAGACTTTACAGAATGGTTTGACTCTCCCGTCACTAATGCAAGATCTCAGCAAAGTAATGTATGCAACTCTGGAGAGATATAAATGATGTGATTTCATGAGGATTTTCAAAACAATGCCACAGAGAATGCATACCGTAATCAAACAGTAATCAAAATCAAGATCCCAACTGTCTTCTGAGGAAACAGGTGGATAGATTTATATCCTTAACGAGAAAGCCAGAGACGCCAGTGAGAAAAATAAATTGCCTGAGACAGCATGAGTAGCCGAGTCAGTCAGACGGTCAGTTATGACGTCAGACAGTAATAAATATGTTGCACGCATGCTCAGGGTGAGTATCACGGTCTTTATGATTCCAACAGTAGCTTTTAGGGATGAATCTGTAGAATCTGGATGCGATTGTCCACTGAAGAATGGGACTTTTTTGCATATAAACTGTTTTGGGAAGTGTGTTCTAGGGTAGTCCATGTGTGAATGTAAAAAAAAATAATAATGCGGTTTGAGTCGCAGACCAAGGTAACCTGTCATTGTTACATCTGTTAACATTTAAAACTTTAAACAGAAATTTGCTGATGCACTTGACATTGTACCACCTGCTTAAATTTAAATTATTTGGATACATTTTTATCATTTTTGAATGCATTGTAAAATATTTAAAGTATAAGTTGTAGTGATCGAGAACATTGATTTGCAATTGTTTTAATCTCGAGGTCGTGTCGTGCACAAGAAACCAACTTGTTTTGCTTAACGAGAGTCTTTTTTTATGTTCAAACATCTCCCCCACAGTCAAGCTGGAGTCCCTAAGCTGGCACTGAACATTTAGGTCAGTGGTGCGGTGTTAGTGAAACAGACATTTTAGTACCCTGGTTTACTATCCTCCCAGCAATGGCGAAAAAATGGTGCTGACACCCTCAAAGCCTCTTCTAGGACTCAAAGAAACTCGGTGGGTTAGTAAAGCAAAATTATTTATAAACGTATAACCAGCGTATAACCTTTAAACTCGCTTCGTAGCCTACCCCCAGATTACGTACAGTGATGACATTAGTAAAAGGTCTAAAAGGTTGGGCTATTACTTACATAAGTGATGACAGAGTATTATGTTCTTGTGTTGGTCATGCGGTGCTGGAACTGTTTCTTTCTTTGTTTTATCCAGTGCCATTGCCTTTGTATGTTGTAGTTAAGACTGATGGATTTTTATGTAGAAACAACTAGAGTGCTTTAGAATGTTGGTTTTATTTTATTTAAATTTTTTTTACAGCAACACAATCAGAGTCCGGCTAGTTCTAGATTCAGATTACTGTCCAGTGGAAAAGCAACTTTACATACTCACAATAGCCAGGCATAATCAAACAAGACATGACAGAACAGTAATGCAGTGTAATACAGCAATTCGGTGTGTCTATCACAGAGCCCCCAGCCCCCAATAAACACTGAGCATGTCCATTTGGATCAATCTTATGGGACATGACCAGGTTCAGGAACACGACGTTCTTGTACACATCCTGCCAGTGGTGACTCGATGAATGGAAGACTCTTGGACAGAGTGTGATGCTAACAGGCACTTGCTTGCTCTCTGCTTCCTCTTGCTTTGATCTTTTGAGACTGACCCTTAACATCACATCAAGTTCTTTAAATGGAAACATGTCAGTATTTAAATGTTGGGGATGATGATTAAGCATTAAGGTTATACGTGTTGTGTTTGGTGTGTTTTTATTGTCACTGTATTTGTTGTTTGACTTTTTTTTCATTGCTTGGTCTTATTTTACAGGACCTGCCATCAACTATCCAGCCAAAAGCCCGCCAGGTGAATAGAAAATCCCTTACGTGTGTGTGTGTGTGTGTGTGTGTGTGTGTGTGCCCACTTCTATGAGAATTGGGTTTTCTCAGGACCGAAAAGTGTTATGACTATTATGAAAAAGGAGAAGAAATGTGGTGCTGGTGCACCATACTAAGATACTTTGTTGGCATTTTATTTAATCCCCGGGCTATAGGTAACGCTACATTTCCACAGTTAGTTGTATACGATGGAATCTTTAGTGCTGTCCAACCACTTGAAATGGTATTATATACATTTTCTTGATATCCAATTTTTTTAATCCAGGAAGCAGGATATATGCACTATATGGCCAAATATGTGGAGAACCTCACACCCATATTCTTTCTCAGTGTTGTCTTTTTATATGTGGATGTCTTTCTTTGTCCTCCTTTGCAAAAATTAAAGGCCAAATTACCTACTTTTTTTTCCTTCCAATTCAGTGGTCGTTTTTAATAATTTTACACCTGTCCAGATACAATAATTTAAGAAATTGCTTATTTGTTATTAAACTGGTGCTACTTGCTGTATGTATTTTGACAGCACGTGTATCAGTGACCCTCTCCCAGATATTGATCATTTCCTTAACCATAAAATTAAAAATGGATGCTTTGGAAGAGGCACTGGATCATGTAGATGGTCGGGGTGGTAAAACCCTAGCTGAATATGCTGCCTCAGAAAGAATGTTTTAGAAGAAAGAAAATATGAAACCCTGCAGGACAATTGAAGGATGCTTAAAAGTATAAAACATTACTTCATATTTACATGCACTGGGAAAATAATTATTTGATCCCCTACTGGTTTTGTGTGTTTGCCCTCTTACAAACAAGTGAATGGTCTATAATTATTATGGTAGGTTTATTTTAACAGAGAAAGTCACAATATTAACTACAAATCCAGAAAAAAAAATACACTGTGTATATGTAAAGGTTATAAATTGATTTGTATTTGATCCCCTAGTACATAGAGGTGCACAGAATGGTACTACCACTTTGGTGAGGGATCAGCCCAGAACTACATTGGAGAAACTTGGTAATGATTTCAAGGCGGTTGAGACCACAGTTACCAAGAAAACCACAGGTAGATTAAAATCCTGCAGCTCATGCAGGCTCCCCATTCAATAAAGAAATATGTACAGGCCAGTCTGAGTCCTGAATTAATCAGAGAAGTCTTGGGAGAACATGATGTGCTCAGATGAGACCAAATTTTAATTCTTTGGCATCACCTTGACTTGCTGTGTTAGAAATGCTGACGATGACCCCAGGAACACAATTTCCATTGTAAAGCAGGGAGGTGGAAACATTATGCTTTGAGGCTGTATCTCTACTAAGGGTACAGGACGACTTCACCACATTGAGTGGACGATGGACAGAGCCATGTGCCATAAAAACTTGGACAAGAACCTCCTACCCTCAGCCGTGGATGGGTCTTCTGGCATGACAGTGACCCAAAACATACGGCCAAGGCAACAAAGGAGTCTCTCGAGGAGAAGTACATTAAGGTCATAAAGAGGCCTCGCCAATCTCTAGATGTTACTCCTATAGAAAATATGTGAAGGGCGCTGAAGCATTGAGTGGACCAAAATCCCTCCTGAGATGTGTGCAAACCTTGTGACCAACTACTAGAAACGTCTGAACTAGGTACTTACTGACAAGAGCTTCCCCACCAAGTACTAAGTCAAGTTTTTCTTGGGGATCAAATACTAATTTCATTGGTTGCATGCAGATTAAGTTATAACCTTTCATTTTTTTTTATTGATAAACTGTCTCTGTTAAAATAAACCATAAAATTTTAGTCCGTTTATTTCTTTGTAAGGGGCAAACTTAAAAAAATCAACAGAGGATCAAATAATTATTCTCCTCAATGTCTGCGCAATATCATCAACAATTGTTACACATAAATAATAACTAGTTGTATTGTATCACTGTTTCTTCAAAATGTAATGTGAAATTTAAAGGGGGGGTTATTGTATTCACCGCTTTTTGACAGAGAGCAATATTACTCATCAATATAAATAGGTTTGCAGATATAATTTCATAAATTGTGTTATAAAAAATTTACGATGCTTCTCGCTAATTGGGGAGGTAGCCATCTTAACGTGAGATTCCGGCGAGAAGCCTCAAGATTACGTGGGATGATGACGTAGTGCGACCCAAACACAATGCATGCAACCGCAACAACAAAATGGCAATCAGGAGGTAGTGCATGCAGTGCATTTAGCTATATTTGAGTGAAAAAATGCACAGTTATCATTTAATGGATCCTCAGCAGAAAGAAGATATTCAGGGATTTATGTCTGAGCCAGAATGGCCAGACAATGTTGCGACGGATTGTTAGTGCAGATGATGTGAGGTAACAATGAGCACCAGACTCAAGTATCGAACAGGCAGACAAAAGGGGGAAACAAAGATTAGCACGACAACTGCGCAATGCCGAATAATAACTTCTGCTGTTTCGAAGTTCCCAGACATGCAGTTCCCCTTCGGACCAGAATTCACTGCATCACTCTAGGGGCAGCCGTAGCCTAATGAATTGAGAAGCAGCTTTGGGACCGAAAGGTCGCTGGTGCGATTCCCGAACCAGCAGGAAAACTGTGTGGTGGTGGGGGAGTGAGCTGCACCCTCCCTTCCTCCACCTTCATGGCTGAAGTGCCCTTGAGCAACGCACCTAACACCCAACTGCTCTCCCGGTGCCCCCAGTGTGTGGCAGCCCACTGCTCCGAGTGTGTGTGTGTGTGTGTGTGTGCTCACTTTGGATGGGTTACATACAGAAGCAGTAATTTCCCTTGTGGCATTAATACAGTATAGCTAAAAAAAAAAATTTAAATCACGAATCACCAGGATTTTCGTGCTGCTTGCCTGATGAAAGCGCCCCTGAAAATCTTTATGAATTCAGAGGCAGAGGGAGCAAACCAAATTGGACCAACATGTCAGAAAGTCACTTGTAGTTTTCTGCTTTGGTGGGGAGCGTAATCGATTTATGAAAATGGTACTATGCACTTACAGTACGTTAGTATAGCACTAGCAGGCATGAACCAAACTAGCTCGCTAGAGGTACAGTAGTGTGCAGTGAAGATTACACACCACCACTTTTGTCTAAAAGGGCTCCTAATAAAAAGAAGTCAAAAATTACTTCTCTGTAATTTTTTGGTGAAAATGTATTGAACAATGCTATTGTAGGCAATGAGAACCAAAAAAATCATTCCACTCAAAAACTGAAAATAGCAATTTTTCTGAAAAATTAAAAGGTGTCACAAATTTTTTTTTACTTTTGCATGGAATGGTTTAGCGAGTGAAGAAATGAAAAAATCCAGTACACTTATACAGCTTAACAAAATGGCGATAAATCGGAAACCAAGTACCATTGAAGTATTTATTTCATGTAATATTGGATCATATTGATGAGAATAAGTTAACAAACAACAATATATAGTAATAACAAAAATAACAGTCTCTTTCTTAAGAAAAAAAAATGTCAATATTTAGTGTGGCCACCCTTTACTTTGATTACAGCAATTAACTTTTCAAGCATAGTTTTCACATATTTTTATATGTCTTCACTCAGTAAACCATTCCATATGGTTTGAAGTTCATCCTATGCAAAAGTAAAAAAAATAAAATTTCCGACACCTTAAAATTTTTCTGAAAAATTGGTATTTTCAGTGTTTTTGTTTATTAGCCATACTTGTCAGGATGATTTTTTTGGGTTCTCATTTCCTACAGTAGCATTGTTCAATACATTTTCACCAAAGAATTATAGAGAAGTAATTTTTTACTTCTCTTTATTAGGAGCCGTTAAAGACAAAAGTGGTGTATAATCTTCACTACTGTATCATTCCGGCTGATTTGTGGTTTTATATCTAACACCTCTTCTTCGTTCCGGGTGTGTATTCTGGTTTTTTTGTGTACTTCCTCTCTGAATAGTACCTCTAGCAACAACACTTGCAAGATCTTGCAAAAGTACTTTCCATGCTGTTTAAAGACATACACACAATATCAGCATCTCATTTGAGCATGGCACAACGCCTGGCTGCCAAATTTGCATTAAAATATATATAATTTGATCAATCAAAATGGGACTGTTTTGGCAACTGTTTTGGCAAATACAGGCATTTGGCGAAATTATTTTAGAATTTTACACTTTCTCATCTTATTGTGTTACAAAGAGCACAGTGCAATAATGGCTGCGAGCGAATGCGTCATAACCTCGTTTTGAGTGGTCAATCTGGGAGTGTCTGTTAGACAGGAATGGCGCTGCCCATTTCTTTGGAAAAAAGCTTTGTTATTAATTACTGGGGCCATGCCTCTCTTCTGAATCATGTTTAATTGTGTATTAAATTAGTACTAATTATGGTAAAAGTAATTTAATCTAGTATTAAATCCCTTCCTTTAACCAATAAATTATACTATTTTTTTCTATAACGATAGGCTGTTTCATTTCAGTCTGCTAATCATTTGCTGTTATTAACATAGCAGCATTTAACTGACCATGAGATAATAGGCATTTGGGTTTGTAGAAAATAAAACTCACTATAACTCACTTAGTCCATTTCAAATAGAGTACTTTTCTTTTTTTCAAAACTGAAAGGGTAAAACCCTTTTTGTGCCAACACTGGTAAGGGATTCAGGTTTAAAAGTTAGGGTCTTTTGTAATTCCAAGACATCCAAAGATTCTGAGGGATTTTTTATAGTAATAAAATAATATAGTTATAAATAATGTATGAAAAAAGGGATGCATATGTTTTATATGGTTATTTACATGTGTCACATGTGTATAATCGTATGTTACAGAAACGTGTGTGTGAGAGAGAGAGAGAGAGAGAGAGAGAGAGAATTTGAGATTAAGCAGATGTGTCACTAACAGACTAGTTGCTGATTCCCCTTGTTGCCATTCTCTACTTGTACTTACACATAGCAGCTAACACATCATTACCAATTTTTTATTAGTAGAATGATAAGCCTGTACTGATAGCTTGGTAGATAATTCTGACATAGACTGTATATAAGAGAGACAGAGGATCATGTTCCAAAAGTGAAGTCACTACAGGTCTAGCCTTCCTGCTGGCTGCTTACAGTACAATTTTTAGCGCTACCCATCCCCGTGTATTGATTAATGTCAAAACAGTCTATGTTCCAGGTCCCTTTTCTTTTTTAATTGTCTTTCCATGTACAGTGTGTAATTCAATCCGTTTGAAGACCCCATGCTAATGTCAGCACACCCTTCCTGATATAAATTGTTTTTAAAACATTACTATAAAGACAGAAGCCATGGATACACATTACTGACAATCAGTAAAGATTGTGACTGCAGCTCGAGCAGTACGCTGTTTGTTTGTTATACCAATTTATTTGAACTTTTCATACTTCACCACAAAATTCACCATCATATATCTTATACAAACTTTTCTGCACACATGGATTATCAGTACAAACTGTAATCCATTTCCATTAAAAACAGGATAATCTAGCTACCTAGTCATGTATGCTAGGAAGCTTTGCTTCAGTATAAACCACATCTAACCATATCCATACTGAAATTTGTACAAAATACTTTTTCCATCAGGGAACATATGTACTGCCATAATATTTAGCATGGATTTTATAAATAGCTATCTCAATTAATACATTTTAAACTCAACCTGCATTGCCAACTGTTGTGTTAAACCAGGCAGCTGCTCATCCCAAAGCCACAGTTAAGCTGCTAATGAATTCCAGTTTATGTATAGTGATACATTTTCTTCCTAGATGCATCAGTCTTAATGCAAAAATATCTTCATGAAATACTTTAAGTTTCCTGAATAGATGTGATTTATTTATTTAAAAAAAATAAAAATAAAAAGCATTTTGAGAGTCTGATTATTTACATGCATGCCTAGGAAACGAACAGAGATTTCCCATGGAGCGACTGCACATGTTAAAGCTTGAGAATATCCCTAGTGCTGGTTTCAAATGTGTCAAAATGGCAGAGGCCAAAAAGGTTCATTTCTGTAGAACTGGACACAATTGAAGTTGACTGTCTCTATACAGTTGATGGTACTGACCTCAATGTATGTTTATAAACAGTATTATTATAGTTTGTTGAGGGGAGTAGATAGAATTGCCAAGTTCCCATGATGGATTGTGGATTATTGTAGACATTTACTCTGCTAACCAAGTTTCAGCTTTGTTTAAAGGTGGTGCTGAGAACCCAAGGTGTGTATGGTACAGTTGATCTGTCCCCTGCCCCCTGCTGGCTAAGAGTATTGTGTGACTTTAACTTCCACTGTAGCAACATGTACCACTCCGTTTCATTTCACAGAGCATACATAATACAAATAATAACTAAAATTTAGGAAACTTTATTATATACATGGCTCATTAACTTCCTTAACCGCATATGAATGTAACTGATCATGCTGACTCCATTGTTTTTAATTGAACTTGAGCATTTGTTCTCTGAATTAGTCCCATATAGAGGTAGCCTAGTGTCCAGTAGATGGCAGTACAGCCTCATCTGTCATGATTTAACTGCGTCACACTAATTCTTAATATAGATCAAAACAATGACACTTCTCTCTGCCAACATGTTTTGTTCTCTTGATTAAGTCATCATTTCTCCTGAGATTAGCTGTAAATCCTAACACTTATTTCATCATCCTGCTTCTAGCACACTAAGCTTCAGCCCGGTATTTTTATGCTACACGATAAGTTTAATGCTCTCATGTCCTAGATCTCCAGAACTACAATCAAGGGTAAAATATCAGTCAAGGTAAGGCAACCCTGCTGGGGGGAAAAATCCCATAATAGATACAATAATAAAAGCATATTCTGTACTAATGTGTATTATTAACTTGTATGACAGAATCAGCTGATTGAGGGAATTATTTCTTTATTATTAAGCAGGGAAGTTAATGAGACTTGTGTCCAGTTTTCAGAGGGATCCTGTATATTATCAAGTAAAGCTAGGGCAATGTTGCCTTAGTGGTTAAGGTAATGGGTTACTGATCCGAAGGTCAGCGGTTCAATCCCCACTATCACCACTGTTGGGCCCTTGAGCAAGGTCCTTAACCCTTAGTTGCTCAGTTGTATAAAAATAATAATTGTAAGTCGCTCTGGATAAGAGCGTCTGCCAAATGCTGTAAATGTAAAGCTAGTAGGAAATCAGAAATTATGTAGCATCACAAATTCCCTTCAATGTAACTAGGTATGCTAAACCGTGTTTCATCATTTACAATTACAGCATTTGGCAGACGCTCTTCTCCTTACATTATGACAGTGCCACGTGCACAAAGTCAGCTCTCTAAAGTCATGCTTTTCCAAGGTTGGTGAATAAGAGTGGTCTGTACAGAGTCCTGACCTCAACCTCACTGACCAACTTTAGGATAAACTGGAACATTAAATGTAGCCCAGGCCTCCTCACCCTACACTGTCTGACCTTACTGTCAGTTTGCCTGTGAGCAAAATCCTAACCACACCCATGCACGGATTTTCACCAAACTTGCTGTTGACCCTGCCCTACCTGAGTCAGAGATAATATCCGTATCAAAGGTGAAGGTCAAAGCAAGGTCACAAAACTTTTGTAGATAGAGTGCTTATAACTTTGAAACAATGGCTCTGCAAACAATTGCCATTGCTCCGGAACACAAATATTAAACCTTATATGGACTTTAAAATGAGACAGATACTTTTGACCTTGAGTGGCCTTGAAAGGTTAAAATCAAGGTCACGGGAGTTTAAGTACTTAGAACTTCAAAACAACTGCTGAAAGAATTGCCATCGCTATGAAACACTAATAAAAAAGTGTACAAGGACTTTCAGATGAGACATTTGCCTTTGACCTTGAGTGACTCTGAAAGGTCAAACCCCACCCATCTCATAGAGCCTTCAAACGAGAATTTTTTTATTTTTGCTAATTTAGTCATGTCCACGTACTACAGAACATATCATAAGATAAACACATGGGTAATTAAAATCAGTACCCAAATAGGACCTATAAGTTACTTTATCCATGCTGTGTGGCAGAGGTACCTTGTACTTGGAGTGCCCCTCTAGTGTTTTTCCCCTGCTATAACCTTAATATGAAAATGCATCCACTTGCTAACACAGCTATTGAAAACTTTCTTATAAAGGTCTCAAAGATGCTTAGACATTCTGTCACTTTATGATAAGATAAAGATGATAAAAATGAGGCACACTGTTGATAAAACCTCTGTGTTTGTGTTTGAAAAAGCAGGATTTTTTAAAAAATATAGTAAATATGTATTTTCTTCCTTTCCTGCAAGAGATTTGAATGGGGCAGTGTATGGGATTTGTAATGAAGGCTGACTGAGGTTTTTGTTGTTTAATCCCTCAGTGCTTAACATGGCAACATGAGCCAGGTTTATTTGGTACTGAGGCTCCCTAATGACTTAGTACTGCCTGAAAATGTCTCCTTCCATTAGCTCATTGCACACACTTGCGAAAGCCTAATCATACATATTCATGAAATGTGAACACTATTATTTCTGGATAAAACACATTCTCATCTCAGACTATTTCCACAGAGCATGTATATTTTTAAAATCCCTTTCTCTTTTCACATTTGTTTGTCATTTTTATTTCAGATACTGTAACATGCCTGTTCTTTGATCCATTAGGCTTGCAACACATTATATAATACACAAAATTTTGTAACTCTGATCATCCCTCTCTGTTCAGATCTATGTGCGGGCACAGTTTGAGTATGACCCAACCAAAGATGAGCTCATTCCTTGCAAAGAAGCAGGCATTCGGTTCAGAGTAGGAGACATCATTCAGATCATCAACAAGGATGACCATAACTGGTGGCAGGGCAGGCTGGAAAACACAAAGAATGGCACAGCTGGGCTCATTCCATCTCCAGAGCTGCAGGAGTGGTGAGTTAATTTTTTTTAGTACGGGCCTTTAGTATAAACTTCTCAGAACTGGGAAACCTTAGCGAGGCTAGAGGAGCTGAAGTAAATAACAGACCCAAGATGGTGTTAAACTGCCGTTTTGCAACTTTTTTCTCTTCCTTTTCAAGGCGGGTGGCCTGCATAGCGATGGAGAAAACTAAGCAGGAGCAGCAAGCCAGCTGTACTTGGTTTGGCAAGAAAAAGAAGCAGTACAAAGACAAGTATCTAGCAAAACACAGTGCAGGTAAAATGTGGGCTCTACAATGGGGCTGTCAATTTCACACTTCTTTGGATGTTCAGTTATTACCATGCCTTTGACTCTTAGTAAGGAGTGCATAGTCTCCTCTTTCAGTTTGGATCTCAGGGCAAATAAAGATGCTTTCCTTTTTTCTTTTTTTAAATCACAGACTGTACATGGAATTTTGTGGAATGTAATTTATTTGCGCACGCTGCAGTTTGCAGCATGTCAGTGTGATATGGGAAGAGTAACCATGCAGGTGCTCACGTACATTTCTTTAACTTTGGAATCTAATGCTCTTCTTATTTCCTGCCATGGTGTGACAGTGTAGAGAGAGCAGTGTAGATATGCTTTCACACATGACCCTGAACCCTGACCACAGCACTTACACAAATAGCGAAGACGTCCATGCAGCCAAATAGCACCGTCTCTCTCTCTCCCTCTCTCTCTCTACATATACATACATACATACACACACACACACACACACACACACACACATACATACACACACTGATTTTATATACAGTATATAATATATATTTTACATGTACAAATGAATATTTTTGACAGCATTACATTATTTTT
>JBCNYH010000012.1:37482680-37502019 GCA_039654325.1 Tandanus tandanus
TGTGTGTGTGTGTGTATATATATGTCTTTTTCTCTTTTTCTGTCACATCTGCCTTTCCTTTTGCACGTGGCTTGAATTTTGACTTCTTTTGCATTCCTTTACTCTGCAAGCAGCTTCCCAAGTGGTGCAGGAAGTTGCCTGTGAGTATGAGGGAGTATGCCTAGCCTTCTCCTGTAATAGTTCTCCTTATGATCCCACTTATGTTTACACTCTATCAGATATCTTGTAGATTCCTTGTAGCCCTGAATCCTGAGCCTAATACAGTTGAGTGCAAAAGGCATTCAGAAGTTGAGAACTGTTTATGGATATAGTTACTGAGAGTGAAAAAATATGAATAAGTAATAGAAGAAACCAACAGAGTGAAAGAGTGGGAGAGCTGTTAATGGAAATAGAAAACGTGGTAATCAGCATGAGATTTGAAAAGGCGAGTTGTGTAAGTCCACATTTCAAATTTGGAAACATTTATATCATGTTTTTTTTTTTTTGTTAAAATCATGCAAAATCTGTCATTAATCATATTAAATATAAATAAATATCGGTGTCATATTTTTAACCATGAGGGTATGCAACCTTTTGCGCTTAACTGTAATCACCAGTATTTTGAGATTCTCCAATGCAGTGAACCGTATCATGTTTTACACGCACTTCTAAATGACATGTCTGCATAGCTTCTTTTTTTTTTTTTTCCTTTCATATCTTCACCTTCACATCAACAGCAGGACAAGGATGGATTATTTTGTGAGCAATAGTGAAAAAAAAAAGTATTTGTATGTCTATCATTTTGGTCCCCTCAAGGTTTTTCCTTCTCTCTGGCTCACACTGCATTTCTCCTACCACAGGATGAATCACTGCTGCGACTGCAGAAGGAGTCTGAGATCCTCCAGAAGACCTACGCACACTACTTTGACCAGACCATCATCAACAACGAGATCGATGAGACGATCCGGCACCTGGAAGATGCTATAGACCTGGTGTGCACTACAGCGCAGTGGGTTCCTGTGTCCTGGGTCTACTAGAACACCATGAACTCTCCTCCAGCCCCAGACTCTCTGTGATGCATCTTTGCAGAAAAGAAAAATAAATAAATAAAAACAAATGCGTACATAAATAATTAAGATGGAAAGAAAAACCGCCATCATTCCCTGGAGAAGGAATTCACCTCCGGTTTGTCTGAAGTGCAGTGCACATGACCCACAGACTTATCCAGTCTCAGCCCTTCAGACTACATAGATGTAATGTATAAAACAAAATAATCCAGTTGTGAATATTGACATGTCCTTATTGATGAGATGAAGCAGCAGTTTGTAGAGTTTTGATTTAAAGAGATAGTGTCTTAAATGTTCTAGGGTTTGTTTTTTTTTCTTTTCTGCTGACAGAGGAACAGCAGACATGTTGCAGCAGTGCGTCAACACCATTATCCTTCCAGAGCCTATATATCTGTCTGCTGTTATAGAACACCCCTCACTGGAGCCCATTAGAATCCCTGTGTATCACAATCTGCTGTTTTAACCACTTCCAGATACTGTCTCTATAAACAAGTCCATACCTCTGAGATCTGAGTTTTCATGCATGTGAACATTCAGAGACTTGCCTACTGTCAGTGTTAGCAGTGTGACACTACTGTTATCCACAGCACACAACATTCCATATGTCTGGACAAATTCAGACCAAGTGAAGACCAGTGGAGAATGAAGATGAAAAAAGACCTATGCACATCTTTGGGCACCTCGGGACATTTTGGACAACTTTCTAAAAAATTCTTTTTACCAGCCATTTAGTGAGATAAGGTTAAGGTCTCAATTTAATTTTTTGGAAAAAAAAAAAAAAAAAAAAAAAAAAAAAAAATCCTAGTGTTAAAAACAAAAAAAAAAGACAAAAAATCTAAATGTATAATGGTTTCACCATTACTGGAACATGTCATCAGAGAGTATTAATGTTTTCATGAAGCTGAATCAAAAGGGGAACCAGATTTTTATTCAGTGTAACTGTTTCAGACAGAGGTGCAAACATAGACACATTTTGCAAAATGAACTGTGTTGCCAAAAAATATATATATATCTCTGAATGATTCTGGATATGACAAACTGTTTACTTCAGACTGCCCTGTGTAAATCTATCTGCTGATGACTGAGCAGCTCTTCAATATGAACCATTTTTTAAATATATTTCCTTTTCTGTGGTGAAGTCCGGTGTCGTCTGCTCTGTGCTATGCTGCTGGCTCTGCTCTCGCGTCTGGCTGCTCTGTGCGAGTTGGCAGAGATGCAGTGAATGGAAACATTTCTCCTCTCCTCAGTGCCTCAGTGGCTCTTTTTCTGTATTTTTCCTACAGCTGTAGGAGGAGGTCACATCCTGCCTGCCCATCTGAGCATGAAGACAAGTCTGATAAGTGCTCAGGTGTGTGTGTGTGCGCGCGCGCGTGTGGGGTTAGACAATGAGAATGCGGGAGTTACTTAATGGCAATTATGTATTTTATCACCTCATTGTGCACGTATATAGAATGAAAATGAAGACCTATATCTGTCATGTAACACACACAGTGCAGCCCTGACGAACAGCAGCAGATAATGTAAGTTCAAACTTCATATACTGTATAAGATGTGAGAAAAATACATACTACAGATGTTATTTTCCAAATCTAGATTATATAGTTTATAAATCAATCATAAACTTCTCTGAATGAGATAAATTCTGTAAATTAGAGAAGGCAACGCATCCTGTTGTGTGTGTGGTTCTCATCCTGTCACATTCCCACAGGAAGAGACACTTCAACATGTGCTCAGTACCTCCAGTAGGTAAACTCTCGTCACAACTGAATATAGAGTTCTGGGGGCTGGAGGTGTGCGTGAGACGGTCTCGCTCTTGTCTGCTCCTGAAGGAATTCTGAGCATTCCAATCTCCTCACAGTTTTCCCCAGTCTGGTCACATACCAGTTCCCGCTGACAGTCCAGATCTTTCCTACCATAAAACCCGGGAGGCGGTGACCCTACTTCTTTTCAAACTGCTGACCTGCTTATGCTGCGTCACGGGGTATGGTAACACACTTGGACAAAAGTGCTATCTACTCTCTTCCACACACGAGATCTCACACATCCATGATTAGCTCGACTCCTGCAAGTCTTGATGCACGCCTCTACAGCTATCTTCTTCAGTGGAACTTGGCTGTGATTAAAACTGGAAACTAATGCAGCAGTTTCAGCCCTCCTGTTTTGCTACTTTCACTCACACACTAAGCTGGACCAGAAGTGGTGCTAATGTCCAGATGCAAACCGTAATTAAATATATGACACTGCTGAGCCAGTTCAGCTGTTTTATATGAACCGGCACGTCTGATTCTGGTTAATCTGATTGAGTGCATTGCCCTTTAAATGTTTTTAAAATCAGATCAAGGTTCACAGTAAAAAGCACTGCAGTGCGACCTGTGTATCAATCCAAATCTGCATTCCACAGCTAACACCACTGAGCTGCAGATTAACTCAGATTCACATTGCTGGGTTTAGCACCAGAAACACTTCCCTGAGGATATTCACCAATATTAGAAAGCACACATACTGCATTTGCAAACTGTTTATCTTTTTTTTTCCTCTCTCACTATTTTTTTTTCTTCATTTCATTTTTTTTCTGTTTACACTCTCAAAAGACAGTGATGAATACAGCACGACCTAGAATTGAAAGAATCAGGAGTCGCTGTATAATGTGGCTTGTTAAACTTACTAACAGGCAGTGAACTTACTGAACTTTTATATTACATAAATTGCTACAACAAAAAGTAAATCATGTTCCATTTGTAGTGTTGACCCTGGATGTCATCAGTAATATGTTGCACATTTCAGAATAATTTGAGATAAATGTCAAAGCTTATGCAAATGGTTGTTTCATGGGTCATACATTATCATCCATACATTTCCCAGTACAGCATGAACAAATGACTCCAGCTCATTTTAAATTTTAAATTGATCGGCACACCAATCAGCCATATAATTAACCTGGTCAATATTGCACCCCCTGGTGCCGCCAAGACCTCTGAAATTACATATGTTTATTATGGATATGAGTGTCATTTCAATATTGAGATTGCGAAGATTTCTTTGATTTGTCTTTTTTCTGGGAAAGAATGGTTGTACATCATCTTTAATAGAAACAGACAAGATTTTGTTGTACAGCCATTAATTTATGATACGCGTTTTATAAAATCGATCCAGGAACCACCAAGGCACAGATCTGGTATGAACTGGATGCTACTGATACTTGACTGTAAACAGTGACACTCATGTGAGTTTTATGTTTCCACGGACTGAGCGGCTGCTGTTCAAGAAAGAATCACCTGCTCCAACATCGACACCTTCAATCTTGAATACATTTTGCAGTAGACCACATGGATGTAGCTTTTCTGAGGAATGTTTTTTGGTCAGATAAGATTGAGTTGTTTGGACACCATAACCAGGGATCTGTTTGGAGGCGTAAGGTATGTGACCATAAAAAACACTGTACCAACTGTTAGCAAAGTTCAACAAAGTGAATGACGTGAATTAGAAGAAGGCCTTCCTCAATTCTTTACTAACCTCAAACCTCCGAGTATCACAGGTGCATTCATTCACAGGCAAACTAGGCACCAACTCGCTACTACAGGGTAGTGTTCTATTAGTTTTATTTTATTTTGCTCGTTAATTAGATAGGCTAGGCTAAAGAGTCACAATCCATGTTGTATACTTTGTAATCACTGACTGTCAGGAACTGCATAAGTGCAAGGTAGCATACAAAACCTAATTTCAGTTTCCTTTCAAAAGCTCATTCAATAAACATACAAGAGCCGCAACTGAAGACCTGAAAGTGGTTTATGGCCAGGATCTAAGTTTTGCCGATGATTGATCTCGAAGCCTTTAAAAAAATTAGGAAACTGTACTGAAACTGTATAAAAGATGGATACCCCTTTTTCAGCGAAACAGTTTCCGTTTTTTTTTCAAACCAGTTCTTTACATTTTGATAGACAAAGAACCTGGTCTCAGGCATGAAAGCAGTTTCCAGAGCAACACGATATCGAAAATCGACTCGTTTTTTATCAGAAATAACAGTAAACAACAACAAAAATGGACAACTACCATAGTGATAGCAATCACTGAGGGCCCCACTTTGGCCCTCAAACTGCTTAATCCTATTAGGTTAACGGGGTGGCTGGAGCTTATCTCTGCCAACACTGGGCGTAGGTGGGGTACACCCTGAACAGCTCGCCAGACCATCACAGGGCAACTCACACAACCATTCACATTTACACCTAGGGTCAATTTGGAAGAGCCAATTAGCCTAATATGCGGGTCTTTAGACTGTGGGAAGAAACCAAAGTACCCAGAGAAAACCCACGCAAGCACAGAGAAAACATGCAAATTCCACACAGAAAAGCCCAAAACCAGGACCTTCTTGCCTCACCAGCCTGCATATATCTACCTATGCTTGTGACGAATCCAAAGTTAAGGGCCATGTCCAGCTATGATCTTAAAGAGAGTGAACCGACCATAGCGCCCTACACTCCGCTTCACTACCATACATATCCACTAAGTTCGAGGCAGGGGCCTCTGACGATTTTGGAAATTACATCCCGGACAAGGTTGGGGACAACAACAGATGCAAGGATGAGCCATGAACGTGACGAGAATGACCCAGCCATAACGCGCGACATGCCACTTTACCACTCTACAAATATCCACTAAGTTTGAGGCTGGTGCCTCCAATGATTTGGAAGTTACAGCACGGACAAGGATGGGGCTGCAGGGAAGGCTGCACAGATAGGACATGCCCTTGACCTTAAAGAGAGTGACTTAGTCATACCTAATGCTGTAGATGTAAGACCAACCATATAGAAAATATGACCCAGACAAGCTTTTTCTTTTTAAGTGGGGTCAAAAGTCAAGGTCTCAGTGACCTAATGATGGCACACAAAACGCCTTTACCTCCTTACACATATCCACCAAGTTTGAGGAAGGTGGCACTGACAATTCGGAAGTTACAGCCCAGACAAGGATAGGAACGTACCCATTCACATACGCGTGCCAACACTAACATACTGATCACTAGAAGGCAGCACGCCGGGCCCTAATAATGACTTATTAATGTTTAGAAAGTACACTGGCCGTTCATGTTGTAATAAACAGTGAACTAGGCTAGGAAAAAAATACTGAATGGCTGACTGGACTCAGGTACTTCATGTTGCTATGGACAATAACATGTATGCAGTGTGCACACTGATTATTGTGCAAGTGATCTATTCATGCTGTTAAAGTTACAGTACATGACATCCTTTTTTTTCTAATCTTCATGTTCGGAAGCAGTTGAGCTTAACACCAGCATTGCTGCTAAAGCAGAGACATAAACAGTGATAATGACGTGACTCACAGAAGATTTATAAGTTGAACTTTCAATCAGCAGTAACAGCAGCCCAAAACTAACAACTCAGTTGCATTAGTGGAAATGCTGAGAGAGCTAGCCATGAGAGAGCTAGGCCTAGAGGATACATCTTCCAATGTGGACATGTGCTTGAGGATACAACTTGTTTTTTTTGTTTGTTTTTTTAACGAAAGACGGATGTTGTACAATCATTCCGCAACCCCGCCAAAAAATAAATAAATACTGAAAGCTGAATATTGCGGTGATATTTATGTCTACAATGAGTGTCTGTAAACTTCTCCCTTCAGTTGTATCCAGTACCAAGGATCAGACTTGTTAGTCCAGTGCATTCCACAGACCCTCGGTCACATACAGATCTGGGGAATTTGGTGGTCAGGTCTCTCTCCCAGATAATTGTTGCAAAAGCTTCTGGAAATACATCTGCTTTAACAGAAAATGTTCATCAGGGACACCTTCTTGCATTGTACCATTGTCCAGTTCTGATGCTTACATGCCATTTCTCGTCACTTTCAGTGGTGGACAGGAGTCAGAATGGGCAATCTGACCAGTTATAGCTACAAAGCCTCATAAGCAGCAAGCTGAAATGCACGTTGTGTCCTGAGTCCATAGCTGGCATTAACTTATGGCACATGCAATTTTCACCCAGGGTGTCAATAGCCAAGAAAACTATTTGTTATGTTTTGCAACCCACCTGTTAGTGGTTTTAATGGCTTTTTAACTCTAATTTCATTCATTTTTATTTAAATTAACATTTTATTTAAATTTTTATTATAAAAAATACCCAGCAGCCTAACCTCTGTATGTATAAAATACTAGCTGATAATAGTAATAAAATCTTCTATACTGCTGTAGCTGGTGGATTTTCCTTCCTTTTCCACACAATCCCACTTTGAAGGAAGGATTAATCTCAACATTTTTTTGGCAAATATCTTTACCCCAGGCTTGAGCCAGGCCTTCATTAAGCATTAGTAAGGTACAATAAGCATCCTGTCTGAGCTTGGATGAGGAACAGAAATGCCAAGAGTAAAGGCAGAAGAAAGCCAAAACTAGAAGGCCTGTGAGCAGCTGAGACCTGGCCTTCTGCTGGTTCCAGCACCGTCCCGTTCCTCTGGCCCTCTGTAAAGTTCCTCACCATCTCTCTGCGTTCCTGGTTCATAAGTTTGGAGATCAGGCTGTTGATCTTGCTCTGTGTGGTGCTGTAATCTGGAACAATTGTAGTAAAGTTAAACTCTGCTGGATCAATGCAAGTACTGTTCACATGCGTGTATAGCACCTTGCTCAGATCCAAACCAGCTACTGAAGAAGGGGATGCACATGGGATGTCTCTCACCAACTTATAGTTCTCCATCCATTCCTTCAGCCACTCCAGCTCACAGCTGCATTCCCAAGGATTGCGGAACAAATAGAGGTGGCTGAGGAAGTAGATGGGCTGGAAGACAGGGAAAGCCAGAGTAGTCAGTTTGTTGCTGTTGAGGTGCAGTGTCATGAGGCTGGTCAGATTCTCAAATGCACCCATGTCAATGAACGAGAGACAGTTGCGGTCCAAATAGAGTACCTCCAATTCCACCAGGTCCCCAAACCAAGTGTTGGAGACATTAGTTAGTAAGTTACCACCCAAATTTAACATCATAAGACGTCCAAGGCCTTTGAAAGATTGCCGTGGCAAGTCAACCAATAGATTGTCATTAAGGTACAAGTTCTGCAGTTGCCTTAGGTCCTTAAAGGCCTCATCGTGGATGACACTGATACGATTCTCCTGGAGGTTCAGATACCTGAGGTTGCATAGTCCCAGCAGAGAGTTGTAGGCTACTGCTTCAATTTTATTGCGCTCCAGGTAAACGTGCGTCAGGTTCTCCATTCCTCGTATTGCACTTGGGATGCGTCTGAAATTGTTCTGAAAGCAGAACAGCTCTCTGAGGGAGGTCTGTTCCAGGAAGATGCGGTCAGGCATACTGAAGAGGTTGCAGCCAGAAAGGTCCAAGCGAATGAGGTGTTTGAGGGAGGCGAATGTCCGTGTGTGAAGATAACGGATGTACTCGTTGTGGGCCATTATGAGCTCCAACAGGTTTGGAAGTCCTTTGAAAGCTCCTGGAGTGATGAAGGAAATGTTGTTGTGGTTCAAGTACAGAGACTTAAGAGAGGGAAGTGTCCCAAAAGCTCGTTCTGACAGAAACTTGAGGCTGTTCTTCTCCAGATTGATAGAAGAGGCCTCACAGGGGAACTCCCTGGGGAGATCAACCATGTTGGCACGATCACACAGCACAGTGCAGCTCTTTTCTTGAGTGCACATGCAGCTTGGGGGACAAGAACTAGAGCAGGCCCAGAGACTCATGACATGAGGCAGGACTATGACCCACACTGAGGGGGAAAAAAACAAATTTTAAAAATTCAATTATTAGTGCTTGGGGTGAATTAGTATTTTTATCAGGAAGTATATTAAGTCATCAAAACATGTCCTATCACATACAGACATGACAAATTAAAGGTCTCAACATTGTGTCTTAGCAAGGCATTGGCCCATTAAAAACCACCAGATTCAGTGCCCCTGGAGAAGAACACCATGGTTTATATTTGAGTGAGCTCTCATGTCCTGTAGTTCAGGGCAGAATAAATATGGAAGAGACCATTCAGGCAGGATAGAACTATTTCCTTCAGATAACATGATATGCCCTTACACTAAGGGGACAAGTGCCACAACGATGTCTTATTTCTGCCTTTTAATATGTTGGCTGTCTTTATTAGATATTATGTTTGTTCTATCAAGACAAACCTGCCCCTTCAATTCGCTTACTAACAAGTTACATCTAATTTCTGCTTGTATATTTTTTTATCATGTAGATCTCATACATGTAGCCCAACTAATTCAAAAACAAAAGCAAAGCAGACAACAGTATCATGCCGAGAACAATATTGAGAGGCAATTCTGAGCAGAATTGAAAGAGCTGCACAGGTAAAACAACTGTTGGATTCAAGGTGTGATGTAAAAAAGACCAAAAAAAAAAAAAAAAAGTCACAAGCTCAAATATAAGGAATAATTGAATGTTGGAGTCACATGGGGAGGACACTTGTTTTTAGGCACTTATCCAACAGCTGTACTTTACAGCAATACTCACTACAAAATACTGAAAGGCCAGATGTTATTATAGATGTACAGTACACGGCTCTCTCTACTTTCTTTGGCAACAGAAACAATCATTCATCCATGAGATTTTACACAGACGCTTTGGAACAGAAAATTGGCCCAATTATAGACTGGAACATTCATTACTTGTTGAATCCCCCCCCACACACACAGGTAAACCCTTATGTCAGACAAGTTTAAAAGCAAAATTGACTGAATTAACTCTGAGTTAAATAACTGGATTAACTCTTCTTACCCATCAAGAAAAACATTGCCAAACCTTTTCACTTGTGGCATGTCCGAGTAAAATTTCTGCAATGCAAAATGAGAACAAAATAGTAACTCACTCTGCCTCTTCACAAGGATTTTCAAAAAAATTAAGAAGAAAGCAGCATAAAACTATACATAAAGTTTTTGGCCAAGCGAAAAACAGCTTACCTGCTTATTGATGGCAACATACTTCCAACCAAGTGAAGTTCATTTTAAAATGTTCACTGAAGGTGCTCTTACATGTTCTCTCAGTGCTGTGTCTGAGTGAGCATCTGAACTGATTTAATGTCATCCTGAGATCGCGTGTGTGTCACAAACAGCAGTACTTTATTTCCAAATGCTATCACTTAATGGT
Source organism: Tandanus tandanus (assembly GCA_039654325.1). Lineage (NCBI taxonomy): Eukaryota > Metazoa > Chordata > Actinopteri > Siluriformes > Plotosidae > Tandanus > Tandanus tandanus. The sequence goes on from JBCNYH010000012.1 coordinate 37,492,823, forward strand.
GGGATAATCCTCTAGATGGCTGTGGGATTAGAGTCATGTAACACATTGATCTGAGCTCAGCACTGTTTTCCTGCAGGCCGAGGGTAAAATCTGAAACAGCCAGCCAGCAACATTTTTAGGAGACCTTTACTTTTGCAATTAAAAAGGTAAAACACCCACATGATCAGAGGTTTAGTGACTTGAGTATTAACAGGAACTCTGTCTGAGAAACTCTCATCTCAGCATCTTAGATCATCCTTTACCTGCTTTAAGATACTCCTGCAAAATGAAAGATCAGTGTAACATGTGCTCTACCAAGTATGCAACAATGCTAACGACCTCTGTTGGTTCCCAAAAATTTAAGAATAATAAACACAGAACCACTTCCCAGGATAAAGTAACTTCATTGGGAGACTCATTTCATACCTCAACCTACATTCTCTTTTGTTCTTCCATGAAAAGAACACGTGCGTTTAAACACACCAATAGATCAGTCACCGAGCTTATAGAACCCACTGCATTTACAATAAGAGTGCTTCAGATTTATTAATAAATCAGGTGGTATTGAATTTCCCACTACAGTGTTTACTTAAGTGACCAACAAAAGGTTTCGGTACATTTAGTCCTTGAAATAAAATAAAGACAAGGGATGAGTTCAAGAAAGAATTTTATCTGTTGTAAACAAACTTAAGCCACTTGAATTCCAAACAAGTCCAATAAGGTTTTAGCCACACCATCAACAGCTGCTACATGTTCTTCCCCATATTCTGCTACAACAAACAAAACGTTTTAGAAAACATGCTTGGTTTTGCAGTTGAATTAGCATTTCAAACTTTTATTTAGGTAAAATCATACAATAAATGCACAGATGAGTCCTCTCATGCAGTGCATAGCTTCTACACTACTACATAAAGCAAATACTAAACCTAAAGTGCTCTGGGCTGCTCTGGGAAAAAGTCAGCAAGTGAAAGGCTTCTGCATCTCTTCCTGCAGAGTATGAATTCAACATTACAAATTGTACAGCAGGTGTCCATTAGCACCATCACTTGCTAACTGCTCCTCAGAGGCCCAAACCCAGAGGCACTGTATATGCAAATGCAACACTAGAGAAGAACCACATGTTTAAGATTGCCTTGTGCCAGACATTCACTGAAACAAAAAAACCCTAACAAAACAAAAATTCCATTTTAAAAGAAGAAATGCACACATTTGGAGAAACTGGACACTTTTTTTTTTTTTTTTTTTGCACTGATACATTTAAGAAATTATTAGGTCATTTGAACACTATTCCAAACCTTGGCATGTTTTTCACCTAGTTCCAATTTTGAGAGCCAATCAGTAATTATATAGAAATATGGCCTGAAGGCCTTCAACAGCTGTGGAGACTGATTCAATCCAATATAGTCTGAAACATTAAAAAGCTCACACTACCCCAAGTATAGAAATTCCACGCATACAGGTGACATTCAACATTCAAGTGCCAGTGTTTTTGTACTGTCTTTTGGTCAAGTTTCTTGAAACTTTCAAAGAATCGCTTTGAGGCTTACAAAAATAAATATTTCTCAAAAATGCTTAATAAATTACACAAAACTAGCAGCAAAAGTAGAATCTAGAAATCTGTGTGCAAAGAGCTAAATTCCCCACTGCTGATCCCCCTGGTCCCAAATAAATCCTGGTAAATATTGAGATCCCTTCCCCTTTTGTAAACAAGCTGCGTTTCTATCTCACCATTCACAACATTTGGAAGCTTGAGGACACTCACTCAAGACATTTATATATAAAACTCTAGATGTGCAATAAAAGAACTTTGTAAAACTTGATGGGCACAACATACATGGGCCTAGACCTAACTTAAGTAGCACCATTCAACTTTAAGTTCGCAATACTGTCAGTGCATCTGCTTGAATTCATCAATTTAAAAAAAATGTCAAGGCACAACACACTCGAGAAGAAAAATCTATTGCACTTATGTTAAATGCTTTTTTTCCTCCTCCTCTCTGAGGTTTCCTTCCTCCTTAAAGGAAGCAGAAAGCTGGCTCTGCGCCAGTGGTTAGTTTACATCAGAGCAGATGAACTCCTGGAGACGACAGCATTAAAATGTACCACAAAGGAGGGCAAACCTGGTGTTTGGCCACCGCACAGTGATCTTGACCACCACAGTGCAGCAGAACCCGAGAGCATGCCAGGCCCAACTCAGAAAACCCTGTGCATATCTGCCAATGCCTCAGAATGAACTCCGCCATTTCCTAACACGTCTGCTTAGGAAAATGAGCTATGCCTTCCAACGCAGCTTGAAAAGAGAAAACGTTTGTAATAAAGTAAAGCCTGCGACAGAATTTGTCCTCTGTCCTTGACCAAAAAACAAAACACTAGCATGCGTATACGACCAAAGAGGCCATGACAAGAGGCAGGGTCGCTTTGGTTCTATGGTCCGTTTTAAGCTATTTGAATTTCGCCTTTAAGTTGGCACGCATATTTTTGTTTGTTTGTTTTTTTTGGTGATGAAACATTATCAAAATAGCCCCTCCCCCAAATGAAAATTTCACCCTTTTCATAAAAATGTTTCAAGGAAAAAAAAAAACAACAACAAAAAATGCTGCCTGCTTACAGTGGCTAGCATGTGGTACGTACTAGCTGCCATAACACTGTCAAGTCAATTAAAAGCAGTGGAGCAACAAGTTCCAGCACTGTGTATCATTAACCAGAGTGTAGTGAACACTGAGTGTTTACCATTTTATCAGGACTATTCCTATCACAACTGGAATGGCCTTTCTGAAGACTACCATATACCTAAACAGGTGCCTACCCAGGATAGAGTGAGCAAAAAGTCAGAACTCTTTATCCTTTACAGCAAAGTTGCCACATATGAATAAGCACTTGTCTTCTGTGCTGCTTCCATGAGCTGTTAGTTCTCTTGCCTGTAATGTAGGCTACATGATATCCCTAAGTCAATTTGAAGATCAAATGGAATTGTGACTCTGTCAAGCCACATTATCCTCTTTGCCAAGGTTTGAGTAAGTACAAGCTTTATATGCCTTAGAAACAAAAACAAATTGCGCTCTTGGCCAAGTTCATTCAGTGAAATGATAAAACAATGTCCTGTTTAAATTTAAAGGCACAGTACATTAACATATAAATGATCTTCAGGTTTTGCTTCAAAACAAAGAAAAGTGCAGTTGAAATCTAAGCCCAATGTTCTAGATCAAACATAACTGGGTGTCCAATGTTGTTTCCTGACTACAAAGGTGACGCTCTGTTCTGCCACGGCCATTCTGAATGCAGGCAGAGAATCACAGCGTGTAATGTACTGCAAGTTCTTAAAGCTACACAGGGTGCAGAGTCTGGCTTAAGTTAACATGTGGTTTCCATTCAGCTAGTCTGGCATGGTGAGCCACTGCACAGAGACGTTTAGTTGCCCCACCAGTCCACTTGGGTGTAGCTTGCTCCATAGTTCCCATAACTTCCCCCATAGCCATCATTCACAAAATTTCCAAAGCCACCTGCGACAAAAAGACAAAGCAGAAAAAAAATAATTCAACAAAAATCTGCTTTATCCAGAAATACCAAATTAGTCATGTTTTCTGGCTGGGAAGGATGCCGTTACTCTCTCCCCATCACAGCAAGAGTAATAAATCATGCACAGCTGCATGCTCATGTGCTTTCCTCCGATGTGTTCAGCTGCTCTGGAAGATACCACAAGCAGCAGTTAAAAAAAAATTTTTTTAATGGTGGCTAACATCACATGAATCAGAGGATGTTTGCCGGCCTTCACCTTCCCTGGAGAGTAGCTGTCGTGTGCTAGGGGAGAGCTGGCTATTTCAATTTATAAAAGGACTAAATTATGAGAAAGTGGGATTTAAAAAGCCTGGTCTACTGACAAGCAATAGTTTGCTTTAAAACAAACAAAAAACAGCAAAGAAACCCCCACTTCAAAGAAGGAAAGGCACAGAATTACACTTACCCTTACTACCACCAAAACCCCTGGTGCCTCCATGGCCTCCTGGATTACGAGCACCGCGGTTGCCAAAGCTGTTGCCGCTTCCAGTAATTTGACGGTAATCTCTGGCTCCAAAACCACCAGAGAACCTGCACAGTCATGGAACATTACAACTCAATAATGTAACTGATAAAGTATAAATTAATGAATCCAAGCAAGGGACCAAATAAAATTAGCATGGGAAGCTGCACCTCTTAGAACGGCCTCGGCTGCTGTTCTTGTGCTGGTGCTCAAAGGCCAAACTCTCCAGCCAGGAAGGAACCTCTTGTTTTGCCTCCACCAAGATATCCAGCAGGTCCTTGGTGATATTACTGTTCTTGTCATTGTAGAAAGAGGTGGCCAAACCTGAATGAATAGACAAGGACAATTTTAAAAAGTAGCACATTGCTTTAACCCTGCTGTCACACCATTTGTAGTTGTGGTGGTGGGGTGGTCCTCCCACAGAAAAAGGGAGCATGTTATGCATGTTAATACAGACTCCACACAGAGATGTGAAGTCTGTTGTGAGAAGTGTGTTATGTTTTTAATAAGTTCTCATTATAAGTCTATTAAAAGTAGTTTTGCACTGTACAGATATTTCCCTAGACTGTTTGATCATACACAAATAAAGCAGGTTTACAATAATCTGAATGAAATTATTCGATTACTAGTGTAAACATTTCCTCAAAAATAATTAAAATAAAGAACTAGTACAGAGTGTCATATTTTGCATAAAATTAATCGGCGCTGTATCAAGCAGAGACTTTCAATACATGAAAAGATCTTTTATGAACTTACCGAGGTTTCCCACACGTCCAGTACGTCCAATGCGGTGGACATACTCTTCAATGTCACTGGGAAGGTCAAAGTTGATGACATGCTTCACGTTACAGATATCCAGACCGCGGGCAGCCACCTGTGACATTGACAGTGATTTAAGCATGGTTTCTACACGACACAAGAATCACTGACTTTTTCAGAACTCTCAGGATATACTCACAGCTGTGGCAACCATAATGGGGCAGCGACCCGAACGGAACTGGTGAAGTGCCTCCTCCCGATCCCTCTGAGAACGATCACCATGGATGCTAGTACAAGCATAGCCCTCTCGATACAGGAAGTCCTCCAGGGCATCGGCACCCTTCTTAGTCTCCACAAACACCAACGTGAGGGAATCTTTTCCTGCAGCCAAACACACTATCTCAGGACTACATGCCACACAAGAGCAAGCCACTTGAAAACATCTAAAAATAAAAGCACAATGATAACATGGGGACCAAGACAGTAGAGCATCATTTGACAACCATTAAGTGAAATTACTTCAGATCAAAATATGAATAGAGAAACAGACCCTTGCCTTAAAAGAAAGATGGAATTAAACTGGGTTCAATGTTTGTCACAGCTTTCTTTAATGGCCATCAAAGCAAAGCTTAAGAGGATGTGAGGTGAGCGAGACAGGAATGAACAAGGCCTTTCTCTGAAAAGACTCCATTCACTCCTCAGATTCTCAGCAGCAACCTCTGCTTAGATAACACTGAGATGCCAATTGTGACGAGTGTCGCTTCTCTACATGTGTTTGTGTTTCTGTGCTAAGTTGCTATGGTAAGATATAGATGAGAGCTCAGCCAAGCAGCCACTCGCATTCATTTTCTATCAGGAGAATGTTGTGCTGGTAACCATGGAAACACCAGATCAAGGCCATTTTTATTCACTCTCGTACATTTTAAAGGACATGCTTCAACTAAATGGACATGTTCACTGAGTTCAGGCAACAGACTTTCTTAGATACTAGAAATCTGAAATGACATCAGCTGCACAACTGGAAAATCTGTTACCACGGTTAGCCGTGATTTCCAGAGGCAACGTCCAAATGGATGGAAAATGGGTCACATTGCAGGCAAATTACACATACCAAAACTAAAATGATAGCTTTGGCAGAGACAGAGCTTAACGAGTGAATGGGTATTATAGACAAGCATCCTACCTAAAATGCTCAGTATAGTAAAGAATATGGAAAAGAGAAAAATAGAATGCAAAGAAGGCCAATGGAATGTAAACATGTTATGTTGGACTGCAAAGCCCACACTTACCTGGTCTCTCGGGAGTTTCAGTTGCATTTTCCTGAACCTCACTTGGAATAACTAAATAGAACCAAACCTCCCAGTAAACTTTATGCATCTTTTAGTATTAAAACATGTTTCTTTAAAAATAAACTTCCAAAGTCTAATATAGTACAGAAAAATCAATTCATTTTTTTTTTTTTTTTTTTTTTTTAAAGACGCACAGGCAGATATTAGGGACTACATTAAACACAAGGCTATAGAACACCAAATTCTGCAACAAACATTGAACCTTTTAATATTTCATTACTACCCATGATTGCTTCATACCTTTCCCAGCAATGTTTTATTCTACAGGTACGTCTGTTTATTACGCAGCCTACAGCCTAACACAGGGACAGGTGGCTTTACCTGTAGCATTGAGCAAATCCAGCAGGAATGAGCGCTTGTCACTCTCTTCAACCCAGACCACCTTCTGGGTAATGTTCTCAGAGGTGGAGCCTACACGGCCTACAGCCAAGAAGATGTACTCCTCCAGGAAGTCACGGGCCAAAATCTGCAAACACATATGATCTTAACGGCTGCTAATAAAGTACTGATACGCACAGAAAAAAAGTGGCATGGAAATGTACCTGAATCTCTTTGGGGAAGGTGGCACTGAACATCATGGTTTGGCGTGCACCTTTTGGTGGCATGGTATCCTGTTCCACGATACGTCTGATCTGTGGCTCAAAACCCATGTCCAGCATTCGGTCAGCTTCATCTAGAACCAGGTAACTGGGGGCGAAACAGACATTTAGCCTCTCTTTCCAAGAAGAAAATTTAAAAAAAAAAGTTCCTCCACTGGATTAAGTGCATAAAATCACTGCTGTGTGCTCTACACACTGCTCCTCTGGTTCCAGCACTCACTTGCAATAGTCCAGGCCGATCTTGCCACGCTCCATCATATCCACCAGACGTCCTGGTGTGGCCACCAACAGGTGACAGCCCCTCTCTAGATCCCGGATCTGCTGGCCAATGTCAGCTCCTCCGTAGACTACACAAGGGCGCACTCGAGAACGGTATGCAAACTACAATACAGAGAGAGATCAGTGACCACCTGAAAAGAAAAATCACATTGTAGGTCTGCCAATAGTGTTAAGCATACCTTCCTGGCTTCATCATAGATCTGCAAAGCAAGCTCCCTGGTTGGAGCCAGAACCAAGGAGATGGGATACTGCTTACGGCGGCCATATTTTCCATTTTCCTAATAAAGCAGTGCAGTTAGAATTTGCACCATAACCGCGTCACATCAGTTGTTTACAAAGCGTAAAGGACTTTCTAAAAATAACATGAACAAATGACTTTAGCACCTGGCCACTGGTTTTAGAAGCTTGTAAGGCCTCTCCTGGTCCATCAGTATAGATCTGACTCAACACCGGGAGAAGAAACGCCGCAGTCTTTCCAGAGCCTGAATAAATGCAACACATGGGTAATAAAGTACACTGCAAAATAGCCACTCATAAGAAGAGCAATGGACTTTAATCTCCTACTGGATGTAGAAAATTACCTGTCTGAGCACAGGCCATTAGGTCCCGCTTGGACTTGATAATGGGAATGGCATGCTTCTGCACAGGGGTGGGACGGGTGTAGCGGCTCAGGGTTATGTTACCCATTATGATTTCCCCCATGTCAACATCATGGAACTGAAACAGAAATGGAATAAAGCCATAGTCAGCTTTGGTGTCAGAGCAAACTACAGAGACTCTAAGTTTCCTTTGAAATCACTGGGAGACTTACATTCTCAATAGGGCCAGGGCAATTGCTGCCAGTGGCATCCACAGGAATGTCATCATACTTCTCAAAATTAATCCCTGTGTTACTTCCAGAAAACAGCTCACTGAGGGTAAGCGATGAGGAGAGACAGAAAAACAACAAGAGAATAACGGCTTAGTTAAAGCAGCAGATGGGCTCTTTAGGGAAGCGTAATTAGCAGTTGGTTGTGATGCATACTGTTCCAGGCGCTCATTGGGTGGAGTAGGCTTTGACCAGTCCTCTTCATCCCTGGACTCTTCTATCCACCGACTGTTTCCCATTCCGCCTCCAGCACCAAATCCCCCACGCTCATACCTGAACAATAACCTTGTTTAATACATTGTATTTCACCAGGTTTGAGCCTTAAATGAAAAGGTTTACTGAGTAGAAGTTCTTAAGGCACACGTCAATAATGTTTCCTTTACCTTCCTCTTGAGCCCGTCCCCCGGTCATTGAAGAAAGCAGACTTCCCTCTGTCGGAACGTCCACCAAAGCTGGAGTAAGCATCCTTGTTCAAACCTGTGTTCCAGCCTCCATCTTTGTTTTCAAAGCCACTGTATGCTACAAATATAATGTTCAAATGTACAGGACACACTGAGACCAACCTTTAAGAACAAATGTATATTGACTGATTAATTGTATATCAGGTCACTCTTGAGGGGAATAAAAGGAGATTTTACTTGGTAAAATAAATAAAGGATATATTCTAGTAAAACATGAACAAACATTTTAAATAAAGAGTATGTCTACTTAAAAAAAATAAATAAATAAATAAATAAAAGTCTTCCATCAGACAAATGCATAAGTTCTTACTGGTATTATGCATGGGTTGGCTGAATGTACCACCACCTCTACTTCCACGGAAGCTGCCGCGGCCACTTCGGTCATTGCGAGGGGGGCCACGATTAAAGTTTCCACTTCCATTCATGCGATTGTCATGGTATCCATTAACAAAGCAGTTGGTACGGCCACCATCCCAACCAGGAGAGTCTTCCACAGAGAACAAAAAGTACATCTGAGCAAGCAATTGGCATGAAACAGGCCTAACTGCAGACATGTGAGGAAGGGGAGCCAAAAGCCAAGCCCACAAAAAAAATAGGGCTTGGGAATGTGATGTCACGCTGCAATGACTTGTGGGAAACCCCAATAATGTTTCAATATGCACCAATTGCTCACCACTAATAAGCCAGCTAAAGTTTATTTTCAAATTTAAAATATTTTGATGACGATCCATCTAGCTACATATGGTGGCAAGGAAAGTAATAATAATCGCATGTGACAAACATCCCACTCAGGTCTTAGTAGGATTCAGTAGATACAACATGGGCATGGTGCAATCTGATTGGTCCGCTATCACTGGATTAAAATCAGAATTCTGAGCGGATAAC
>JBCNYH010000012.1:37511274-37527805 GCA_039654325.1 Tandanus tandanus
ACAGTTTGTGGGTGTATGTACAGTATGTGTGTATGTGTACAGTATGTGTGTGTATGTACAGTATGTGTGTGTATGTATATATGTATGTATGTGTGTGTGTGTGTGTGTGTGTGTGTACACGGGTAGGTTGAAGGTGAACGGATAAGTAGATACCTTAAGGAGTAAAGATTTCATTCTCCTATAAGAGGGCCTTGTCTGCTGGGCCATCACAGTACTGTCGATCAGTGAAGACTTATTTGAGCCCTGCTAAACATGCAAGCTTAGCCTGACCAGCTATGCCAGAGCACAGGTCAAACTGGTACCATAGAGCACTGTGCTAGTGGAAAAGACTGCCATGACTCCTAAAGCAGCATTGCAAACAAGTTGTTTTTAAGAAAGTAACCCAGAAATGAGGCAATTTAAAAATCGCAAAAACACTTATTGGTTCAGGCAAGTCTGTTGGGCGTTTAACACCCGAGCCTCGTGGCTCATCACAGCCAGAGCTTATCCCGGTTTCTGGTGTGAAGCGACTAGAAGTTCAACCAGTCCATCACTGGTTACCGTTGCAGTATTTTTACTGGTACTCATTTTTACTGCTGGGTGGTCAGAGGCACACTTGTGGTTAAGACGTTGCCCATGGATCTTTTAGCACAGTCAAAGTCTAAGAGGGAGGTAATAAGGAAGCTGGGGAACAATTTCCCTGAAAGAGGTAAAAGAGGTGGCGTGACTGTACAGTGGGTAGTGGTGCAGCGCTACAGGACCATGATCCCCAGTTTGGTACCGAGCTCAGTCTGTGTAGAAGGTCTCTCCATGTTTGATGAGTTTTGTTCCATCTTCCCAGAACATTCTAGTAAGTGGATTGGATAAGATAAATTGTGTGCTTGGTGCCCTTTGGACTATCATCCCATCCAGGGCTGCTTCAAGCCCATTATTCCCAGGATAGCCTCTGGACCCACTGGTATCCAGACTTTTGTAATTCTCTGATTTTATCGCAAACATCACAGTCATGATCATCATGGGCATGGGGTCTCACACACGTTGGAAGATATTAAATTATTCAATTAAATAAGTAAAGCTACTGTTTATGATGTAATTAGGCTTCCACATTTTGTTGTCAGATGGAAGATATTGTCCTAATACAGATGCTGTATGTACATCCAGAAATAGTTACGCATCCTTTTTGCATTTGTCTACAGGAAGTGATTTAATCCTACACCTCTGTTCCATCTGCACCTGAGATTCTACCTTCTGTATAAAACAAGGGGAAACAATTGTTAAATGATGACCATCATATAGGGTGATTACCACAGAGTCAAATCTTTATACAAGCCTTTCTATTTTCTGTTTTGTGTTCCGCAGTATAATATATGTAAGTGACTGGTTTTGTCAAATGGTAACAAACCCCAGAGCCTGAAGAAACAATACATTTACTGGTACGTGGACAAATGATTGTCTTTCATTTTAATCATGCTTTTTTTTTCATTTATGTTTTCCTTAGGCCAAGTCTTGATGTCATGATAAATTATCAAAAGCTTCAGAATCCACTCCCCCAAAACATTTCAAGAAAATGTGCATTTGTTATTGTAGTGCAATTTTTGCTGTCTTGAAAATTCTACCTTCAGTTCAGGATCAACTTTCGGACAGATGGCATCATGTCTTTAAGCAGTCTTTGATATGTTAAAGAATTCATAGTTAAATCAATGACTGCAAGCTCCCCATTAACAGGCAGTGAAATAACTCCAGATCATATCATTTCCACCACAATTCCTCACATTTGGTATGAAGTTCTTCTCATGTTCACATGTGCACTGGGATTGTGACCAAACAAAGCTATCTTTGAATTGTTTGTCTGTACCACCTTCCAAAAGGTCTTTGCCTGTATGGTTATTGGCCAAGTGTTGTTTTGTTCCAGTGTCCTCTTGGACAACAAAGGCTTTTCCTGGCGCACCTACCGTGCTGGTCAAAAGTGTCCAACGTTTTTCTAATTCTAGACGTATGGACTTAGTTGTAACCTGAAGATCCTGTAATGAAACTTTAGGGATTCTTTTATTATTATTATTATTATTATTTTAAATAAAACTCAACTTTTCTGGGGCAGCCAATCCTGGATAAATTGGCAGTAATTTGAAATGTATGTCAAATCTATGTGACTGTGTATCAAACAATTAGAAAATGTGACATCAAACAATTTCCATGGGATGTACTTACTTTGTCACATGAGTGTACGCACATGTGATCACATGAAATATATTATAGAGGCCAGAGTTCTTTAATCTACTGCCATAGTCAGTCAAGAATAATGATGAGTGCAGTGTGATTAACACTCATTTTGCACTTGACCTCTATACTGGCTGATATGGGGGGGTGGGGTGGGGTGGGGGGTTTGTCATTAATGTTTATTTGTATCTAATGCTGGGAAAATGCTTAATGAGTTGATGTCATTAGTAAATGCACAAAATACACATTGTTTTTTATTTATAAACGCAAAATCTTATGAACGGAGGATGCGTTGTTATTTTAGCATAAACATGCAGTGCTTGTGTGTTTGAACAAAAGAATGAACAAACGTATTTGTTTACATCTGCCACCAGTAATGAGAAAAAAGTTGTACACTGGCGAGTCAATTCGACAAATTTCTGCAGGTGTACATATTCATTTTTCAATAATAAGCTGGCTTAGAAATCAGTTCCAGCAGTTTGGCACCACCGCCAATCGATTGCATGTTTGCCCGTGTTTTCTACAAATATCTGTGAACTCCAAACGGTTCATGTGGAGGAATGAGACAAAACAACTCTACGTGTCAATCAAAAACCCTCATTCGCTCAATGTGAAGGAGATGCCCTGCACTGCAGAATACAAATGGTGCTTACACACGCTACTGAAAGTGTCGATTTGAACACTGGGCCCATCTGTCTATCACTTACTGTATCTGATAGACACATGCTGATGTAAGTGTCTGCATTTTGTTGAACATTGGTGATTTCATATCCATTAATTATGTAGTCTGCGATGGCCTGGCGAGCTGTCCAGGGTGTACTCTGCCCTCGCCCAGAGGCGGCTGAGATGGGCGCAAGGATTAAGCAGTTCGGAGAAAGAATGAATGGATGGATAATTAATATAATAGTTTAAATGATGAAATCATAAAGACGAGTACATCAAATGTTTACAAGTAATTTCATGATTAGTGTATAATGAACATGAGAATACAAATCTGTATATGTGTGATGTATATATGTTGGACAGGTTAAAGACACTGAGTTCAGGAAATGGGAGCTACCAATAAAAAAATGAAGTGTGCAACTTTCCATAGCCGGATGGCTGCTGAACCAGTTACACCGGTTTAATTCCACCTCACATACTACCACACTAAACAGTGGAGCTAATTAATATAGTCATGAATCACGTGATTATTTTTAACCACATTATTCCAGTATAGTTTTCCTAACCGGTTTGTTTACAGGTTATATAGGTGCGCTACATAAGGGGGGGTGGGGCAGGTGAAGTGCACTAAGTAGTGAAAACGGCGTGGTTTGGATTCAGCAGTACTTACTCACTCTCACCACTAGGGTGCGCTGGCGGACTCTCTGTATTATTCCGGAAGAAGATCGCTCTCTCGCTCTTCTACTTCCTTTTTCCCCTCAACGGAGTTTAGGTATGCAGGCTGTCTTTCTTTCTCTCCGTTGAATCTTGTTCGAATCTGTGTTTAATTCTCACCATCCGCCTTTAAGTCGGTTTAATAAACATCGGCGTGATGCTTATGTCCATTTTTATATCACTTTATAGTGACACAGTGCTGATTTTGAAGCTGAAATTGATCGTTAAACCGTTGGCGGTCCTGTTGCAGTCTTGTTCAGGCCTTAGATGTGCATTTGGTACCGGTAACACCCGGTACTAGTGCTGGTGTTTGCTCTAATAAACAAGGCAGTGGGTTTATATGTGTTTTAGTCTTGTTAAAAATAAAGAGGTCATGTTTTTGTGAAAGGAAAGTCAGCGGCTCATGAGTGCCACGACAAGCTAATACACTGATTAGCATAAGAGCTTTAGCCAAACAGTTGGCGTTGTAAAGTCTTTATTCTGTGTCAAGTTGATTTTGTTTTGATTTTAAGTTTTTATGTACATAGCTACATGTACTGTGTTGTGGCTTAGCTAGCTAAGTACAAGTTGCTAATTAGCTTTAGGTGCTGAGTATTAGAGGTGGAGGGAGGAATGTTGAGTCCCGAAGATCCACAGCAGTGCAACACTTTTCTAAATTCCTGACCAGACAGGACAGTTAAACCTGGTGTTTTGAGAATCTGGACGTGACGGCGGAGTTGTGGACCAATGGACTGAGCTCTCTGACCCTGTCGTTGTGGTATTGTATGGTATGTATGAATCTGACTGTTGAATGTGATGTGACATGTGTAGGAGGCACTATGGGCCGTGTGATCAGGGCACAGAGGAAAGGTGCGGGCTCCGTGTTCAAAGCTCACATCAAGCACAGGAAAGGTGCTGCTAAGCTCCGACACATTGACTTCGCCGAACGCCATGGCTATATCAAGGGAATCGTGAAGGTGAGGCTTTTATTCCACAGACTGTTATTTGCTTTAGTGTGTGTGTGTGAGAGAGAGAGAGAGAAAAGACTGCTGATTGAGAATGCTTCATTCGCTTTCAGGACATCATTCATGACCCTGGCCGTGGAGCTCCACTCGCGAAGGTGGTCTTCCGCGACCCGTACAGGTTCAAGAAGAGGACGGAGCTGTTTATTGCAGCTGAGGGCATTCACACCGGACAGTTCGTCTTCTGTGGCAAGAAAGGTAAGCATGCAAGCCTGCTTTTTTCATATGCCTTGTGATGTTGTGGTGTTGTGGAATCACATTGTAGTTCTCTGATTTGTAGCCCAGCTGAACATTGGCAATGTGTTGCCTGTTGGTGCCATGCCTGAGGGTACCATCATCTGCTGTCTGGAGGAGAAGCCCGGTGACCGTGGAAAGTTGGCTCGTGCATCTGGAAATTACGCCACAGTGATCTCCCACAATCCGGAGACCAAGAAATCTAGGGTCAAACTTCCATCTGGAGCCAAGAAAGTCATTTCTTCCACTAACAGAGCTGTCGTTGGTACGTAAAAATAAAGCAATGGCTACAAGATATTTGCATTTAAATGAATTTGATCATTTATTGAATGACTCATGCGGAGAGCTTTAACTTTAAATCTTCAGATGGACAAAGTTTTGCTTGGAGGTGGTTAGTGTCTTTTAGTTGCATTGAACTGCATGGCACGAGGATCCTATAAAATAGTGTGTAGTTGGTAGAGAAGTATTTTATCATAAATTCTATATGGTAATGTGTGCCAAGAATTATTTCCCATGTCAACCATGTTTCCACCTCAAGTAGTGATCCTAGATTGTATTTTTAAAACTCCATTACAGGGTAATTTGGTGTGTTAGTATTTCCCAGCCTGTTTCAGTTGCTATTTTTAAATGGCACCACACACAAGATTTTTGAATATTGTCTTTTCCTGCACAAGTTGATTAAATATGCTTTTATTTATTTCTTCTATAAAAGGTGTCGTTGCTGGTGGTGGCCGTATTGACAAACCCATCCTGAAGGCAGGCCGTGCCTACCACAAATATAAGGTTAAGAGGAACTGCTGGCCTCGTGTCCGTGGTGTGGCTATGAACGTAAGTAGAGATTTAACTGTTAATTGCATGATTTGGTTGTTATTGGTTTTCCTCAAACTACTCGTGTGTTTTGTGTGAAATGACTATTTTGGAGATGGTAACATGCCTAATTTTTTTTCCCCAGCCTGTTGAGCATCCCTTTGGCGGTGGTAACCATCAGCACATTGGCAAACCCTCAACTATCAGGAGGGATGCACCTGCTGGACGCAAGGTCGGTCTCATTGCTGCCCGCCGTACCGGCAGACTGCGTGGAACAAAGACCGTCCAGGAGAAAGAAAACTAAACTATATGTTCATAATAAAATGTCCAACCAAGTCGAGCTTGTCTAACACCTACTTTTTCCTAATCTGGATAATTTAAATATGGACGCGGTGTCATATTGAGGAATGTGGACAATGGTTTAGTATTACTGATTTGTTGATTAAATGACAAGAATGGTCCTTAATGAATTGCTGTTAGGTTTAGTTGTCCAAATAAGGACAAATTATGGTATTGAACCAGGGTAATGTATTAAATATCTACACCTGTACACAGTTAAGAGTTTGAATACCTACTGAAGCTGCCAGGTTCAAGTCCATAAGTAGAAATATAAACAAATACACTTTCAAGATTTAGTTTCTTTATTCTTGAAGGGCGCAATGTTGTCTGTAATAGTTCTGTGCACAAAAAAACTTCACAAAGTGAAAGTTAACATTGCGACTGTGGCTCCAGAATTCAATGTCACTATGGCCAAAACAAAAGTCAGCAAAAAAAAGGGCAAAGAACTCTGTACAGTCAGTAATTTTTTTAAAAAGAACACAAGGACAAAATGTTCCTCTTAAATCAAATTCTATTTTTCCTTTTCAGTGAAATACAACAAAATAAATTCTATAAAATAAAACAGCAAAATATTTAAATATATGGTGGGCAGAATAGTTTCATTTGCAGGAGTATTTGGTTTTTTTTTTCTTTTAAGATAATCCAAAATGCTTTCAAGTTACCAATTAAATACAATATTTACTGGTGTTTACCCTTATTCCTAAATATTATCTTATCTAGTTTAAGTTGCCTTGTAACTAACCAGCAGTTCTCTTATAGTATAACCCTGCGTCTGTCCATTCTGCTCCAATGGAGTCCCCAGGCAAAATCTGTGTTCAAGTAGAATAAGCAAGTGAACAGACAGCACCTGAAGACTTGACTTTAGTGGCCAATGTTAATCTTTTTTCCCCCCCCCGTTTGTCTAATACAAGGTTCAACCATGGAGAGACAAACAAGCAAACTGAGTATAGTCCACTAATGCTCCAGGCATCCTGGCATAGCAAACTGTTGCATATACATTTTCTCTTTCTAAAATTCCTATAATTCAAACTAAACATTTATTCCCACCATGAACTGAGTGCCAAATGTTAGGTCAGAGGATACATATGTGCAATTCAGAAGCCACTTGTTTCTTACATTGGTTAAAAAAAAAGTATAAGTGATTGGGGTTGAGGGGAGGGGGAACGGCTTGTCAAAATAGCTGTCAAATAGGAACTACGGCGGTTAGGATCACAGAACTTCCCTTTGGCTACACTACTTTGGTGTGAAGCCATGCTAAAACATTACAGCGTATCAACTAGAGCTTTCAAAAGAGAGGAAAGGCAATGAAAGTTTCCAGAACAATGTTGTATCACCACTTATATGTCAACCAAGCATCAATGATCAGCCAACCATTCCATTATGCCTACAGTACAGCCATCTCCAGCTCCAGAGGCGGGATAGATTAACTAAGAGTGGACATGAATAAAATAATGTAGAGCTGAATGACCGAAAGGGCCAAAAGGCAGATCAAACTGCACAACTGAGCACGTGATTAAACAGGGCTTTTTCTTTTTTACTCTTTTTTTTTTTTTTTTTTTTTTTTTTTTGTAGTTTTAAAGTTTTGTAAATCCGCAAGTCTCCAATCAGCATGTGGTGCTGTTGGTTCTGAACAGTCAAAACTATTAGAATATGTACACCACCGTCACATGGGACAAGTGCATCAGGCCTGGCTTGTTATGCCACCATACACCATCCACTGCAGGCAGGTTGTAATACTGCAGGGCAGACAGTGAAACTCCACCCCAGGGTGAGGAGGGCAGGGAGCAGAATTTTCTGGAGACACAGTTTGTGGAGTGACGCTGCATGGTGGGGCCTGGGGCCTCGCTCTTTGCTTGAACATTTTGCACTCGGATGGAGGACAGGAGGAAAATGTGGTGCTACTCTTTCGTCTGGGCAGGTGGCACCTCTTCTTGGGGCTCCCAGTTCTCTTGTGCTCGTGGACCTGGACGTTGAGGATTGTTCATATGCTGTGCTGCTGGGCCAGTATATGGCTGACTGTGGGGAAGGTTGTTTTGCTGAAATAAATAAAACCCATCGTTAGTGTCCTGTAAACATGGAACTGCTTAAAAGATAAGTACTGCTTTGTTGTAGACACCCAATGGGTATTGTCCATTACCTGTTGATACGGTGTCCCTGGAGAGTGGGGATACAGAGAGGTGTCTTCTGGTGGAGAGGAGTCCTGGTCATCAGGGGCCTCTTGCTCATCTTGCTCCTAGGAATACCAATCACTCATTAACCTTAACCTAAGCTCATATAAAAAATTAAACATGAAACTAAACACCAATTAGTTGTCTTCAATACTAAAATATGTGTGATAATGGTGAGCCAGCTTTAGTGAAGCCTTGACTAAAAAGACTGGCCAGGCAGTTTTGAACGTGCATAAAGCATACATTTTACACTAGCCTGAGCCAACTAAAGGAAAGCTTTTAAAGATATTCAAGATGACAACAAATAATGGAACCTGATGGCAGACAAAAAGACAAATCAATATACAACATGCACAATTATTGTTCCGAAGAGGAACGTACCAACAAACATGACCGTATTTTAAATAACACATCTACCAATGAAATCCTACAGCCACTCCCTGCATGCAATATAAATTATTTATTCACTCAGTTATACTAAACACATTGTGTCCTAGAAGGCAATATTTTGGTAAGTGTAGGTATTTTTATATAATTAAAAACAAAAAAACAAAACTAAATAAAAAAAGCCCCTCAACTACACTTAAGATAGAAGGGTCTTCTGTAACACTATAGCCAAGGCTTAGAGTTTTCGATCATGTTGTGCATGATAATGAGGGAAAGAATAGTTGGAGTTCGTAAACACACTGATATCTGGACAAAAGACAGTTAATCAACAGTGGGGATTGTTTATTTTGGGAGGAGGTAATGCATTAAGCTTCCTCATACATTGTGAAAACCAATAGGTTACGCAGATGGCACCAGTGTGGCCGGGGCATTCGAATCTTACAGTGTGTTGCTGCTGGCCTGTCACTTCCCCTGGCAAAAGCTGCTGTGGCGAGGACAGCTTCCGGCCTGCGTCCTCTTCAGACACCACCTCGTGCTTCGTTAAGTGACACTAGTTTGAAATGGCAGTTAATAGTGTATTCGGTATACTACACAAGTGTCAAGCGATACTTTAACATTATCAAATCTTCATAATTTTAAGCTAAGCCAAAAACAGGCCATGGCTATTTTGTTAAGCAAATTTTAAAAAAAACAACCCTTCATAAAATAGAAAAAAAAAAATAATAATAATAAAAATAAAGTATAAAAAGGCTTATCCATTTTTTAAATAAATGCTGACATAACATTTACATTCTGTCTGAAAAAATTAAAATAAAACTTTTTTCCTCGAAAACTCAAAGCCCTATCTATAGTGCAATATAGCACTGGAATACTGTTATTACTAAACCATACTGTAAGCCCAACCAAAGACAAATAGAATCCAAAGACCAATTCGCCTTTTTTATACACCGTTATATAATCTGGTATAAAATTTTAAAGTCCGTGTAAAAGTAAATTCAGATAATTGTTTTAAATACATTAAAAACATTAGAAAATAATTGCTGAAAACAGTAAAAGACTTACTATGTAGTGCTGAACAATCACTTTTGTTTGCAAGATTTATTTGTGGGTGAGTTAGAAATCATGGCTCTATGAGGTACTAGACCATACTTGGCATAATGCCTCCCCTACACTATAATCAGAGGCAACTGGTCATAAAAGGGGCACAGTTCAAATTCAAAATACATGAATTGCCAGTATAATATTTCATAGGGTGAATTAACCCAAAATATTCCTAAGAATGCCCCGATTAGGCAAATTCACACTAAACCTTTACTACGCAGCTTCATTCATCCTGCTGGCATTAATATAGATGATTTTTGACTACATAACAATAACCTACTTTACCAGGTACATAGAATTTGTCTAAAAATAACTAAAAAATGGTTGATTTAACCATATATTAGCATTTGAAGGACTAAATAATGACATGAGACCACTATTTACAACCACAAAAAGCAAGCAAAGCTACTCTCTTTTTCTCTCCCGCATGCACATGGACAGTGTGAAAGCCGACACAGGCCCATCAAAACCAGTAAATAATAAACCTGTCTTACCTTTTCTCAGTAGTTTTATTTTAGAGTCATAATAGCTGGAGGT
Organism: Tandanus tandanus; assembly: GCA_039654325.1. Classification (NCBI taxonomy): domain Eukaryota; kingdom Metazoa; phylum Chordata; class Actinopteri; order Siluriformes; family Plotosidae; genus Tandanus; species Tandanus tandanus. The sequence goes on from JBCNYH010000012.1 coordinate 37,521,422, forward strand.
GCGCATGGCTGCTTTGGATTTTATACAAAGCCAAGTGTACTCGTATTGCGATTAAACTCGAAAAAAGCACAAGCGAGTTTAGAGAACCCCGTCCACATGAGATTTATTTACATGTGAACCGCTTCAGAATAATATGGATTAAATAGGAAATTTAATATACTGAGATATTCATGTACTTGGAAAGAGAATTTAATATGCTTCAGAGTGATGTATAATACATGATTATAGCATGAAAATAGACTGAGTTACATCACTTTATGTGTCACTAATCAGGAAATGCTACTTTTGAGAAAATAGCAATTACTGTTACAGAACCATTTTCTGAATGTCTACATTTGAAGCTCGCTACCATCCATAAACTAAATGAATCCGGCTCTCGACCAATCAGCTCGATCTTCCCAGCGTCTTCCTGGATTCCGTAAGTAGGTAAAGTATTCCAGTACCAAATATGGATAATAAGGAAATACCCCGAGCACTCACAAAAGCAGATTAAAAATCGGCAGAATAAGTGGATTTTTCCATTGTTTTATAACAACTTGGACATGGAACACTTTCTTATACAAGTATTTTAGCATGGATAGATTGTGTTTATGGATATTTGAAGTTGGTCATGTTGAAGATTATGCTTTGAAGGATGTATTTTTGGCGATATTGCATTTTCATCCAGGTACGCCATTTTCATTTTCACTTCCTTTGGCTCTTACTCAAAACACTACCTTGCGACTTAATCCATATTATGCTGGAGCGGGTCACATATTTATTTTCTGTTCAAGTCCATCAATCCATGAACGAACCCATTTTCAACTAGCGTTAACAACACCCTATATCACGAACAAACCAAACACACCTATATCACGAACAAACTTCGAAATAACAGGTGGAGCGAACACACTCGTTTACTGACGTTTCGCGTGTTATGGGTACTCGGACACACGCATGCTCTGTCTAACTTGAAGACGAAGTGTAACTTCTAATTAAACCCATTGGAAAGTTCATGTCTATGTAAATGTAATATTACTTTACTTTAGAACAATTTCCGAAAGCTATTAAATGTCTAGTAATAATAACATGAATATATAGCTCACACGATAAGTAATAACTTACTAGGACCGGGCACTCACTCATGGACTGCAGAGAGACAAACACACACACAATTTCCTGCGGAACAAAAATCGGCGCGTCACAGTGCCTTTCCGCACAGCTCCTCCGAAAGGTTAAAAAAAGGCTGTTTATAGAGGCTGCACCTTTCCCCAGCACTGCTTCCAAGTTTTAGGTACTTTCAGCAGACAAACCCAAACTGTCTCACTCTTCTGAAATCTATTTTTTTATACAATTTTTATATAAATTTTTTTAATCATTCATATGATGGAGGGGGGTTTAACATTTTTTTCTGTAGTCTGACAAACAATTAAACATACAGTATTACTGTTTACACGGACTTTAATACAGATTAAAAATGGTTACTGAATAGAGTATGCTGAATTAAAATATTAACAAAGCCTACAGTAGCAAAAGGGAAAGTAACAAACAAGTTTACAATTATGGGCAAATTAATCTGAATGGGTTTAACAAGATTAAAAAAAACTGCAAATGAAAAGAACATTACAAAAAATAAATAAATAAATAAATAAGATATGATATGCCTCTAGCCAACAATTTTATCTCCTGAAGTACAGATACTATTCTACCAGTTTGTATGGGGATTTATGTGAGCAGTGTGCATTTTCCATACCTCCTCTGGGCACAGCTCACAGGCCTTGGCTAAAGTCATGCGGGCACTGTGGGAACGCTCCAGGAAGTAGCCATTGGAAGTCTCATTGCTCTGAACAGGAGGTGACCAGTTGTTATATGTGTACTGGGCATTTCCAGTATATGGCCTGCGCTCGAGCTCATCACCAAGCCACTCTACAGCCCATGTCCACTTTCTCTTCAGGTCTCCATTACTCTAAAATTCACACACAGAAGCAGGATATTAATGAGCACGCAATCATTAAGACCTTTATTATTGAGCGATTCTAAATAAAACTGCACATGTATCACACACACACACACACACACACACACACACACACACACACACACACACAAAAAAAAAAAAAACCCCTGAACACAACACCTACCCACTGAGTTTTTGACTGATGGTATACTTAGTCTGTGTCCTGACAAACCAGTATAAGAATATATTCTTTAAAGCACTTCTCGAAGTTGCTCTGGAGAAGAGCGCCTGCTAAATGCTGTAAATGTAAATGTATTATATCCAGGTTGTCTGAGTACCTGTAGAATCTGATAGGCAACTGAACAATTGCTGAACAAAGCCACCATGCACTTGATGCACTGATAAGCTCTCTTCTGGTAGTGATTTTTAGAGCGCTGGATGGTGTCAAACAGGCCATCGCGGTCATCTGGGATCCCCTTGAGCACATTGTGGATCCTAGTGGAGCGTAAAGAAAGAATTTGAAACAAAACAATTCAAGCAGTGCTAGTGTTAAAATCTGATAACAGGGCAGGGCTGACCTGTGAGTTTGCCAAGAGTCTTCAACAAGTAAGATCTGTAGCAGCAAGTCCAGGTAAGGCCTTAGTTCATATGTGTAGGAGTAAGCAACCTATTAATAAAAAGTAAAATAGAATATTAATACTTAAAAATCTACATAAAGTCTCAACATTGAAGCAGTCTACTAAGTCTACTGCAAACTACTCGGTAGTGAATTAAACCCTTCAGAACATGCTGTTAATGGATAATAAATCACCGACACGTGTTTTATTTCTTAAAATATTAATTATTAATAATTTGTTTAATATGAAATGTTCAGGAATCGAAAGTGTTGATATTGCTTATACAGTAACAGCTATAATAGTTGTTTCCTCATTAAACTCTTGAATTTAATAAAGAAAAAAAAAATGCAGCTTGCCAACTGGTGAAACGGAAAAGGCCACACTTGTGAAGCTATCCTGTGTCTAAAAAAAGCTTCCTTTATCCTTTACAAAGCAGTGACACTACAGACTCCTTCCAATACTGTTAAATATTTATGTACAGCATCTGTCACCTACGTCTTCATGAATGATGTTACAACACAAATGCTAAATGCTGTTACAACACAAATGCTAAAATATTTGAACAAGTGGGTTAATATAAAGTTTGTGTGCAGAACTACTGTCCATAGAGTGCTGACGGAGAAAACTCCCTTCTAATCAATCAGCATCAAGTATTCAACAGTGCTGTGGTATATAACTTTGATATACTGTATTAATCCCAAAGGGAAATTTAGCTTTTAAGCCATCCAAAGTGAACAAACACACACACGCTCCCGGAGAGCAGTTGGGGGTTAGGTGCCTTGCTCAATGGCACTTCAGCCATGAAGGTGAAGGAAGGGAAGTTGCAGCTCACGCCCCCACTGCCACACATTTTTCCTGCTGGTACGGGAATCGAACCAGCGACCTTCTGGTCCCAAAACCACTTCTTAACCAATAGGCCACATAATGTATCTTTGATAAATCACTGAACAATGTCTTACAATGTTCAAAGCTATAGTTTGTCCTATAGTCGGTACCTGCCACAGCAGTTCACTGAGCACAGTGGAAGAGAACTGTGGGTTCTCCCAGCAGCAGAAGCGCAACAGTTTGATGGTCTCCTCAGAGTTGCTGCAATCTTCAATGATCTTCTTCACATAGCTGGTACGCACAAACAGGATCTCAGCTACCAGCTGATGCAGAGGCATGATGGGCTGCGTCAAGCTGGGATCACCATAGGGGTTTGCAAGAGGAGGGTTGCCTACACAAAGTGAACATAATGTATTTATTTATTTTTTTTTAAAGAGAGTTGTTCTTCCCTAGTATTATTTTTGGAAACAGCTGCTCTATATGTGCCCTCAGCTCCAGGCAAAGCCCACAAGGCTCGAACACCTGAAGATGGCTGCTTTGTCAGTCACACAACACTGAGCAAGGATGTGCATCATCATCAGGCAACAGCTACATAAACTGCGACAGAATACTAAATTCTTGGAGAGACAAAGAACTAGTAAGAGATTTACCATTGATTGAGGACTGCATACGGGACGTTACATCACAGCAACGGACCAGCTGCGACACCACTGTGTACAGCTTTCCCAGCTCAGCATACTGGTATTTAATGGGTGGGCCTGGGCCCTCATCCAGTGCCACCAGCATGAAGGTAGCTGGCACACCAAGCTTCAATAGCTGAGTCTTCTCTGCCAAACCTAAGCCAAAAGATCACAAGTTACAAAAAGTACTTATCTACACATAAAACACGAGTCATCCCATGCTACACAACCCTTTTCAATGAGGTTAGTGCCTCTAACTTTAGTCTTTAATCAGGCTAGAATGGATACACTTATAGGACTTACACTTTAAAACTTTTCACAACAGTTATGAAATCCTTACCTAGATTGGCATACATGACAAAGAGGTTGAAGTACTGCTGCAGATGACGCCCATGTTCTGACACCTCTCTCCTCAAGAGGTTGAGCACAGCACGTAACAAGTGGTCACTCAGGCTTAGATTATCACAGCCCTAGCACAAAGTTCAGAAATATTTTAAAAGATAAAACGCTAATACATAAGTACATCTCCATTCGCAACATCACTGTTCAGTTCATTATGGATTTGATGACCTTACCTGACTGGATGGTCCGGGAGAGGCAACAGGTGATGGGTAGGGTCCATCTTGCAGAGAGAAATGTGCAATAAATACAATGAGCTTGGAGAAGGCTCCCCGAACCTCAGCGCTAGGGCACTCGAGCAGATACTCTGAGAACCTATTTGGGTAGGAAAATAGAGCGTTGTGTGCAAACCAGCAGCGTACATTCTTGCTGTGTCGAAGGAGGATACACAGGGCATCATACCTAAAAAACAAGAATGCAATTGCAGTGATCCATCCTGAATTGATCAACTGATTATTCCCCCCATTCCAATAAATTACAAAAAAAAAAAAAAAAAAAAGAACTGGGAGGATAACTGCACCATTACCAAATAAGGAAGCGACTACCATTAAAGCAAATATATGAACTGTGATCTGTAAAACTCCCCACTACAATATTCAAAAATGTTTGAATACCAATCACTGGCTGGGCCACGGACAGCTTTTTTGGTATGAAATCCTGTGCTGAAGAGGAATCGAGCAGCGAGCTGAATGCTAATCTTTGCCATTTCTTCCGCTTCAGGCAAAAGATGGTCTTGTCCTAATTAGAAAAACAAACAAACAAAGGAAACAAAAAATAATTCCCAGGATAAAACATTAATGAAAATAAACTGAACATTTTGCATTTTAACACCATTAATAATTAATTTATTCAAAGCATGTTCTCACAATTGGGATAATTTATATACAAGAGTAAATAGGTTGGAGCTACTGCTCCAAACAGCCCAGGTTTTATAACGATTAATGAAACCTGAAGAGGTAAAGGTTACCTGGTGGTGGATTCAGATAGACACTATTACAGGTTAGGAGTTTCTTGATGAACTGAAAGTACTCCAGGCTGTACTGCATGCGGCTGTGCATAAACTGGACGTTCTGCTTGCGTACGCTGCACTCAATGGCTGGTGGCATCTTGACCTGGTGTGGCTTACTGCTTAATGATAGCTCAGTGATGTACTTCACCAGCTCGCCATCCTTGTCCAGTGAGTCCATGCGCTCGTAGAACAGGATGTAGGCATTCCACCAGCGCTTCTGCCTCCGGTAAGACATGCGTTTCATCATGTGGTCAAACACTTCACCCATGTACTCGCCCCCAAAGCACTGATTCTTCATCTCCTCATCATCATCCATCTTGCACTCTGTGACATCACCATCGTCAAACTTGTACCAGCGATTAGTCTCACCTTCACTGCCACTACCATTTCTCTGGATGATGTAAGAGTAGTAGTGGCCACCACTGGCCTGGCCTGAGTGCACCAGCACTCCCACAAGCCTATAGCGTGAGCTGCATGGTACCTCTGGCTCCGAGGGCTCATTCTGTTGGATTACCTGTGTTTTATAACAAAAAATAAATAAATAAATGATAATAATAATTAAATTGATCGGATAAAACAAATGGCATTCATTACACCCTGTGAATGATGAATTTTAAATTACATGGTACCTGATTCTCAGGGTGGACATCAGAGCCTTCCAGCTTGGCTACTCCTGCTACTGTATAGGGTTCCATGTCCAGTTCCCGGGGAAACTCGAAATAATCATTAAATTTAATAGCACACTCCCGTTCCCAATCATAATCAAATCGCTTTAACTGGATGGCTAGTACTGGAGGCAGTTTCTTAATCAACAAGCGCTTCACTGTGTCCACCTTTAAATTGTAAAAACAGGTGTAAGTGATGCCTCACAATTCAACAACCTGACAGATCACAATGAATGAATGAGAATATATATAT
>JBCNYH010000012.1:37534656-37552425 GCA_039654325.1 Tandanus tandanus
ATATATAATTTTTTTTTTTTAAGCACTGCTTACCTTCTTGTTACATTTTTCACAGTGGTAAGCATTAGCGCCCTCGAGCAAGTCACCCTTCACATATTGCTCCATGGAATCTAGCAGATTCTGATGATTTCTAATATCTACATTCAATGTTGTAAAAGATTCCTCGCATTCATACCTAAAAGCATATAAATCATGTATATAAAACAAATTAGAACGGTTTTACTGCTGTTTAACACACTACGTGCTTGTGTTAGACATACCTATGAGGGCAACCCTGACAGATCTTCTGATCAGCAAAGGATCCACCAAGCACTTTACTTAGCATGGCAGGATGGCCTAGTGCTTTTAAAGCTTCATCTAAACTATCTACAAGCGAGTTGAAGAACTCCAGGGCATCATGTTGTTCCCTCAGATTTACTGGCTCACCCCACAACCTGCAAAGAGAAAGAGCCACATGAGTTTTACCACACCAGAGAAACAAACAGTCACAAGAAGTGGCTAGGTGTTGGGAATTATCATACAGAGTCTTATCCTCAACATGAACTTTTACACCAAAATCAAAGTAAATGTGTAAGTACATTTACCTAAACTGCTTCCAAAAGCCCCTGGGAACATAGTACTGCAGTCTAGAAGAAGCAAGATGTCCAAAGATCACCTGCAGGTGGCGCAGAACCCCAATGTTGTACTCTTTCCTGTCCTCTGATTTACTGAGTGATGGCTTGTCATCAAATTGGTGGTGATAACTGAAGACCTCATCACGTGGGTCAACATTGCTCTGCAAAACATCAGCAGTTACAGACACATCCCAGAAGCAATCTGGGTTATTTTCAGCATTAAGGAAAGCCAAGTTATAAAGAATGCCATCCTCTCACCAAACCCTTTATACATGAGCCAACTGAATGAGTTATTTTAAAAAGGCTTTTTCCACTTTTTTGATCAATAAATGGTTACGGTGTCGAATAGCCATGTTAGAGGACACCAGAGTGTCAAATAACAAGGTTAGTGAATGTTTTTTTGTTGTTGTTGAGAATTAGGAATTGTACTTTGGTGCTCTACTGGTGTCCAATAAAAAATATAGGTCTGAAAATAGTATTAAAAAAAAAAAATATCTGATCTTAAAGTGAAATGAAAGGTAAGCCTTCCCAACTCTCCTGTTACACATGAACATATGTATGTTTTCATTAGCAGGTGGTTTTAACTTACATTTTAGAACTTGCAATCTGCTAACATGTTTGATAGTTCGCATTAGTCAGTTTGAAAAGACTGCTGTTTCATTCTCATGAGAGTGTAAAATCAAGAGAATAGGATGTGAATCTGTCAGTTCATATAAGGCAAGTTAATGGCAATAACAGTATACAGATACTAAACTAACAAATCAGATACAAACTAGTGACCTTCTGAATAAAATTAAAATAGGCACTTCTGAAATTCATACACAAATCTGTTTACATACATTAAAACAATCATGCTCTCCTCCATATTTACGAAAGAATACAGCACGAAGTATTCATATGCAAATCAGTTCAGTGTTGTCAGCAGAAACATATGATCACGTGACTTTTTGTTACTTTCCACATTACAATATCGCCCCCTGTGTGTATTGCTCGGTTTTATTCTCAACATTCTCTGATTTGTTTATTTGTTATTTGTTTTTACTTTAATTGTTTTGAAATGTCTTATGTTTTGCTTTAATTTTATTTCTGATGTACAGCATTTTTTTCAGCTATGGTTGTGTGAAAGTGCTATATAAATAAAGTTGGTATGGTCTACATGAAAAAAGGTTCACTGGTGATTTAATAGAAACAGACGAACTATGCAGGCAACTACTCTTATTTAGAATATAGGGTTCAGACATGCAAATTCACACTAAGGTAATGTGCACTAAACCCACAAAGAGCCACTGGTACCTCATTATCTTGCTTCTCATCCCCAGACATGTCATCATCCACATCACTTCCGGTACCCTCAATAGCCAAAATGCCGTTTCTGATGGGTGGGATCATGTAGAGTTGTTGGATGACAGAGTTCATATAGCAAGTGGCACCTGCATTCTTCAGCCCAACAAAGCCTTTGGTGGGCCTTGGGCCCACTGGTGGCAAGTACTCCCATTCTGTAAGTGCCTCACAACCTGCAAAGGGATTTTCAGAAACCCCCATACAAACACAAAAATTTATTACAGTTACACACCCCACAGGCTATATTATATATTATTATTACAGCTCATCTCAGTTCACGCTAAACTATCTTGTAATAAACAAACAATTTTCCACAGTCTAGTCATTATAGATGAAATAGTTTTAATCCACTAGGAAATGATCCACACCTGAGTAGTACATGTCAGTTAAGGTGTCAACAATCTGTCTGAGATTGCGCACACATCCAACTGCAAGTGCAACCAGGAGTTCAAAACCAGCTGTGATTGTGGCAGGAGTGCTACACACAGGTATGGCCTGCTCAGGGGGGAACTCTCCACTCTTCATGTACTGCAGGTACACATTAGAGGCTGGGAAGATGAAGTCATCTATCAGCTCCTGGAAGGAAAATTGGCAGTGGTAAGCAAAGGGGACCAAAAAAACCCCCCATCATCTGTCCATCCAAAACTGACATCTTACTCTGAAACCATTGTCCTGTGCAGCTACAACCAAATACATATATTAAAAAAAAAAAAAAAAAACCTTCAACCCAATGATTAAATCAAAAGATACAGTAGATAAAACTAACTAGGAATATATGGCTTACTTTGATGAGGTTGGCTCCTCCTTTTTCACAACCAATGTAGTACTTCTTTTCTGCTGTCTGAAAAGCCAGCAGCTCCTTTGTGACACCAATATGACCCTCTAATATGGTCTCTTCCACCCCAGTCTCTCCAGTTCTCTTAACCTCATCCTAAATAACAAAGAAAAACAAGCCTTGAGAAGACATGAATGAAAAAACATAAGTTCACTGTAAAAATGCTGGGATTAACCATACCTTGATCCTTTTTAACCAATCAATCTCATTGTTGAGGAGAACCTCTGCATTAGGAAGGTTAATATTGCTATTATATGCGTAGTTGAGCAAGTGCCTCAAAAGGGTGAAGTAATCGCCAGCGTGCTTGGCTCGTTCTTTTGCAGTGCTCTAAAAAAATACGACAATAGACATCATCAAAATAATGTATTTTAACCTGTACGTCACTTTTCTCAGGTTATTTATTTGACCAACAATTAAAAGCACTTACACCTAAAACTGTGAAGAGGAGGGTAATAAAGAACAGGAGAGGTCTGTGACCCATGCAACACCTAGTGGCCATGAGGAAGAACTGTTCTTGGGCCATTTGGCGAACAGACCTGGGAACAAGCAAGCAAAAAAAAATAATGGCCACACCATAGAGGTTTTCAGTTGTCGGTACAATTACAGAGTGAATATGTGCTACTCACTTGCTCTGACAGTGCAAGAGTAAATCAATGATGAAGGTCTGCCAAGCCTTCTCTTTGCTAAGTGCATCCAGCGCAGTTGGTATTAGGGCAAAACACAGGGTCATGACCTCCAAAGCCTCACAGCACACCTGCTCATCCTCTGCATCTGGTTCATTCCCTGCATTCGTCTACAAAGAAGCAATTATGCATTATAGTACAGTAGTAATATACAATTTAAGGGGGGGCGGGGGGAACCACACATTATGAAATACTCCAACATTGACATGACACCTTCTCATAGATGTTGCTGATATCCTCAATGGAACTGAAGACCAGTTGAATAGAACCACAACCAGAGGCCCAAACAATCTTCTGGACCGCTCTGATCACACCGATGTCTGGGATATACTTAGAGGCCTGGAAAAAATTCTGTGTGAGAAAGAATAAAAACTCTACATTTATTTTACTTTTATTAGAAGCGAAGCTTTAAGATAGAAACAGGGTCTGAAGAAAAAGCAGGCAAAACATAGACAAAGATAATAGACTATGCTTTATGAACTCAGGAGGACATGCATTTCTTTGTGTGAGCCTAAAAGCAAATCATGCAGGCAGTGTGATCTCAAAAAAGTAAGGAATTGTTTGATATTTAGAGACGCTCTGAACTGTTTGAAGTATACCTCATCAGAGATCTGTTGAGCCAGACGGATGGCAACGTTGCGCAGCATGCACTCAGCTGAGGGATTTGGGATGTTTTGTAGGGCGCTCTGAAGCACCAGTGCCTGGTCATGAGTGGCTTGGTTTATCTGTGAAGAACCAGGGAGAGGCCACATTGTTAGGTTAATGAACGAAAAAGATCCTTCTAAATAAGGTAGCAAACATGTACTTGTTTGTTGGAAAAAATAAATAAATAAAATTATATATCTATCTATCTCGCTACTATATAAAAGTGAGTTTCTGTGAACTGTAACTCCCTAGATTATTCCTTACAAGAGGAGCATCCTATTTCAGAGTAAATTTGCTCAGACTAAGAGATGACTTGCACTTTTTTAGAATTAAGGAGCCAATTGTTATGAAAGGCAGGTATGAGCCTGAAATCGAAGTATCCCAACAGTCAAGACACTGTATACACTTGATATTTGCTCAGCCCTAGACAGAGAGAGCCAGTATAGCGTAAATATGCTGAAAAGTTTTCAGCATGGGGACCCCTGGGCTAATTGTAGTGAAAGGTCACATTTGCAGACATCGCAAGTCCACTGCACTGAACCACCTTGCAGTAATTTTTTTATGTACTTCTCCTTTAATTGTACACTCAAAAGTGATACTTTAAAAAACAAACAAACAAAAAAAACCACAGCAAGCAACTGCTGTCCCTCATTTGATAATGAATACATCACATATACAGGATCACATATTCAAGGAAACTGTGCGAAGCTCTAAGGGAGAAACTCACAGGTGACACTGGGAGGGTCCCATCTGCCACAAGCTGGGAGGCTTCAGCCACAGCCTTCACATGACCAAAGCCCACTGCTGTAAGCAGCAGCTTGGCTATTTTTAGTGCATTAAGATAGGCTCCTCGGCGCGTCTCCATATCAGCGTTTGGAAGGAAATTATTTCGGGTTAGCATGCTTAAGACCAAAGGTAGCCCGCCACTCCTCAAAAAGTTATACTGGAAGTCACTAGCATCCTCTCCCAGTGTGCCACTTGCTGGCATCAGTAAGGCATAAACCACCTGAGTGCAGAGAGAATTACACATGTGTATTATGAAAACATTCTGAAGCACTGGAACATATTTTAACTACAAATCGTATTCCCCCCCCAAATACAGACCGATAGGATTAATAAAATTTGTTGTCAAGTGTGCACTTCTGAGAGAACGGATGCGGCAAACACACCTCTATCAAGTAAAGGACTTGTGAAGGTGATGGACCAAAGAAGCGGGAGTCAAGGGTGGGGCTAAGGCTGCTTTCTCCAAGTTTGGCATGATCCAGGCAGATGGCCCGCAGGTTTTCAACTGTAGTGTTATCTGGTTTAAAAAAAAAAAGTACAGCATAAATAGAATGCTCCAGTAATAAAAGATTGTGAACAAAAGCACATTCAGGAGAGACCAGTTGAAGCACCTGGAGGCATTAGCTTCATAAGAACCCGCGCTCCATCGCGCAGAAGAGGCATGTTGAGATTACAGCCCAGGTCAGCGACTTGCCACAAGAAAGAAATGTAGCGCAAATGCAGGGACATTATCTGCAAAACAGTGCATGCTTAACAGCAGTACAACCGCACTACAAACCAATATTCATAGCAGTTTTCTTCTCAATATTTTAACAATATTTCTGAAATTATTACAGGACAGAAAAGTGTGGGGGAATCATATAACTCTTATTATAACTAATTAAGGAAGTCGTGTCCTCACCACTCCAGGAAGACAGCTTTCAACTTCAGGGTTTGGTCCATCGCTGTAGTGGTTGCCATGGTTCCCAGGGGAGCCGGTGGAAGAGTCAGAGGAGCTGTCTGGGCTTGAAGGCATATTGGCACTTACCTGGGTGAGCTTGGCCGTGATAAGCTGAGAAGTAAAGAGAAAAAGAAAATCAAACATACCCTAAAAATCATCTTTAGCTCAGAGCAGTTCTGCATTCATGTAATGAAACAACCAGAACACGCATCAGAAAAAAAAGACCGGTATAAAATCCCTACTGTTTTGTCTTTGAGATTGAGTTGCCCAATCAATTTCCTGTCATCAGCAGGATCAATGATGTCACCACCAATGAAGAGCTCGATCTTGGTGTGCGCACTGTTAGCCTTTATTCGATTGAGAATGCAGCGTCTCACAGAACCGATGGTGTCATTGGTATGGGACCAAATGTCCAGATCATCCACCTGCCGACCTTGGTTTGGAAATCGTACAATGAGGGTGATGTGCTTCCCACGAAATGCTCTACAAGAAAGAAAACAAGCATGAAAGAATGGCTACAACTAAGATACTGCTTTCAATATGGAAACCAAATTCCTTCAGTAAAGTCTATGTATGAGAGACCTGGACATGGGCAAGATCGTCCTCTCTTCATGGTAGTCACTGTCACATTCAGTGATGTACTCCCTGAGCACAGTGAGAACGCGCACCATGCGGATGGCCTCCTGCCTGGCACAGTTAATGCTGTCCTTATCTCCATCCAACACACACAGCGTGTCATAGGAGGCTTTGAGTCGGTCAAAACAAGACTGAATAAAATCTTCATGGATCTCCACCTGCAAACCAAAGCACCACAAGACACACATCAAAGCAGTGAGCTTTTAGACCCAAAAAAATAATAATAAATAAATAAATAAATCTATTTAAAATTGTGTCCAGAACAGCAGCAGACATGCCTGTACTGTCACACAGAATGGTATAAAGACTGTCACTGGAAAGATGTCCTACCTGATTGGCTTGTAATTTTGGTCCAAGGTTCGTATAAATCTCTTTAAGCAAGTCAATTGCACGGCTAGCAATGTCATCACTTCCTTGGATCACAACCTGAGGAAGAAAAAAAAAAAAAAAAAAACAGATTAAAGCCAGAGGATTCCCATGTTATTTTAAATTCATGGACATTAACCAATACAGGCATACTGAGCAATACATCCACAGTAAGCAAACAGACTTTCAGCAATTTTAGAAAATGTCACAGGTGTAGTATAAGAGGGCTTTACGATCAGTGGTTTACATCCGTATCATGTGCTTTGCTATCATGTGTTCAAGGTATAACTTTGATTTTTCAAAGTGATCCACTGTAAATTAACTGAGTTGATAAGTAATCAAACAATAAGGAGAGTATTAGCCTCAAAACTGATGATCTATATCTGGTCAGTGCATCCTTAAATTTAAAAAAGACATTTATTTGCCTACAAATATTGACAGCTAACTTTAGGTTTGTATGAAACTATTATGATAGTTTTGTAAAATTCTCAAAATAAAAGCACTTAATGGGGATGAGCTCATCCTTCCCAAAAATCATCATGGTACCGTTACTCTGCCATCACTCTTTGTGCATGCGCTGCAGTAAAACCTTCGCAATTCACACTTCATGATCCCTTCAAAATCTGTCTCGAACATTTTCTTTCATACACATGGAAAAGGGCTACCCACGGGCGACTGAGGCCAGTTCCAGTCCATTACAATGGAATAGATCGGTCGAAGGAATTTAAAATATTACTTAATAAATATATCTTAAATTTCACATTACAATTTATCATGCATGGCCGAGGATGTCACTGCATTGTTGGGGACTATTTTTCCAAAATTAACGGTGCAATATTGATGGCATTAAAAATGGCAACTCGCTACTTCAGGCAGAGGATTCTGGGAAGGGTCAGTCAGCTCCTTAAATTACACTTCAATGACCTAAGTGACCTGATAGACGATCAGATAATAGAAAAGTGAATTTAAGCTAAATTTAAACCTTGCCATTAAAACCAGTGCCCTGGATGAAACAGTCTAGCATACAACCTTCTCAATACCACTATATTAGAAACACTAATTTGAGAGACACATCTAAGCAATGTTCCCCTTAGATCCAAAAGACAAAGGAGCATACTATAAACCACACATATGTTCCCCCATTATGTGAAAATAACTAGGTTACAGTCACCCCAAAATTCATGTTTTACATTAAGGATATGGAAATTCAGTTGCCAGGGTAACACGCTTTTAATGTGGATTATATTCAGTGGCTCAAGCTTGTGTGTATTGCCATTGAGAATTTGGATGATCTTAACCACACAAATAGGAGTAAGAGATATATTTTAAAGTGTCCACTCAAATTATTATAACGAACATCATACTTTAAAAAAGACTGAGAACAAATGAATGTTGTTCCTCTTCCTGTGCCATTCAGTAGTGACATTCAAAAAGATAAATAAATAACCAACATTTTAAAAAAGGAAAAAGAAAAAAAAAAAATTATCGTTTTATTTGAAACACATACCCTCCACAAATAATCCAATCCAATCAGTTCCAGGTCGTCCATCATATACACCCGGCGCTTGGCCACCAGCTTGCCCTCTCTACAGTTCACCGCTTTAAAGAAGCGCTCAAAACATTTCATGCCATTTTCAGTCAGCAGAGAAGGATCCAGCTGGAGCACGTTGTTCTCAAAAAAGTCCTTGTTGATGTCTGGGTCAAGATCTGGCTCATCCCCCATTAGTTTGGAGTACCATTTGAAGCAGGCTTCACGATCACAAAGGAACACTGCATTCTCTGCCAGACACTTCCATATCTGTTTTGCCTGAGGGGCACAGAGCCACAACTGCCCATCCTTCAGCAAGAACCTGGGAGTAAAAGATGAAGCATTTTTGTCAGTAAAGCATACATTACAGTACTCAAATTAATTACTTAACTTATTCCAGCTTGTTAAATAAAATTGGGGTCTGACTGAAATGCCAGCATTAATACCGAACTCTTGGAACAGTGAGGGTTAAGGGCCTTACTCAAAGGCCCAAGAGTGTCAGCTTGGTAGTTCTGGGGTTTAATCACTGAGGCCCAGCAGAAAAAATAAAATAACAATAAAAAAAGATTAAATGCTTAAAACTAGTCCTCATAATTATACACATTACCATATTTTAATATAGTAGTTTTACCATGTAAAAACTATTCAGATGAGACGGTCACCTGAATCAAAAAACAACTCTCTCCCACCTGTTGGACTATGACCTATGTGGCTCAGAGTCCCCGAGCCAGGTCCATACCCAATTTCCTTAGAACACACAAGAAGTGGAGCAGGAGTCACTAAGTGTATAAGCACCCTCTGGAACCATGACTTCTATCAGCCAAAGCAGTGCATCAGAACAGTCGATGAAGTATATGAAGGGTGATAGTAAGGATATGACCTACAAAAGGAGCCCATTACCAAATATGTCCGCCAGGTGACAGCAGGTCAACCAAAAGGATGCGGCTCTGAAACACCAGGTTACCTAACCATGAACTTGTCGCTGCACTAAAGGAGATGAAGCAACAGAGCAATGAGCTCCTACAACAGTTTCAGACACTGGTGACACAGTTGACAACCTTATCCAGATCTACTGAACCACCATCCCATTCACATTCCCCTTGGTCACCAAACATGGATGATCACGAGCAGGGGAAACGCCACTCACCACAGGCCCGAGGGTGTGACACAGTGTATTATGATTATCGCAGAGAATCATACCACCTCTCTCCAGACCCTAGCAACGAGCTGATCGAGGACGAGCCAATATAGGATGAAGACTCGTCTCACACACCATGAGTCCTCCTCAAACAACCCCCTGTGAAGACCGATATGGCCAGAGAACCCAGCCACAGCCTTTCTATACCCTGCATGAGCAGAGAAGTAGGCATAAGAAATAAAATGGGAGGAGAAATCCCCCTCATTGCCCCAACTGTGCAGAACTGTCTTCAAGAGATTACATGCGGAATGCCCAAACCGAACATCCCACTCTTGATGTCGAGTGACCCAAGGGAGTTAAGGAAGATAACTGCACTGGAGAACATTCTCCCAAATGATGCCACAGAGTGCTTGAAGTTCAAGATCCTCATAGACCACTCCAACTGTGAAGAAACCTCACTTGTGGCAAATTTTTATAGCAACTCCAGGCAATCTTGCACTAACATGATGCTGGCTCTCATTAAGATGTATCGGGAGCCTCACAAGTTGGCAGTATGATGCATCACAAAGTTGATGAATGGCTCAAATGTCTGCAGAGATTTGAACAGCTTTCACCTGGTTGCTCTTTAAGTACGCTCACTAACAGGCTGCAACAACTGGGGAAGAGAAGCGTGGCTGTTGAAAAGGCCATCCTGGTCATGGGTCATGTGACATACTGACAGAGATAGGGGTGCTTTAATTATTGGGTAGGGTAAAGCGCTGTCAGTCAAGTACAGTCAGCGCAACACAGTTGAGTACTTATGATTCAATAAGCAAAGTAAAAGATGACAATGAGAAA
Source organism: Tandanus tandanus (assembly GCA_039654325.1). Lineage (NCBI taxonomy): Eukaryota > Metazoa > Chordata > Actinopteri > Siluriformes > Plotosidae > Tandanus > Tandanus tandanus. The sequence continues at coordinate 37,545,003 of JBCNYH010000012.1, forward strand.
AAAGTAGTAATTTCTACGACATCTCAATAAGAAGAACTAAAAGTAAATACATTTAAAATAGCAATACAATTGCTCTAGAACTAATTGCCATGAGATCACAATGATGTCAATTAAATAAACTACAGCCAAGTTGACTTACCAGGCTACGTAAAAGGCAGTCGTGGCTCAGTGGGTTAGTCTCTGAGCTACTGATCAAGGGGTCGGGGGTTCAAGCCTTAGTACCACTACCATCACACAATGCATGATGGCATATATTGCATGGTTAGTAAGAGCAGTTGTGACTGGGTGGGCAGAACGGGCAAGAATGGGAAGAGAACACCCCCAAACAATCCAAAATCGGCAGCTAAAGTTTCTTGGCCATTCTATCTGCAAAGAAGCACTGGAGAACTTGAGCCTCAGCGGCAAATTTTAAAGCACATGAGCACGAGGCGGTAAGAGGAAATCCTTCCTCAACAATTTCAACATAAGTCCAACTTGCCACATTCAAGAAGACTAAGTAAACCTACATTATATGGCCAAAAGTTTGTGGACATTAGATCACACGCACATCTGATTTCTAAACATTCCATTCCAGATTTAATAGGAGCACTGCATGGAGCTCTTCAGAGTACCACACTTGTGAGAAATTGGTATAGCATCGATCTGGTTTTTTTTTGTGTCGCGAACATTGTATGAATGTCCATACGTATGTCTACACATGGGAACCCCATTGTGGTCTTTTGCATGCTGGTATAAAACCACCGTAATGGGAATGAATGTCTGGGTGACTTCTCCATCTTTCCCTCCAAACTGTTACATGTTTCAAGCCATAAATTATACACGTTTTAATAAAATAAAATACACTTTAACGACATAAAGAGAATTATGTGCCATATGCAGCAGGTATGTTCGATTTTTAACCCAATCGCATTGAGGAAGTGCATGACATGCTTACAGAAGTGAACCTATCCAGCGGAATGGCATCTCGCTACCCTGTGGTCATACAGGGTTTCCATTAAAGAAATCTTACACTATTGAGGTAATACTTTCAGAAAATATCAAAACATTGGGGAGGGGGCGGTCATGACGTGACGGTTGCATGACATTACAACATCAACGACGTCTTCAAAACGAATTTACATTGAAACCTTGTTTCAGGAGAAGTTAATTTTTTCGGAGCTCAGCTTTTAGGCTGTGCCTAAATTTTTATATTACCTCTTTGCTTTCATAATAACCTCCACACTTTCCACTAGATTTTTAAAATGTGGTCCATTTCATTCTTATGGTTCTCAGTGAGGATAGGGATCTGTGGAGGCCACTCAATTTCCTCTATACCAACGATGGCATGTCTTCATCTACATCACTTTGTGCACAGTCATGCTGGAAATATTTGGGCCCCTTGCTATGGTTCCAGTGAAGGGAATCTAAATCCATAAATGTTTTGCTATAAAGTGAATATGGAAGCAAACCATGTAGAATATGGCTGCACTGTCTGCCTATTGATTAAGTACACAAAGACAATTCAATTGTGTGTTTATTTATATATATATATATATATTTTTTTTTTCCCCCCAGAGAATTCTCCAAATTGCAGTTGCTAGAATATACAGCGTCTACCACGTTTAAATAAAAAAAAATAATAAAAATACAGTTTAGTGCAGTGAACTGCAGAATTTCACCATTCAGCCATTTTCATTATTCTCATACCTCAAAAAGTTCAGACGCTCTTGCACCTCTTGTACATGACTGTATCGACTTCCAGGCCTGACCGTCTGAGGGTCGAAGTCTGTGTGCTCTGCTGGAATCACAAATTTCAAAATCATACATATACAACACACATCAGCAATGTGGAACTTCTTAGCCTTTAATCAACTTAAAATTACCCACCTTTAGAGAACTGCCTCATATTCTCCATGTATGCAGACAGATTCTCAGCTACCAGGGTGACCAGTGCGTGATTGTGCTGGAGTTGGTTGATAAGGTCATGGCGATAAAAAACATGAGGGCTCCTCTGGGTTTGACTATAATTGACAAGGGGAGGGGCATAAAAAGCCAATGCAGTCAGCAGTTCTTAAGTTGTGTTTACCGATTTGAGAGGCTAGTTTAAATCAGGAATCTTATCAGAAGAGACATAGAGAGAACAGAAATTGAAGTGTGAGTGAATGCAGTAAACCTTTGAATCCAAATGCTACACTGTTTTGCCAGCAATTTAACAATTAGTTTAGGAGGGGAAAGATGAATAATTATGATTTTTAAAAGATGATGTTTTTAGGGCCAGTTATCAGAGACAAATTAAGCTTATAAGTTAAAACAAGGGTTTTCCAGTAGAAAATTCTTTTCAGTCTATGAAATAGGCTTAGCATTTTGACTCTGAAAAACAGTCCCACAGATTCAAGCTGAATCTGAGCAAGTAATCCAGTAAAGTTTAAAGCCAATTAATAAATCCTAAATTAAATGTTATACTTACCTAGCTAAGCTTGTTAAGTTAATAGGTATTTTCTTTCTGCAAAACAACAGCATGTGCACGAAGTGTTTGCTAAAATTACATTACTTGTAAATAAATGGATATGTGTGTTACGTGTATATTAGACCATTTCATGCATATACTCTTAGTAATAGTTCGTTTTTGTTTGTTTGTTTTTTCCAATACTGAAACCATGACAAAGACAGATATGATCAATGCTAATCACAAACAATGACTGAGGCCTGTATTTTTACCTGAGATTTTGAGGAGCCTCTCCAAACAGACTGCAGATCTCTCGAATTTGCTTGAGTGCAGGGATTACCCACTTATCATTGGATCGCAACTCTTCAATGAAGCGGTCTATCCACTGGATCTTCTGAGTATCCCTGTCCTAAATTTAAAAAAGTACCAGTTTGAGAAGGTTTTTTTTTTTTTTTTTTTTTTTATAATAACCATTAGGCCTGAAAGTCATCAGTAAGCAATTATCTGAGAACTGAAATGGCTTGATTGGGAAACATTTGTAAGAAATACAAAATAAATGTGGTTTATATCAACGATGCTTTACTGAGTAAAGGCTTTAATGATAAGCTAGTACCAGCAATGTACAAATAATCTTCAATATAATAAGGTCAACAATATCTTACATTCATGTCATGTGCTCAATATTCTAACTGGTTTCAAGAATTAATCTCTACCCAAGGGTCCTCATTCATCCATCTAATGAATAAGTCTGCGCAGATCAAAGTGCAAAAAAAATAAATAAAATAAAACACACATACATATATATATACACACATATATATATATATATCTCTATCTATCTATCTATCTATCTATCTATCTATCTATCTATCTATCTATCTATCTTATGACAGTTAATTCATGAAACACTTGTTTTTCAGCTGCTACATTTACACTGTGATTGGTGAGAATTTCATCATTTACTATTATTCACAACCATAAATATTCTCAGATTAAAGGCCACAGCCCTAGGCGTTATGACATGGGGTGCTATAATATGGCCAGGAAGAGACACTTCTCCACTTTTTAAATAGAAGCTGTAATGACAAGTCCAACTGAACAAAGTATTTCGATTTTGCTGCCTGAAATGAAGCATTATATTAAGTCAGAAAAATGAAGCATGGAAACAGTGCTGTCACTGCTAAATGAAGGCTGGTATGTGAATATCTCATTTATACACCCATGATACATGAAGCATACACTAGAATGTTTCAGGTCATCTCAAACAACCAATAAAGTGGCACTGTTACAATGGCAAACAACCTGATATTTATAAAATGACTGGTCAAAAGCATAATCCAGGGGTACAATCAGGACTCACTGTTAAAATGTTGAACCATTTAAATAACCAAAACAGCCATCACCTTAAAACTTGCCAAAGTAGTTGCTGTGAATTTGTTTCAACTTTGCACTAAATATCTCCTCAGTAAATTAATTGTGGGGGGGGTTTTAAGCTATTTTAATCTTTATAAAATATTCCCAAATTCCTATATAGCATGTAACAATTAGTGATGCGAGCAGTTTTGCTTTGTAGAACTTAAAGAAACCAATAACACATAATTTGTGCTTAATTTAATAATTTAGGTACCACTCATTCACCCCAATCACTCATTCACCCCAACATTTCACTACAAGCATTTTAAGAACAACATATTTTGGGATAAAATAAATCAAGTTACTACGCTCCACCATGCTTCCACACAATCTCAAATACTTGTTTATTCAAGGTGAGGCTTGACTGTAGCCTCTGCTCACTCCCACAATGATAAATGCTGACTGTGTCAATGGTTAGTGGTCAGAGGAAATAGTGGTGCTCTGTTTCAAGCGATGGTTGCCTGGATGTAAATGCCGCAGAACGGACAAATTCAATTGTACTGAGAGATGCAGTAAGATTCAATTTTAAATTATTGTTTGTGCAGCCTTACTTTTTTGTTCGGTGAGAGCAAACACTGACCAATTCAAATCTCAAATAGTGACGATGAGCAGATGTTTGTCTGATGTATGTGAACATCAGCTTGCATTATGTGTGCCTAGTGTCATTTTTTTTTTTTTTTTTTTTAAAGAAGTTTACTTGTTTATATCTGACTTATGAGTTTAATCTCTGTATACTGTTACTGTTCCTGCAGTTATCTTGCCTTATATGAACTGGCAAATCTGCAAGGGTGAAATTGACTCCAAAAGGTGATGTTTTCAAACAGGCTAATGCAAACTGCGTTTAACAGATTTTAGCTGATTGCAACATTGAAAACATAAGTAAAAACCACCTAATAATGAAAATATACATATGTTCATGTGTAACAAAAGAGTTTGGAAGGCTTGCCTTTCATTTAACTTTAAGTTATGATGTATATATACACACTCACACTTTTGCATTCATATTTTGCAGATTATATACGCCATATATTTAACAGTGACTGTACAGTTCTGTTTTGAGCAAGACATCACTTATCAAATGTACAAAGGTGTTTAAAAAAACCCACATAATTCTGACTTCTAACTTTCTAAGCAAATCAACTACAGCAAAGGACACTATCAGCTATTCCAAGTTGACGCCAATTAATAAGTCTATGCTCCTTATAAAGTCTAAGGATCTGTGCATGCTCATACCTGGGAACAGCTGTAGTCCAGGATCTTGATATGAGCACTGAGGGCCTGATCCATGATATCCACAGGAACATCATCACTATGGGCCAGGTTCCACAACAGATTAAGCACTTTGTGTGCCATTACACCATCTTTATCATCTTCTGCCAGCCTACGAATTAGTTCCAGCAACTTCTCCCGCTGCTTTTTACTTGCATTCGTCCAGCTTTCCTGTAAACCATTCACAAGGTATGAGAATCAGATACAAAAATACAAACCTCCTTCTTTCCTTTGTCTTAGGCCACATTTACACAAGCTAAAATCAAATTTATTAGGTTATGCATCCTTTCAGATTTTTGAACTTTACTACTTGATTATTTGACATAAGGATTAACTAAACAAAATTCCTAACCTTAAAGTCCATTTTTCTGGTTCAACAGGGTATCAAAAACTAACCTTAAAGCAGTCGAAAAGATGGTCTAGTTGTTCAGGGGAGAAATCCCATGCCAATTTTGCAAGGAGATCATGAACATTCTTGACAATAGCCTCATGCTTTCCAGCCTACAGATCAGAATGCAAAACAACTGTTTGTTTCCTTTGACGAAAAGCAAATATCTCGTTACCTGAAAATATTGTGCTGTGTGGATGTGTGTATTTGGGTCTTTTTTTTTTTTTTTTTTTTTTTAAATACCTGGGCAGCCCAAATGTTGTCCAGGTCCTGAAGTGTAAGAGCTTTCTCTTTAATGACAAAGCGCAGTATTTTCTCTAGCTTCTCCACATACTGGGGTTGATGAAGGCTATCCCGCAGTACAATGGACAAAATGTTGTTTTGCTGAATCCACTCCTGACAAAGGACAAAAGCTTACATTTATCGTATAGTTTTAGACATAACACATTTGTAAGTGTTAGAGGACAAACCATACCCAATGCAGTCTAAACAATACACACAAATTATAACTAACTAGTAAGCCTTGCAAGTTTTCTAATAGGACAACAAGCACAACTTACAGCCATGCGCTCTGCTGTCAGCCATTCTGCCTCTTCTGGGTTGCCGTGACGGTGTGTATAGTATGAGACACTTGAGATTACCTTATTTACTTCATTTAGCGCATTCATTTTGCCATTAAAAGAAGAAATCTGCAATAACCTGTAACAGAAATGAATAGTCCGTATTACGCAAACTATACAATCTACTAATTATAGAAATCGTGCTGTACTAAATAGCTGAAGCACTCACCTAAGAATCATTTTTAATCTAAAAATCTCCATGTTCTTCACCGTTTCCTCTTGCCCTGGTAGTCGTGAAGCCAGGTTCTTCAATGACTTGATTATCATAGACAGAGCATCATTTTTGGCTTCATTCTTGGCTTCCTTTTTCAGCTCCTCATCAGTGAGGTTTTCAAGAAACTGGGGAACCATTTCTATAACGGGAAGGAAGTAGTTCTTCACCGTGTGCAAAGTGAGAAACTCGTAGCACTGCCCAAAAGGCCTGCAGAGAAGCCACACACACACATCAATGTTAAAACAAGAGAATGCAAACACACTTTTATACAAAAAGGTCACGGTCTTTGGAGTTTCCTTACTTGATGAGTGCGGCAATGATCTGAACATTCAGAGCTTGACCACTCATAAATCGATCATGCAGAATTTGAAACCCGTTTAATGTGCCAAATTTGTTTATTAAATCCACCAACCAGCCCTGCAGGAAAACACAAAGCACATAGACGCCTCAGTGAATTAAATCTGTTAAAAATAAACAAACCACAATGAGGGGAAAAAGGACACCTTACCTTGGGAGAGCGAGGGTCAGGCGGGCGAGCAAAGAGCTCATCATCAGCCAGCTGCACGCCAGCAGGCACCGTCTCTGAGGGACGGGTACCATTATAAATGTGAAACTTGCAGTGGGGGTTGGTGGCCATGGCCAAGAGCTCTAGAAGAGGAAACCAGTCCTGAGAGAGCTTGGTCACACACAGTTCAATCAGACGATGGGTGTTGTTGATTATGCACCTCTGTAAAAAAGAAAAATGGGCAGATCAGAAAAGTATGAAATATACTGTGAAGGACAGACTAACTCCTCAGTATTGTGAGAAATCTCCATCTTTTTTGGATAATTGGGTAAAGCTAAAAGAAGTCACTGCCTCTTAAGAGGGATATGAGTCAGAGCGGTCTCCTACTACTGGCATCTTCCCCGACTTTAGTGAAAGGAGGCCTTTGATCACTGCTGTGGTGATTAATGAAACAAGCAAAAAAAAGACTATAGTGCTGAAAATAACATTGATTTGCTCTGTTGGCCAATAAAAACTAAATTCAATTAAAGTAAATACAAAAAAAAACACACACACAAAAAAAAAAAACCACACGCTCAGACACCAGAAG
>JBCNYH010000012.1:37552495-37564138 GCA_039654325.1 Tandanus tandanus
TACATATACATACATACATACATACATACATGAATACATGTATACATAAAATACATACATATACATACATACATACACATACACATATACATACATACACATACACATATACATACATACACATACACATACACATATACATACATACACATACACATACATAGACATACACACACATACATACACATACACACACACACATACACACATACATACATACACACACACACACATACATACACACATACACACACACATATACATACACACACACATATACATACACACACACATATACATACACACACACATTTTTTTCTCTTCTATATACTATGCTATTTTGAAGCATTGCTAATGACTATTTGATTCAGAAGAACACAACCTATTAGTGGTCTATATGGTACAAGATATAACGATTGCTTCGAAGTTCAAGTTTCAGAACTCACATGGATTTCAAATTTCCATCCACTGACAGCCTCATCAGTCAAGATTTTGGTGAAAGATATTGTCAAACCATCACGGAAAAATCTCTGGCAGGCTTCGCACTTGACATCAAGTCCTTGGGACAGAAATCAAAGAAAAGCAAATTAAAGGATTGACATTTTCATTTAATTCTGCAAGGCATGAGCCTGAAGGCTAAACAATTAAGGCTGTACACAAAAGCTTAATAAGCCCTCGACAGAAAATGTGAGATTCTTGAGATGCAGTAGAACTATACATTTTATTTATATATATATATATATATATATATATATATATAAATAAAAATAACTAAATGATGGCTCTATGTTTTTGCAGCCATTTCCTTTCTGTGTCTATGGTGGAATTCCAAGACAAACACACCTCATTTTACTTAATTAGGTAATCACCTGAAAATCTTATTTAATGAGGAAAAGTATAAAAATTACTGCTGCAGCCATCACTACCCTCTTGCTATTTTGGATGGTTGTTAATAGTACTTTAATTTTTGACTGAAATACAAAATTACCTATTCATCATGCCAAGAGTTAAAAAGAACTTCAAAGCTTAAAAACTTAAAAAGGCGTATTTCAGCCAGGCTGGAAGGGGCAAATGTTTTGTTTTTAAAGGACACAAGAATCAAGACAAATACAAGGTCATTCTGGAAGAAAACTTGCTTCCACCCACACTGAAATTGTTTGTGAAGTCTGAGGATTGGGTTTTCCAGAACAACAATCCTCCATTCAAGCAGAGAAGTGTGGATGGAGGACCACATTATCAAGACGCTGTCATAGCTAGCCCAATCTACAGATCTGAACTCTATTGAAAACCTGAGGAATGTGATCAAGAGGAAGATGGACAGTCATAAGGCATCAGAAAAAGCTTAGCTGATACCAAATATTGATTTCCGAACTCATCCCAAGTTCGAATACAAGCATTGTGTTGTTTAAAATGAAATATGATCCTGATTTCTATCACACTGAAAAACACCATACTTTTAGGTCATACTTACGCAGAAATATATACAATTCTAAAGGGAACATAAAATGACACATCACTGTGTTTTATATATATAAAATAAATGTTTTCTTGGCTTTTTTGAATTCATACACAAATCAGGAAAACAACAATCCGAAACATTTATATAAATTGTGTAGAGATTAGTTGAACAAGAAACAGCAAAGGAGAGGAAAGGATGGACTGGCCAAGCATTCCAAACTTGAATCCACTTTAACAAATTGATTTGGGATTTAATTGCTTCACAAATTGACCACAAAGATTTCCTCAAAGACAGTCTTAAGAAACAGCTATGATCTATCTGGAACACATTGCTACAAAAAGCATGGAAAAACATGTTTCAGAATGACCGGGTTGGTGGTGGGTCAGTGATGGTCTGGGGAGGCATATCCCTGGAAAGACGCACAGACCACTACAGACTAGACAATGGCACCCTGACTACTATTAGGTATTGGGATGAAATCCTTGGGCCTACTGTCAGACCCTACGCTGTGTCAATGGGTCTTGGGTTCCTCCTTGTGCACAGCAATGCCCAGTCTCATGTGGCAAGAGTATGCAGGCAGGAATTTATACCATTGACTGGCCCCCACGGTCACCTGACCTAAATCTAATACAACATCTCTGGGACATTATGTTTTGGTCCATCCGATACTGCCTGGTTGCACCTCAGGCTGTCCAGAAGCTCAGTGATGCCCTGGTCCAGATCTGGGAAGAGATTCCCCAGGCCACCATCCGCCGCCTCATTAAAAGCATGTGCCACCATTGTCAGGCATGCATACAAGCACATAGGGGCCATACAAAGTACAGAGTACCATTTTGAGTTACTGTAGTAAAATTTCGGCAAAATGGACTAGCATTTTTTCACCTTGATTTTCGGGTGGCTTTGAATTCAGACCTCTGTAGGTTGATAATTTTCATTTCCATCAAATGATGTGGCATCATTTTGTTCCTAACACATTTCCCAGTCTATATCAGGAGGAATATCCAGCATGATTTTATTTCCCAATGAGATCTGATGTGCTGTCAAAGTGTTCCTCTACTTTTATTATGTTATAATATCTATACTAACACATCTGATTGGCTAAACTACTCCTAGGATATCAGCTCATATACTGTAATGTTACCATAGAAAAAAAAAAATTAAGTGGACTTGACTTGCCAAGTATTTCATGATAAAAACATTATTTTATTTACGAATTAGACAGTTTCTTCCATTAAACATAACTTTTTCGGAAAACACACTAGTAACACTAGTTTCCTCTAGCAACTAGTCGCACATTTTTTTTTTTTCAGTCTAGACTAATTCCACGAAAAATCAACAAAATATGAATTTAAAAATTTTCTTCCACACATGACTCCACTAGACTACTAAAGTAACAGGCCTTCAGCTAACTCTGTGCTTTCCTGTATTTTATGGTAAGAAAATATTCATTTCTTTTTTTTTGCAAGACTCTGAATGCAATAATAAAAATGCTATATTTCTTACAATCCATAGGCTGCACATTGTTTTAATTATAAGAAAAACAATTTTTAAGTAGCTTTACGAAAAAGAAACAACAACAAAAAAACTATTAGCTTAAAAAAAATATTTTCCGGTAGCTTTAAAATAAAGTATTATATTATAACATAAGTGAGCAAACAAATTAACTACAACCATGAATATAAACAAATTTTAAATACACATGCTATTTTAAAAACTATAAATTATAAGACTGTGCAATAAATGGTTTGAAAATGCATAAATAAAAAATAATACTTGGCAACTTGCTCAGGTAAAAAAAAACAATTTGGATTAAGCTGTTTTAAAAACAATGCACTTCATCGTGATGACCTGATCATGGATTATTTTCTCATATAATTTCATACCGCATCATATTTTATTCCTTACTTATTACAACACCTGAGTATTTTGATTATATCTGCACATTTAACTCTAGACAAGCTGATCACATTAAGCGGTTTTATTATGTATAGTATGGTGCAAGACAATATTTGTAAGGGAAACACATACAGATGGTTTTACCTTTTTTGCAAAGATCTATAGCAGCTTCAAGAAGAACTTCTAATTCACCCTTTGGCAAAACTGGAACAACCCAACGGGGTCTACAAGTACAAAAACATGTCTATAGTACATTGTGATCCTGAATATAGCTATGATCATCACAGTGAATGGGGTTCATGCACTGCACTTACCGGTTGATCATGTCATCCAGTTTGGCCAGGTCTGTGTGGGGGAAAGCCGGCTCCTCCTCCTCCTCCATTTGGCTTGGACCATCTCCCTGGCCATGCTCACCTGGAGGACTCACTGGAGAATTCTCGTTCGATGATGTAGGAGTGGATGTCTGGGACAAAAATCATTTAAATTCAAGGAGTTAAAACAAACAGCATGTTCCTAAGTAGAAGATCTGGTAAACATTTCTTCAGGAAACATTATACATATGAAATGCATTTTAATTCAGTTAATGTGGCCCATAATTGCCTTTTAATATCCAAGTTACCAGCAAAAAAAAAAAAACCTCACAGGGGTGCAAGGCTATTCATGCTTTGTTTTAAACCATAGATACTTCCTCACAGAAGATTATTTCTATTTGAATGTACAATTTTGAGACCAGCCAAGCCCTAACTGTACATAACCTATATAATAAAACTGCTATGGAAAATTAAATAAGATCTATCTACAAGCAATTTAATTATTAAAGAAAGAATTAAGTTACCCAATCACTGAAAAGTCAATTATTGGCATTAGTGTAGAATACTTGTCACATTACTATGCTCTTCCTCTTATCCAAATGTGTTCAAAAATAGAAAGGCTGTAACAAAATGAGACCCCGGGAGCAAGAGAAGACGGGGGCTCCGCTGTGACACACTAATCTCTCAACGTGTGGACCAGAGTTACAGAACTTGGGAAATGTGGGGGAGTGTTGGAAAAGGCTCCTTCTGCTTTGGCTGACCTACATATGCAGTTTGCTTCTCACATTTGAGCTTTACATGTCTTACACCAACTGGCATTTCACTGTGAGCCCTCAGAGTTCTTTGACTGGTCTCCTTACGCATACATAGGTCATACTAGGTATGAAAAAAAAGCAGCTGGACTATATCCAAGCTCTTCAGACTGCTGTGCTTTGATAACCCCATCAGGATTTTTGACTGCTATCAGTTTATTCCTGTGGGCATGTAAACATAAGAATTTAATTCAGATTAAAGCCTAAAAATTACAACTGAAAAACACCTGGACTTCGGCCTAGCGATCAGGGTGTTCAGCAGATTTACGATATATCGAACTTTATATCTGCACAGGTCTAAACTGACAACAAATCTGAGAAATAAAATCTTACTTGTCCTTTGATTAAAATAAACATTGTCTGAAGAATACCAGCATCATCTGTAATCATAACTGTAAAATAAATATTTACCAGTAGATTGAATTGAGGAGACTCATTAGCAGACTGTGTGTGTGTGTGTGTGTGTGTGTGTGTGTGTGTGTGTGTGTGTGTGTGTGTGTGTGTGTGTGTGTCAAATGTGCTTCCAAATTAGAGATGGAATGGTTCTCGAAATTGCGGTCTGGTTTTGCTTATAAAACCGCAACCTAAAACCGAGTCTGCATAAAAAAAAAAATTACAAAAAAAAAAAAAAAGATATACACGGTGTTCCAGTTTAACTGGTTTTCATGTTAACTGGTGTCATTGGCTTACGGATGTTTATTTTCCGCTATTTCTGCCGACATTTTCCTTACTTCTGTTTGACTTCTGCAGATTCGTCAAGACTACAAATCTGATTGTGTGAAATCTAACACTCCACTTGGTTGTTCAATAAAGTTAAACGTGTGTCGGGTCTGTGTTTTGCACCAAGAAAAATTATACAAACACAAATAAATCAAATTTAAAAACAGTTAGTTAAAATAAGCGACGTCGGTTTCGAACCCGAGCCTGTGGGTTACAATACTCCATCATGCACCAGCATGTCCTAACCACCTGAGCTATCACCGCTGAGGAAACAGCGAATAATCTATAGTTATATTCTCTCCCAAAAGCACGGCTAGGCCCTTCATTAGTCTCGACCTTACATGGCTGTCTGCGACTGTAACCCAGTCTGTACTAACAGTAATTAATCGCAAAGCTGTTGGAAACTTAATCTTATTTTCTCCTTCTTATTTATTTTACACTCCGCTTTGTGCAGTTGTTTACATGATACCCGTTTGCACTAATGCAACATGTTGATATGGACTTTCTCCGGTTTGGGTTGAAGTGTGGATCTCAGTAAGGTATGAAGGTATGTTCTTTTTGAACACTTTGATTCACCTTTAGGTAAACACGCATCATTTCACCTTAAATATTCTACGTTTAGCAAGAGAAAAGGTATTCTGAGTTCCTATTCTGATGCCTCTGATCTTTCGCCAGTATTCCAAGATTAAAAATTATTAAAAGTTCTGTAAAATTTTACACATTTCAATGGCAAAATCTGCAACCGAAACTGCAAAACCGGGTTGCAGGGTGGAAACCGACCTGACACCGATTCATAATTTCAGAACCGGACACCATCATTCCAAATAACTGAAATCTATCCAATATTAATCCATAACCAGAAAAAAAGATTTATCAATGCTGTTCCTTTAATCAATTCGTACAAGCGTCATATCATCACTGGAAAATTTCATCCAAATATACTTGATACTTTATGTGACAGTTGTTGGAAACTTTTTTCTTTTCCTTTCCTTGTTGAACCAGAGACCAGGAGATGTTGGGATATCTTTCAAACAGAAGTTTCTTACAAACGTCATATCATTACTGGAAAATAAACTTGATACTTTATGTGACAGTACAAAAAAGCATATTTATAAAAAAAAAAGTAATCATTACGGATAGCAATCAAGTGTCAGTCAGTCTACTGGCAAATCCATCTCTTTGAAGCGGTCAGATTAACTCATACAGGTAACTATACTCGAGGTGTACTCCTGTACAGGTTAACCTGGGTTAGAGATTTCTAATGAAATGAAATCCTGAGAGCAGTCCTAGCAAGTCCAAGTCTCACTTGAACTTCACTGAGCATTTAATTTCTTCATCAAAAAAATAATCATTATTCATTTGGAAATGCAACTTTGCTTTCGATAGACCATTTTAACAAGCTAACATGATTTAAAAGTAGATAACCAACGCAATAGAACTATAAACATCCATGAGAAGAGCATATATAGATGAGAAAAACTTGTCACCCAAGTCCTAAGATACCTTAGGAAATAAAGGATCATACAAACAAGCTACAATAGCTGTTAAGGTGAGAAAGGTCCTCTAAAAAACGCCGAGAGAAGAAGAGAGGCAGGAAGTGGGCACTGACCTGGTTTTGGGGAAGTGGGGGCTGAGACTGACCGTCCGGAGCTTGGCCCTGCTCCTGACTTTCATTCCCCCCCATGGGGGAGCCACGGGTCGTGGCAGTCATACTCGACACAGGGCAGATCTTTGCAATCTTGTCTGCTTAAGTCACTGGCGCACGGGATGAAATCACTGCCTCCTCTGGACTAATAGAGAAGCGGCACACAGCTGAAAGTGCTAACGCTGATGCAGAGACCATTGCATAACCTGAAAACAAAAGGGAATCAAATCACACAGGGTGGATGCTGTAGAATGTGGCATGACCTCAAATTTTAAAAGATCTTTATCAAATATAAAAACATTAACCACCTCAAACTCTGTTAGGAAAAATATAAGTAGGCTGTTTAAAATATAAGTAGGTCTCATTCTGGAGAGCAGGACAAAATACTGTGACAACCTGACAGACCTGCTTAAATGGTAGTACAGATCCTCACCAACATGGATCAAGCTGGGAGACCATAATACAGATGTATAGCAATAAAGCTAAACAAGAAATAATCATTTATACATATAAAAAATAAGGAACTCAACAACATTAACACAGGGGACATATATAGACTCGCAGTGTGCCTGTAACCAAATGGAACATTCAAATGATACACTGCACCGGAACAGCGACTGACTGTGAAACGGCACAAATAAAAGCCCCACAACAGCTGCCTTTCGTGCCCAGTGAGAACGGTCCCCATGCAGAAAGCCCCTCTGTCAAATAGAACAACATATTTGTCAAATTTGGAGTTGCATGGCTTTCAAACTTCTTTTCCCCCCTAATGGACACAAGAAAACAAAGACAAATCTCAATTAAATTTTGCATTGCTTTTACTGGTGAATAAGGAAAAGATTAGCTGCATTAACAGTTTTATAAATAAATTTTTATAAATTGAAGCGCATTACTGATAAAAATTAATTAGGAATCAGACGTACGTGTCTGATGAAAGGGAACATGTACAGGGTCCTTTTCAGACACAGATCTACATTTAGTACAAATGCAATACACAAATAATAAATGGCCCCTCTGAATATCTATTAACATAACCCTTGTTCAAAAAGACAACTGATTAGCTTTGTGTTATCAAAGTCCAAGTGAGCCAGCTTGAAGGGACTTCTGACCAAGGCACTTTAAAAGGCACACAAGCATTAAAGTAAATATGTAGTATATACAGTGTAAATGTGCACAACTCTGTGCGTTAGCATACAGAAAAAAAGGACATGATACATATGTCAGTCTACTATATTTATGATTTGAACATTTAGGTTGAAACTCAAAATCCTACATGCATCATACTTCAAATATTATCATTAAAAGGCATAGTAATGGTTTACATTCTGCCTGTAAAACTTCAGGCATCGTAAGTATTTATTGCAATGATCCACGGTATATTGTACTTCCTGATTAATGACACATGGCTGACAAATTTTCAAATCTGATTGGTCAGAAGGTGTTGTTAATTGATTTCTATAAAAGCAAGGCCCTGGCAATAGTGCTGGCTGATACTCACACCATTATAAATACAAACAGGTTGAGCTATACCGATGAGCTACACTAAGGTTATATGTCGTTCCAGTAGTAGTACCATGTACCAAAGTTTAAAGGTATAACATTTTTACAAACTGAAAATTACAATAGACAATTCCTATTATTATTATAATTACTTCATGGTGGACTGCATCACACCACCAACACTGAACGCTCTCCTATGACAGAAAGACTCGATGAAATTTATTCCTGACCTATCGATAGTCAACATGGACAACCCCAGGTGAAATACCACAACCATCGGCTGATATATGGGGCAAAAATAAACCAGTATCACCATACACATTACCCATCATGCACCTCATTTCCCTCGTTTGGAAAACAATACCAGCAAGTGTTGAAAGGGCAATCTCTTCATACGTCCTGCGACACACGGACAGAAAAATGGAGAGTTTATTGTGACCTTATATCCCTGTGATTCTGTAGTACTTTTAACTTCCTAATTGTTATATCATAGTAAGCGCCTTATTGTGATAATGAATTTACCAGTACTTCCTACTGTGACATCATGAGTAATTGCTTGTCTCACTTTTGATGAGGTTCTTGACTCAGTGTTTTAACTGGCTGTATTGGTAGAGACCTGACGTTAACTGTAAACAAGAAGACCCTTAAAATAAACAACCTTTATCACCTTAAACTGAATGGTTGTACCAGAGTTTTAACCACACTTCCCTCTGCGATTTGACCTGTTCAACCAGCACAAAGTTTACTATTTTCCAGGAGGCTTTCAATAACAATAGCTAGATAGATATAAGCACCTAACCCCAAAGACTTTGGTCACAATACAGCATTGACAAAGGTTAAAAATAAATAAATAAATAAATAAAATAAAAAATGAGAAATGTACAGGCCACAGAGGTTAAACATTAATTATTTCTACAATTTCTGACAGGCACTAGTGCTACCTGTTACCGTTCACCTGTGATAAAATAAATACACAGCATAACAACAACAACCACCACCACCACCCTGCACATAAACATTTCATATCCGTTCACTTAACTATGCATGATAGCTCAGCTCTTTATACACACAAGCTCGGTTTTCTGTGGTTTAATAAAAGTAACTGCGCACAGTGTGTGTTGTTTCCATAATAAATGAGATAAATGGCTCAGTGTGCTCTGCTCCTGTGTACGGATGGACCGCTGTCATTTCTGGTTAGCAAATCAACAACGTTACCCAAAAGCCCTTCGGAACACCCTTTTAACAACCTATAATATTATTTATTATAGAAATGCGCTGTGTGACAGTATTCTAGAGAACAATTTTGCATATACTCGGTAGGAAACGGATCAAATGGACGTCTGCAGGCTAGGCAGCCAAGATGACTGGCTCTTCTACCGAGTTAGCCGTCTGACTGTTTGGAAAATATGGGCTTTTTTTTTTTATTCAATCCGACTTCACGTGAGAATTCAGTTCCCAGTAAACTGTCCGGCGATTGCAGTGAGCAGCTTTCAATGTCGGAAGATACACAGAGATAACTATGACAAACAAGAAACGCTCGGGCCTGACTCTACGGCCTAGTTTCCTCATCATTGACGCTAGCTAGCTAGCTCCACTGCTAATACCGAAGAACGGTCAGCTTTTAGCTCGACCGTCGGCTGGACAGCGTTAGCTAGCTACTATGCAGATATAAATATCTACCTGCATCACTGTAGTGCCCTGTAATGTTTAAAATACGTCATTTATAGAACGAGACGAGGCTGCACACGTTAACAGGAGCAGACATCTAAATTACATAAACTGCAATCACAGCCTGATTAGCGCGCTAGCTAACCTAGCGCTGTCGGCTTTTAAAGAACACTCACAAGCTAGCAGCTCACTGGCTTACATTAGGCCTGGCAGAGTAGTTGTTTTTTTTTTTATTGTTAAAGCAAGCATAGGGGCTTATTCAAAAAACTACCACGACTTAACGTAGAGTGGAGACATGTGAAATGGGTCAGCAGATTCCTAGCACAGGTCTTGTCACGAACAGGCCTCAGTTAAAACCACTTGTTTGTGTTAATCAGCCATGTAGCAGGCGGTGCTTCGTTAGCTAGTCAGCGACCCTCTTTGTGATACTATAAATAAAGTTATTTCACCTAAGGCAACTAGTTAGCCAATAGCCGACTAACCCTCGGGGACAGACAAGCCGGTATGGTGTAGCTTATTTCATTAAAACAGCAAGATGTTTACAATGTATGTGGTGTCAGACGAAAGCTTTTTAACTCCACAATGACAGGAATTCAGCACAGAGAGCTACAGCAGCCTGTTAGCTACACACTTAGCAGAGGCTTGCCCATTTAACTAGCTGCTGAGCTAACCCTGACTAGCTGTACAGAAAGCCAGAAGTCCTTGTTAACACTTACCACAAATCAAATCGGACCTTCTTCCTACTGACCCAAGACACGATCAATTACGCCCAGCTAAAGCGCGATCGTGTCATTCAGCTGTGTGTGTGTTGGGTGTGCGGCGCGCAGCCTGCATAAACTGTCTGCGATCAGCTCCTCGCTTTTTTGTCTACTGTGTTGGGTGTTTTTCCTGCGTCACCAACATCAGCTGCCCCCCTCCCTCTCCCTCACTCTAGATCCCTTCCTCCTCCTCCTCCTCCTCCCCTCTCTCTCTCTCTCTCTTTCTCTCTCTCTCTCTCTCTCTCTCGAAGACATACAGTAAAAAAAAGGCAGTGATCCTGATCAACTGCTCTTTTATTAGTCCTCTAATTAAAATATTTTATTAAAGTTGTCACATATATCAGGATTCAAGAACTTTGTTGTCATATGCAAACACTTCCTTGTACAATGAAATTCTGCCCCACAGAGCTGCACAGTGTTTTCAGCACTTTTCAGGGGAAAGTAGATAATGAGCGCTACAGAGTCGATGGATGACGGCATTGACCCAATTATCATATTCGTTGCATCATCACGGTTATTTGCATATCAGAATGTGTTGAATCGAACAGAAATATCCAAATATATATTTTTTTTGCTTTATGAATCCCACCCAAAGGCCGATTTCTACTCCTGCATCCTATCTATGTTGTAGGTATGACACCAAAGCCCATGCCTGGTGAAGTTTTTACACTTTTATAGGACTCGTCTTGGGTACATTCTGGGAGACATTTATTCAGATTTTTAAAACCATAAAAACAGTCAAAATAATTCTCTATTTACAAATTTAGGATTCTAAAGAAAACAAAAAATGTTCATTTAAAGATAATATTATCCACAGAATAAATTCTAAAGCCACTTTAAATTAATGTCACGTAACATTGACGGACGCATCACG
>JBCNYH010000012.1:37564238-37581424 GCA_039654325.1 Tandanus tandanus
AACAACAATATATAGTAATAACAAAAATAACAGTCTCTTTTTTGAGAAAAAAAGTCAATATTTAGTGTGGCCACCCTCTACTTTGATTACAGCATTTAACCTTTCAGGCATAGTGTTCACATACTTTTTTAATTTCTTCACTCGCTAAACCATTCCATATGATTTGAAGTTCATTCATGCTCTGAAAAAGTAAAAAAAAAAATTTCTGACACCTTTCAATTTTTCTGAAAAATTGGTATTTTCAGTGTTTTTGTTTATTAGCCATACGTTACCACGATATACTTGTCAGAATTATTATTTTTTTGGTTCTCATTGCCTACAATAGCATTGTTCAATACATTTTCACCAAAGAACTATAGAGAAATAATTTTTTACTTCTTTTTATTAGGAGCCCTTTTAGACAAAAGTGGTGGTGTATAATCTTCACTGCACACTACTGTATGTCTTTGGACTGTGGGAGGAAACCGGAGTACCTGGAGGAAACTCTTGCAAGCACGTGGAGAACATTCAAACTCCACACAGAAACGCCCTCACTGGGTCTGGGACTTGAACCCATGACCTTGCTGTCAGGTGGACATGCTAACTCCCACACCACCTACTGCCCATACTGTTTTCTTTATTATTAGCAGGATAGCTAGGTAATGATGTAATTTAATTATAATTTTTTTTTTATAATATATATATTTAAAAATATATATTTATAATACTTTTTCTCCCATTCCTCTCAAATTTTAAAGTGCTGCTCCTCCACTTTTTATACTATCATAGAGATACAGGATGTTACATCAAAACATTCAGCTTCTTCTACGGTCACTCATATATACATATCTAAGTAGTGAAATTTATAGTCATCAAGTAAACTGTGTGACAATTTATGCACTTTATAGACTTCTTTGTCTTTGTGACAATTTATACACTTTATAGACTTTAAATATCTTTATTCTTATATATATATATATATGTGTATGTGTGTGTGTGTGTGTGGGAACCACTAAGCAAGACACCAGGGAACATCCAGTGATTCCAAGCAACACGTTAGGAACCACATAATGGTATTGCAATGTGTATTGTTAAGAGCTATATTCCTCAGGAAGTATATGCTGATGTGGGTATCCTCTGGGTACTCCGATTTCCTCCCACAGTCCAAAGACAGGCACATTAGGCTAACTGGGTGTTACAAATTGATTCTAGTAATGAATGTGAATGTTGTGTGTGTGTGTGTTGCCCTGTGTCTGGCAAACTGTTCAGGGTGTACTCTGCCTTCGCCCAGTGTCGGCTAAGATAGGCACCGGACTCCCCACAACCCTAGCAGGATTAAGCAGTTTGGCAAATGAGTGAGTGAGATGAATATCAATTTTACCAGTAGGCCATGGTGTTGCCTTGATCATAGAATTCATAGTTTACCCATCCCTTTTTTCCCACTACATCCCTGCTTATCACTGATTGGTCATTGGGAACAGTGGTGATCAGTTATTGGTTGTTTGTTTATGAAAACAGTCAATCACTCTTTACAAGGTGAGTGGAATAAACCTGTCTCTGAACTCATATAACCTGCACCTGTGATGTGTGCTGAAAAAATTGTATCTAGTAAAGGACAGTCACTATCACCTGCTCGAAAGGAGCCCTAAAGAAGTCAAGGTTGCCAGGTGGGTAAACACTGATGCACCGGACAATGGTGTTTTTTAAAAATTATTTATTATTTGCCTTCAAAGGCAAATGATAACAAACCAAATAAAAAAGGACCTCATTTGTCAAGCTGGATATGAACATTATAATGCATTATAATAATATGGATATTTATTCAGATATAACTTGTTGTTGCATTTACATGAATAATTTGTATTCATGAAATTCCTGTAAGTTCAGAAAAATGACTGAAGTGCTACTGTCAGGCAGTGGAGAATGTGACAGTTGCAGGTTGATTTTCTTTATTTTCCTATGGAAAATAAATCCAAAATGACAAGCAGAATCAAAACCAATAAGCATGCTGAATTCAAGCAATGCACAAACACTGATATTTGTACAAGCGACAAAGACATGATTCAAAAATATAATAACAGTAAACACTGTACATAGTTTTATAAAAAATCTTGGCATACACAGGTAAAGGCCATTGAACATATACTTTGTACTAAGTGGGTGGTGTGAGAGTAGATATACAATGTGCAGCTGTGATCAGTGAACTGGAATGTGACAGTTCCTGTGGTTGTCAAGCACTGTAGTCCTTGAGTGCCATGTTTGCAGGTCATTCTGTAGTCCGGGTGTTGTAGCCAGTGGTCATGTTTGTAGGCTTCTCTGTCTTACTTTATGTTGAGGGCAATAAAGTGTCAGTAAACGAGGTAAATTTATACATAAGTTGATAAATGCAAACCTCTATTGATTGTCTTCAGATAATATAATTTGCATGGAATTCTACAATTATAGATACAGATACAATTACATTTATATTACGTGGCACAGTGGCACAGTGGTAAGCAAGTCCCAGCAAGGTCGTCAGGGGTCTCCCAGTGCTTGTGTGGGTTTTCTCCATGTACTCCTGTTTTCTTCCACAATCCAAAGAGGAGGGGAGGTTGGCACCTATCTCAGCTGACTCTGGGCGAAGGTGAGGTATACCCTGAACAGCTCGCCAGACCATTGCAGGGCCAACACACATATAACCATTCACTCTCACACACACACCTAGGGGCAATTTGGAACCGCCAATTAGCATACTGTGCATGTTTTTGGACTGTGGAAGGAAACCTGAGTACCCGGAGGAACATGCAAACTCCACACAGAATCGCCCGCGCACGGGAATCAAACCCGGGATCTTCTTGCTGTGAGATGAACGTGCTAACCAAATTTAAATTTAATTCACCTTTCCTCCAATATGGCTCTAGACAAAATACTTTTCAGATGCTGGTACACTGTTAAATCTTATATTTTTCTGTCATAGAAATGAGTCAAAAACACCGCCACTTCTCCCTCTGAAAAAATCTTTTCAATATATGTTTGCATTGTAAGCTTTGGTTTTTATGGAATATTGTGCCACCCAAGGCAAATCAGCTGTGCCACGCATACACCTGGTAAGTTATGGTTTGATTGGCGTTTGTCAGCATATGATAATGAGTATTCATTCATCTACTTATCCACAGTGAGTCATGAGCAAGCTTTTGGTACTCTTAGCTGACACTAAGAGGTGGGGTACACCCTGGACAGGTTGCCAATCAATAGTGGGGCAAATACTGCACAGAGCAAAAGACAGTCATTCACTCTCATATTCAGATATTCTTAGAATAAATGTCTTTTTAGAGTAGTCATTTGGTCTACATGAGATTTAACTGTGGGAGGAAAGAGGAGCACAGTATTCGGGCTGTTTCATGGACAGGGTTGTCTTTTTAAAATTATACAAGAGACCCGTTTAAGTAGGCACTTGCATGCTTTATGACTGCCTCTTGTTTATTGTTGTATAGAGGAAGAGTAGTCCCAGCTACACTACAGAAAACTTTTCTTAATTCCGATAAATAGTGTTATCAGAGGAAAATATTGCTCAAATTTTGACCAGGTACCGAATTCAATTCTCTCTAATGCAATAAAAATAGTAGCTTTTACCTGATAAAATTCTGAATTGTACTCCTAATTACTAGCTAACTTTAGCTTTTGGAGGGGTATTTTCATACAATCTAGAAAGATGTTCTGCTGCTTGTAAGCTCCATTTATAAATTAAGTGGCTTTGTCTGGATCCTTTGTCCGTCAAAAAAGTCTTCTCGGGAAAGGAGTCATTACATGAGGACAGAAGTGCTTTTTTCAGATATTAATTGCTTTTTCTAAAGCAGCATGGTACTGTATAACTTGTTGAAATACTTACTGTACAGAGTTCCACATCAGCTTGATAAGCATGTCCGACAAAAAGTGTCTTCTCCGGAAAACCACAATGATTGTCACTGACGCTGTTGTTACTGCAGTTAATAATATATACAACTAATGTTGCATAATATGTTATAGTGAGCTTATCCATTCATTCATTCATTTTCTGAACCGCTTAATCCTAATTAGGGTCGCGGGGAGGCTGGCACCCATCCCAGCCGACTCCGGGCAGAGTACACCCTGGACAGCTCACCAGGCCACCGCACGGCAGAAACACGCTGACTGCTATGCAGCCTACTCTTGACGAAAATCAGCAATGGTCCTTTTACATGCCTCTCACCATAGACAGTGAAAAACATGGCCGGCCTTTGATAACCCAGTTAGCTGCACTGGGGAGACAGCAGTGACAATCCGCTGATAGTGGGGCTTGAACCCCCGACCTTGGCATCAGTAATCCAGCACCCTACCACCAGCACCATACCACAAGCAGATTGGGTTATTCTAGAGACCCTGTACCTGTTATACTTTCACCCAGTGTAATTTAGACACCATTAGACCTGTAGCTCTGACACTTCACACAAAATATTCTAGTCTCATAAGGTGTTGACTGGTAACAAGAAACCGCAAAAACTAGTTTTATTTTTGAGCTACTGTGAAACCAAAAAGTATACCCTGATTGTGAAACAGCCCATTTATTAACCTTTTTAAAAGATGGCTTTTATACATACATACATACATACATACATACATACATACATACATACATACATACATACATATATATATATATACACACACATATATACACATATACACACATATATATATATATAAATAAACTTTTATAAATGTTTGGCTTACTGTACACAACTTTACCAAATAAAGAAGAAAAAGCATTTATTCATTTACAACACAGTGAAATTCTTTACCAGTAATTTTTTTGCAAGTCTGTGTGAAGTATCTAATCTTTGAGCTAGGGCCCAAATCAAGTCTCAAGTCTCTCGTAGTTGTAATGACTGCTCTATCATCTGCTACATTACTTGTGTGTAATTATTCCATGTCAACTCCAGGACCCATTACACAGTCAGGGTTATTCCTGGGGCTGTGATCCATGATAATTACTCATCAAAATTCAGAAAATCGCATTGGCTCGCTGTAAAATGTGATAATTTATTGCGCCTGGAAGATGGGGCTCGAATGGATTTTTGTATTCTACGAGTCGGACTTCCGAGTCACAATCATGTGACTGGCAGCGGGAACCTGCCCTCCATTTTGAATTAGAGTAAAACAAACCATATGTTCTGCACTGCGAGAATACAGTCTGGTTAACGTGTCTACGAATTCTTTCATTATTTGGCTAAACTAGTGCTGTCATCATGCCTAAAAGCTGATATGTAGTGGGATGTACGTCTTATGTAAAGAAAGACAGTCATTTAAAGTTTCATATGGTGCCACTAAGTGGGAAAAGACACAAGTAAGTAAGTGGCTGAGAGCAATCAACCGGTGTGCACTAAAGCCCAATGGAGAAATGAATCCAGGGAGGATATGGGACTCTAAATCACCTTCTAATTAGGTTTGTGGCCTGCATTTTGTCAATGGTGAGTTTATATTTGTCCTAGGCCTTAATTTTGACATAGTAGCAGTGTGGCAAATGGATACTCACCCGCTCATCAAATTCGAGTGAAACTCCTAACAGGCGAGTTGACCTGATATCAGTTGGTCAGTAATGGCGAGTAGCAAATGTTGGACTCGTGGTGTGAACCCATGCCGTAGAATCCTTAAAAAGTGAAAACAATGTTGTTACGTGCCCACACATGGGCACCGTCATTATTGCTGCCGTACAGCTCTACTGAACATATGTTTTCTATTTTGGGGTCCGTGTGGAGATTCATGTCATCTCGTTTCCGAGCAGGTTGGGTTTCATAATACAAAATGAAGGCATTGTTCCTATTCCCAACTTTCCACTTGGACTTGTATTATCAGCATAGGTTTCATGAAGAGCAGGCAGAATCCCTGTCTACTTAAAAACCAGCACCAGGTACCAAGTTCAGCAAGTGTGATGACGACTGACATTATTACACCAGTTGTTATTGGTGTTCCTAGGTGCTCACGAGGGCTGCAGCACAACAGAATGAGCAGTTAGTTGTTCAAGCAGGCATTTTCTTAAACGTTTCCATCTATTTTACCAGCAGTATATTGAATGTGTAGCTGTGTACAGTTAGTGAATGTATTTTATTGTGTTTAGCTCATGTGAACTGGAGCTCCAGAAAGTTTTCCGATGCTAATAGCTAGCATGCTGGCTAGCCGTCTATTCAGTTGCATCCACTGGTTAAGCAGAGCAAGGTATTTAGTACTGTTTGTATTAGAAAGAGATTTCTGTTAAAATTAAACTTTGAACTTTGATTAAAAGTTTGAGTGCTTATTATTTGATTCTGTAAGGTGTTGAAGGTATATGCTTATAAATTCACAATTGCATAATTTTGGGTGAAAGAGTGAAAGTATTGTGCTGTAAATTCATGTCTTTGTTGACATATTTGTTTAGAAAGCAGCCAAAGATTAATTAGTATATATTTTTTTATAGTGTTCTCGGTGTTTGAAAGACTTCAGACGAATAAACACACATACACCTGGTACAGACTCTCTACTGTGGTTCTTTAGACTAGGGACTGCTACACTGAGCAAATCCCAGCATATTAATAATGTATGTGTTTTGCACAATGACTTATGGAAAATGATGATGCTGGAGAAAATTTGTAAATCTGAATGATTACGAACACTATACAAACAGAACCACGTGGCAAAACTGTGTTATGAATGGATAAGGCGAGTTAAACAAACACGGGCAGACTGGAATGCACCAGCATTCATTTCGTTATTTCCGTCATTTAATTTCTGAACTCATTCATTCATTTTCTGAACTGCTTAATCCTAATTAGGGTCACGGGGAGGCTGGCGCTCATCTCAGCTGACACTGGGCAAGGGCAGGGTATACCTTGGACAGCTCGCCAGGCCATCTCGTGTATTCTGCTGTAAATTCCAGCGCATATGCTAATTTCTTAAAGGAACTTTCAAGTTGTGTCCATATTTCACTCTTTTATATTTTAAACTTTTGTTTATAGTGGTTAACAGTGGTGCCAAATTCTATGTCATAGAATAAAATACATTGCCAGACAATTTGTGCTATTATTTATGCATATTTTGCCCCCAAAAACGCATGTACATTAACAAACCAGTTGCAATTTGTACGGACCAGTAGTGATTCAGGGCTACTGGTCCATACGGACCAGTAGCAATTTCCATGACTTTGCCACACTGTAGTAGAAATAATGGATGCACAACTGTACTTAGTTTAATACTATTTATGTTGGCGATCATAATAACATGGATGACAAGAGATTTAAGACACCTTCTTTACAGTTTGTCAGAAATGTATTTTAAACCCATAAAATAAACATAAATAAATATATCAGCTAACAATTGGGCCTTTACATATTTCATAGGACAATTTAAAAAACGTTTCACGTTCAGTAAATTGTCAGTAAAGATCATTTGTGTTACGGTAAAAAAACATAAATATTGGATTTGTCATCAAATTTCCTTTAAAATGAATCATCGATTTATAAGAAATCTCAATGAATTGTTGAGCAGCGAGAGTTTTTTCTCATTGGTTTTCAAAAAATCCCACTGAGTCTCAAATGAGCGGGATTTTTTTTCCCCATTGCAATTTTGACCCATGAATAACCCTGCACGGTCAACATCAGGACGTGTTACATGACCCCAATCACCAACATGACTATGCAATTTAACTATTAACCACACAGAAAACCTCAAATTCTGAATCATATCCAGCAATGGAAACCCTTGAAATGTTTTGCCAAGTCTGTGGCAATTTTTTGTTCATTACCATTCATTCATTGATAGTGCAGAACATCTGCCTCCAGTGAAATCCAGGGCCTCTTGAAGCAAGAATGCAACTCAAAACACCTCACACAATTCTAATTGGGTGATCACTACGCAAATCACAAGTGCACACATTCTAGTCCCCCGTCCTCTGTCCCCCGATATGGAGCTGATGCACATGGATCCATCCCCACAGTCCAGGGATGTCCAATCTTATCCACAAAAGGGCCAGTGTGGGTGCAGGTTTTCACTTCAATCAAGCAGTAGCTACACATTCCGCCTGTTTCAATCACTGATCGCAAAAAAAAGACTAGAATTCACATTAGTGTTTTGATTTTGAAACTGGGTGGCAGCCATCTTGGTGACCCCCTTTATTGTTGAATGTTAACCCAAGTAGCATGAAAAGATGGGGAAAATGGAAATAATCACATACAAGATCTACGTTTCATTTTAATACCTTTTTTTAATTATTTAAGCTATGCAGAGTTTTTGAGCCGGAAGGCTAAGTTCTCGATTTACCAGTCGATTTACGTTCCTACCCTCACCTACGGTCATGAGCTTTGGGTAGTGACCGAAAGAACAAGGTCGCGAATACAAGCGGCCGAAATGAGCTTCCTTCGGGGTGGCAGGGCTCTCCCTTAGAGATAGGGTGAGAAGTTCTGTCATCCTCCGCATTGAGAGGAGCCAGTTGAGGTGGCTCGGGCATCTGATTAGAATGCCTCCCAAACGCCTCCTTGGTGTGGTGTTTCGGGTATGTCCAACTGGGAAGAGACCCCGATGGCAACCCAGAACACGCTGGAGGGACTATATCTCTCGGCTGGTCTGGGAACGCCTTGGCCTCCCCCTGGAAGAGCTGAAGGAAGTGGCTGGGGAGAGGGACGTCTGGACCTCACTGCTTAGGCTGCTGCCCCTGCGACCCAACCCAGGAACAAGCAGAAGAAGACGAGATGAGTTTTTTTAATTCACTGAATTTCAAATATCACTAAAATTATTGGCATTGGTAAAGTTATATGAATTTAAGATGTTCTGATTATCAGCAGTAAAATTTCCATGTTTTTTGAGCTGTGTTGGCTTTCAACAGCTCCATTTTGAGATCGTAAGCAAGGTGGTCACACCCAGATGGCTGCAACCCTGCTTCAAATAGAAACACTAATGTGCAATCTAGTCCTTTTTTTTGATCAGTGATTGAAACAGGTGAAAGGTGTGGCTACTGCTTGGTTGAAGTGAAAACCTGCACCCACCCTGGCCCTTTGCAGATAAGATTGGACATCACTGCCATAGCCAATGCTGCACTGGAATCCACCTGATTTTCACTACCACAGGATCCATCCACAAATATGCATTTCATTTACACCTAAAACCCTGGCAAACCGTTCCCAGACACAGTGGATGGGTGAAGTGAGGACTTGCTACCTTCACTCTAAACTTTTCTGTCCCAAATTTAATAAAGATTGGCACTGACCCTAATTAGGATTAAGCGGTACAGAAAATGAATGATGAACCAACAGATCGTAATTCCAACAGGCAGATGACTTGACTTGATACTGTATCTTTTCACAGGTCTGTTGCTCGAACATGGCTGCACTAAGGTGGACCACTGGAAGACCCATGTTCTGATTTATTTCAGTTCATAACGTGGTGTGTGAGACCGGCTAATTTTGCGCTTCACTTCTGGCACCCAAAAAAGGACCTGCGTAGCAGGCTGATTGTGATGAAGGGACAATGTGAGCCACCACTTTGTTATGTTTGAAAGCTGGGGCAGGGTACCATACCGCTGCTTGTTTGACCACTGAGGACTGCTCATGAGATATGGTCAGAGACCATGATCCATAAAGGAAAAATAAAGAAAGATACTGTAGATTCCACTGTTACTTTGAGCACCTCTATCTTGGTTTATCTGGCCAGGGAAGAAGTCCACACATTAGAGATTGAGTTAAGGGCAAGCCATACTTTGGACTTTTGCCAATCGATATTGCATGTAGTAATAGTCTAGCTAACAAGGTACTTAAAGTCATGTACCTTTCCTGTACCTCCACCCTTCACCAGCAGATACTGAAATAGGCCAGAGGCTCAACAGGAATCCAAATGAGAAAACCTATTTCTGTGGGGAATACTGATTCCAGGACTGCCTGACATTGTGCCTGCA
Source organism: Tandanus tandanus (assembly GCA_039654325.1). NCBI lineage: Eukaryota > Metazoa > Chordata > Actinopteri > Siluriformes > Plotosidae > Tandanus > Tandanus tandanus. The sequence continues at coordinate 37,574,131 of JBCNYH010000012.1, forward strand.
AACCTGCTCAGACTTCCCCTGTTTCTGTGGTGCAGTGATGGGGAGGGTGGGAAGAAACAAGGGAAGGACAAGAGTGAGAGAAAAAGAGAGAGAGAGAGAGAGAGAGAGAGAGAGAGAGAGAGAGAGAGAAAGAAATGGGCAGGAAACCTGACTGTCTTGGAGTTGCCACGGCATGGTCCTCAGCCTTCTCTAGCAACCCTGGATAGTGGCACTGGACCCATTCTGGCATTCCCCCACAAGCTGAATGAACATGTGGTCAAAGACAGCATCAGCATCACTCTCCTCAGCCAGCAGGCACCTTTAACAGGCATTACAGGGCTGTTGGGCAAAGGCTCTGTACTTCAGTCAGCATTAGTGCAGACAGTGTGATCAACCCACTTCAAGATGGCCCACTTCAGGTCCTAGTTCTTGTTAAGTTAGTGGCTGAGAGCTACTGTTCTGTGAGCTAGGATTCCCCCATCAGTAGGGGTAGAAAATGGAATGTTACAGATATAGAAATGGTCTGAAATATCTTAATGCCTCTGATGGCTAGCCAGACCCCGTCTTCCGAGTTGAATTGGAGTGTTTCTCTCATTTGCTGGTTAGCGAATCATTTGGGAGTCCCTTTCACTCATTTCAGATGCTGTTGTGTGTGTTTCCATACCTGCTTGCTCTTTTAAATTGGTCATCAGCTGAGGTTGACTCCAGAGGGTTGGCATTCAAAGGAAAAAAGGAGTGGCTGGTATCCAAGTATGTGCTGGAAGGTGGGTGAAGTGAGTAGCAGATTCAGGCAGTCTCCTTGGTTCTCCGAGCTAAATTTTCTCAAGAATCTGGGCATTTCTTGATGAGCGTGCACTGTACCTGGGGTTGGTATTACCCAACAACCTATTTCCATGAAACTTAACCAGACTTGAAATCCTTTTAAGATGTCTTCTGTGATACCCTATTATCTGAATACCTGGTTAAATATTTTGTTTTGATAGTGGTGGAGTTCGCTGGAATCAGATGGGATTAGGTGCATTGATGAGAGTATTGATGAGGCTTTTGGGAAGATTAGTGATACAAGTGAGTTTAACTAGGGACCAAGGACCTTGTACTGTGGGCAGCCTAATTAGTTTCCCCATGAAGAATGTTGAGGAATCTTAACTTAAGCACATGAATGGCAGGATGCTATGTATTTATTAACATCAGCCTGCATATTTGGCCACCAATATTTAGAATGCATTAACCAATGTGTTTGTGTTTGGTGTGGTGTGAGCTAATGTGATGATCCTCTCCAGTGTGATGACCCAAAGCAGTTGAGTCTTAGAGGCATATATGCATGGGCACTGCATTCCATGGTAATGTGATATTAGAGTGTGCTGGCTACCTACCTGTCCCATGTGTGTCACGCTCACGTCGAACTCTCTCCCCGACTCTCACACACCTCATTTCCCATTTCCCGAGGGTTAATTACTGTCATCTGTTCCTTGTTTCCTTCTCTGATTAAGTTCCCTATATAAACCCCCGCTAAACTCATCTCCTGGTCTAGCCACATTGATGCTGTGCGTCTTACCATCTCTCCTTCTAGCGTTTGGACTTCTACTTGTATTACTTAATCGCCGTTGCTGCGCCGGTCAGATTCCCACTCCAGTCTGCAGCTATCCTGTCTCCTCATCTCCTTATGCCTTCGTCCTCCATGAAAACTTCTCCCGAGGTTTTCCCCCGCTTCCTGGTTTTGTTATTTCCCGCTGTTTTGGTTTTTGTTAGCCCCCGTGGATTGTTTAGTTTGTGGTGTTTTCCGTGGCTCTCTGAGCCCGTTTGTATTCTGTATTAAGAAATTTAAGTTTTACCTGTAAAACCCTTGTCTCCGGGGGACTGACGTAACAATGTGAGGGCATAGACAAAACAGGATCAGGATCTGATCAAGGTTCTCTATCAGGGTATAAATGGGACAGGGAATCAGCTATGGTGTTCTTAGATCTGGGGCAGACAAGAAAAGTTTAAATTATAATGTGTGAAAAATAGGCTTGGAAAGTGTCTAGGTGTTTCTCAGTCCACAAATACTGTTTTTATGATTCCTTAAGACAAATAATAGGTGTGCTGTGCCATTCCTCCAGCATGCCAGTAGATCATGATTGCCAATACCATAATTCTGTTTGGCAGAATAATCTGAGAGTTTAGTGATTTCTTTCTTCTTCTTCTATGAGTTATTCTTCCCATGTGGGGTCGCTGCAGCAGATACTTTTGATTTCCAGGCTGTTCTATTGTTTACATCATTCTCTGGTGCTACAATGGCTTCCAGATCTCGCTTCACTCAGTCGAGCCATCTTGGGCGTCCTCTTTTCCACTTTCCTGGTTGGGGCCATCTCTAACATCTTCCTGCACACATTATCATGCTCTCTCCTCTTAACATGGCCAAACCATCTGAACCTGCTTTTAACACTCCTCACACTGATGTTGTCAATGTTCATTTGCTTGCGGATATTATCATTCCTAATATAGTCTTTTAACGTATGCCCACAAGCCCATCTGCACATTTTCATCTCTGCTACCTCAAATTTCCTCTTCTGCTGGTTGTTCAGTGGTACAGTTTCCATGGCATAGAGCAAAACTGGCTGGATGACCATCTTTTGGTGGCACTTGTTTATCACACATCACTCCAGACACCTTCCTCCAGTTGTTACAGCGACACTGGATTCTCCTGCTAACCTCTGCATCAGCCGCTAGATCACCCTGCAAGGTATTTTCTAAGTACTTTAATGTATTAACCTCCAGGATCGCATTTGACTGCAGCTCTACAGTTCCTCTAGACTGTCCGTTGGGGCACATGTACTCAGTCTTTGATCTTGACACTCTCATTCTTCTCTACTCTAATGCGCTTCGCCACTGTTCCAGGTCTTCTTCAAGATCTTTCTTATCAGTGATGAACAAAACAACATCATCTGCAATCATCATATGCCAAGGTGCTACTTTCCGGATGTTGTTTGTCAGGCAGACCATGACTATCGCGAACAGAAATGGGCTGAGGGCAGAGCCCTGATGGAGTCTCATTCTATTCCACTTGGAAAGGCTCACTTGTTCCAGAAGCACACTTCACCACAGTTTCACACCAACAGTACATGTCTTTTACAAGTCTGATATATTTCTCTAGGACATCCTTCTTCTGCATACACCAGTAAAGCACTTCTCTAGGAACCCTGTCATATGCCTTTTCTAGATGAAGACAATGAGTAGGTTATGCTGCCATTCTCTATACCTCTACTGCAGCTGTCTAAGTGAAAATACAGCATCAGATGTTGACCACTCCTTCAAGAAACCAAACTGCTCTTTCTTAATGGAAATTATATTTCTAAGATTACTTTCTTTAACTCTCTCATACAGCTTTATGCTATGACACCAACTTTATGCCACCGTGGTTTCCACAACTCAAAATGTCCTCATTGTTCTTGAAAATGGGAACCATGGTGCTCTTCCTCCATATTTCTGGGATCCTCTCGCTGTTTATGATCCTATTTAGAACTTATTGCAGGTACTTTACTCCTACAGGTCTTCCTCCTACAGGTTTCTTCAAAGCGTGTTCTACCGCCGCCTCTGTTATCTCTTCTTTATCCAGATTCACTTCTGTTGGTTGTTCTTGCATGCTCTCCGATGGATTTTCCTCATTGATGAGTTTGTGGAAGTACTCTCACCACTCCTCCAGCATCCTGCTGTCTTCTGATGAAACATTACCATTCTCATCCTTTATCAGCTTTGTCTGGTAGATGTCCTTTGAGTTCATGTCCCTTTGCTTAGCCAAATCTAAGCACTCATTTTTCACCCTCACCTGAATCATGGTCATCATACAGCTGATTGTACACCCTTGCTTGGCTGTGGCTACTGTTCTTTGCATTATTTTCTTCGGTGTTGCCCCGTCTAAGCTCTTCTTTGCCATTCTCCTTGCTTGAATACTCTGTTAGACCTCCTCTTTCCACCACCATTTTTCCTTATTACCCTTAACTTTGCCAGATGTTATCCTAAATAATTTCTCAGCTAGTTTTCTCAGGTTGTTTGTCACCGTGTCCCAATTATCTTCACCATCTGCCATTCTTTGCTCTAATACTCTGGTAACATCAGCACTGTCAACCAAGATAACTTTGCAGTCTATGAAAGTGGATCCATATCCATACATTCTAATTCTGTCAGAACCTCAGTGTTGAGTCGGTGGTGAACTCAACTTTCAACGCTGCCTTGTATGAGAAATTCCAGAGCTTGTCTTTTTCCCTGTTTGACTGCCAGCAGCTGCTCTTCAATCTCCTTGCCCTCCAGGGACAGGTGTAAATGACAAAGCAGTCATAAAAGGGAATAGAGCTGTATGGTCTTCAACTTGCCTGAAACACAGTATAGAGAGAACAGAAGAAGAAGAGAGAACAGAAGAAGAAACACTACGTGGTGAGGTGTGGTATTGGTACAGTGGGTGCTAGAACTGTTGTGGTGGCAGATTATTGGATCCAGGAAAGGGTCATTTTAAGCCATTAGATCTGGTTACTCATCTCCCTGAGACTTGATTCCTGAGCAGCAAGCATGTTCTAGAATGGGATTTAATTATGCTGAGTTTGTAGTGAATGACAGAAACAGATGATGATGTAGTGGCGGTTCAGTTCTTCACTTCGGTCAGGAAAAAAATCTAAAGGACAAAACCAGATCAGTCTAGCCAAGCAGGTACAGGGTTGAATGATCAGCAACCTGAAAAAACAGGCAGGACAAAAATCAGAGAACCAGTAAACTAGAACAGGATTCAAAACAAGAAATACCAATGCACAAAATAAAAATAAAAGGTGTGCTTGAATGTGTAGAGTCCTTATATATTGTTGCTGATTGTGTGCTAGAGTTCAGGTGTATGTGTTCAGTATGCTGGTGAACCTGCACACACAAGGTTGTAGGCTGCTTCATGGTCGTCTACCATGTATGTAGGCTGAGGGGATTCATTTTACTTTTCAATGATGGACTCTGGTGTGGATATAACAATTACAAACTCTTTGTTTACATTGAAGTGATATAAGATTTGATTTTGAACAACTACAAAAATGAACTAAATAGTTTTACCCAATCCCCATCCTTCACAATCCTCTCAGTGGGAAAGTGTGCTTATTGGTGGTCTAATTACTGGCAAATTTTAAACTGTTTCAAACATGTGAACCTTTTGCTTATGGTCCAAATTAGGATTGATTTTTTTTCTTAACTACCTATTCCTATCAGCTATATCATTACTTGATTTGTGCAGGTCAACAACCATCTGTCCATTTTCTGTTTAAACCGTTTGGTTTATCTCAATTTTTAGGTAGGTAGTATATGTCAAAGCAATAGCCCCATTAAAGCCAGGAACCAAGTTTTCCCAGCAGGACATTGCACACAATGCCAGGTAAGAGATGCGCATGCACCCAGTCATCCACAGGATGTATAAGAAAATAATTAATCAGACCTGACCACCTTCTTCCATTGCTCCATGGTCAAAATCTGATGATCACATGCCCGTTGTAAGCACTTTCAGGAATGGACAGGTGTCAGCACAGGGGACCAGTCTGTAGCTGTGCAACCCAATATACAGCAAGCTGCAATGTATTATGTTCTGACACCTTTTTATCATAGCTAGTGTTATCGTTTTTTGGCAATTTGTGCTACAATAGCTCTTTTGTGGGATCAGACCAGATCCATTATCCTTCGCTCCCCCACATGCATTAATGAGACGTGGATGAACATGTCACTGGTTCACCAGTTATCCCTTGGACTATTTTATAGATCCTAACCACTGCATACTAGGAACACCCCACAAGACCTCCCATTTTGAAGATGCCCTGACCCAGTTGTCTTGCTATCTCAATTTGGCACTTGTCTCAGTGCTTTATGGATGCACACTGTTCCTGCTTTCAACTATAAAGTAGTGTCTGTTCACTTGCTGCATATGCAATTTAGATAAATGATATAATAAGCATTTACTAAATGGGGCAATGTATGATTTGGAGAATTATTTAGATTGAGATTCAGAGAGAGACTTTGGCCTCCACAGGTAAAACCCTGTGAGATCTAAATAATTCTACATATAATACAAAAGCTGAATTCTATAATTGTTTTATAATTCATTCAAAATATTTACAAGTCTGGAGGAAAGCACTTCATAGCCAGTGTGAGCCAGCTGGGAGTGCTGCATGCTGTTTCCCATTAACCTTTTTTTCGGTTCAAACTGGTTTGATGTTCTATTGGTCCCCACCGGCACCTAGCTCTCACCTATGGGTCCTACAAGCTGCTTGCATGTGGCAACACCCGTCCCCCATGTAACAGCTTTGATGGGCCTGTTAAACTAAGTGAGGGTGGGCGCAGGGTGTGAAACCCTTACTGAGTTTGGAATATACCAACCCTAGCATGTGAAGATGGCTCCAGTGGACCGCGCAGATGAGAAGATCTAACAGCCAGGATGGCCATGGTGTAAGGCTCTTTGGAGAGCTCAGGGCATGACCAGGCACTTAAGATGTCATGGCCATCCACTGCAGCTAAGGAATTCCCCAGTCATGATGGCTGTTCGTACCACTGGACTTTTGAGGCTAAGAGAATGGATCTACCCCAGTGCAACAGCCTTTCCACTATTAAAGCTTTACTACACAGGTTCTTTGCGCATCTCATTTCATTAAGTTCAATGGCGATGGGGGAGGGGCATGAAGTCACAGGTGAGGGTTACCACTGTGAGCCATAACACCAACCTGCAGGTGGGTGGCCTGTGAACCAGTGGTTGCTCATTTGGACCGCCTTGTGAAAGTCACTCCCCCAAATGACAAGCTTCTTTTGCAGGGTGACTTTCATGTCAGAGTCAGCAATGACCACAGGAGCTGGTAAGGGGTATTGGGATATCACAGCATTAATAAAATGAACTCCAATGTCCTAAGGCTACTGAATCTGTGTACAGAGAATGACCTGATGACCACCAACACACTCTTCAGGCAGGCGGACAAGTAGATCCAAGCAGTAGAATCTGACTGACAGACTATCTGTCACAGGATAGATATCCATGATGTAAAGATCACCCAGGCCATGTGTGGAGAAGAGTGCTGAACTGACCACCATCTGGTTTGGTCTATCCTGTAACTCATAGGTGTCAAACTCAAGGCCCATGGGCCAAATATGGACTGTCAGCTCATTTTATGTGGCCTGCAAGAGCTTTCAAAGAATATTATCGTACATTCTTTGCATCGGCCATTACCATGAAATCAAATTCATCATCACATTGATGTAGATTCTCAATCATCCAGGTCATGGTAATCTTAAAAAGCTTGAGTCGAGGCAACTGGACTTCTTTTTGTGGTTT
>JBCNYH010000012.1:37590384-37603099 GCA_039654325.1 Tandanus tandanus
ATATATAGAGAGAGAGAGAGAGAGAGAGACTATGCAGTAATCTATTGCTGTATTTTTTTTAATTTACTTTTTCTGGAATAACTAGGTTTTTTTTTTTATAACAACTTGGATTTTCTACACAATCTCTCCTCTGATACAATACGGGATTTTCCCTTATCAGCACGAGTCGGAAACCTGATCTAGTCTGTTATGCACATCCAAAATTGACGATAAATCCCCAGGTTTAATTATTAAAAACCTCATCCAGGTAATTATGCACCGATCCGACATGGAATGAACGCATCGCAGAGGAAGGTGCAGGTTTTTATATACAGCTCCACGCTCCTCTATCTCAAACACACGTTCGTGTTTTAGCTTCAAGCCAATAGTGCAGGTTTGAATAGCGGCGGTCCCATAAGGCAGATCTGAGATCAGACCAGACATGAGCAGCTCATGCTAGAATACACAAATTCAACCGGATCCACTGATCTCAAGACAGTCAAATGGAGAGTACATGTAAAATATACAGAGAAAAAAGCGTAAAATAGTAATCAAAGAAAGAAAGAAAGGACTTAGATTTGTTTTGTTTACATTTTAAGGGCAGGCTCAATACAGTACATGAGCTGAATAAGCAGTGCAGGGTCACGTGTGTTCGTCAGTTTCTCATGATGGATCCTCAATTCAGCGCCTTATTCTGTGTCTTAAGTTAGAGAGGTTCCTACCACTTTTAGTGGTTCTCCTGCAACTCAAAAATAATTTGAAAGCCCTGTTATTATTATTAGATATTCAAAGGTTTTCAAAGAGACTAATTTCAAACATGATGGCGGTATTTTTGGCCGAAACCAACCAAAAACACGTTGCACTATTTTGCAGCTATATTGCTTATGTGTGAGTCAGCCATGAATCAAGTTTAAAGACTGGGGAATAGCAGAAGCGGTCATTTGAGTGATGCTTTACTCACTTACTCACACATTCATTTGGTGAACCCCTTAATCCTATTAGGGTCGCGGTGAGGCTGGAGCCTATTTCAGCCGATGCTGGGGGAATGCAGGGTACACCCTAAACAGTTCACCAGACCATCATAGGGCCAACACACACAACCATTCACACTTTCACCTAGGGGCAATTTGGAATAGCCAGTTAGCTTAATGAGCGTGTCTTTGGACTGTGAGAGGAAACCGGAGCGCTCAGAGGAAACCCATGCAAGCACAGGGAGGACATGCAGAAATGCCCTTGCCGAGCTTGGGACTCGAACCCAGGACCTTCTTTCTGTGACATGGATGTGCTTACGCCTCAATGCCGCCCATGTTGCATTAGTTATTATTATATTGTCCGTTGTTTTACAGTGAAATTCAAGAGAAAAAATTCACATGATGTATTAAAATAAAATCTGTTCTTTATATATAACATTTTTGTAATATTTGAGATGCAGACTTTTAATTTTCAGAGTTTTTTCCCTAATCCTCTATGTATTCTGATTCTAGATAGTAAGATAAACCGTGATAATGCAATAATCTAACCATGAATTTTAATTGTACTAATAAGGTATGTGATGTATATAAAATTGTGTGTATGTATATATAAATATATTTTTAATTTAATTATAAAATATAAATTAAAGTTTTTACAAGTAGATATATTTGTTTTTAATCAACTTTATCTAAACAGGATGATTTTATTAACAAAAACTGAACAGTTTTATGAGACACTGGTTATGTTTTATTCCCTGTGATGCTGTCATCAATCATCCTCAAAATTCAGCAAAGTAAACCAACAGAGCTCTGAGCTCTGAATTTTGATTAACAGAACCAGTTTGTGTGTATATGAAGACACATTTACAGACGCAAAAGTAGAATAATGTCGTTCATGTTGCTATTCATTTAATCATGCGGTTTGTAATGGATTAGATTTGCATGACTGATCTATATTTTGTTTTTGCTGTGTTTTTTAAACTTCTTGTCTCCTGTTCTTCTTTCAGACTCCCACGTAAAACTGATATGGAGAGGTAAGTCACTGCACCTGAAAAGGAAAAGATGAGTCACTGATTTTCAGTGTTTTTTTTCCCCCAGTGATCTCAGTCATGTGCTAGTGTAGCATTGATTTGTTTGTTTCATCAGTCAGATGAATATATTTCACGCTCGTTAAGTTTAACTCCTTGTTTCCTCTCGTTCAGGAAAATTGAAATTGTTCATTTTGCAAGCCGGACGCGGCAGCTCTTTGTACGGCTCCTTGCACTTGTAAAATGGGCCAGTAATGCTGGGAAAGTGGAGAGGTGTGCGGTATGTGCTTCAGACAATGCATTACCTTTTTATCTTAATGCATTAGATCAGATGTATTACTGAGTAACATGCTTTAGCTATGGCTGGTATGTATATATTGCCCTGAAATCTTTTATAGCATTTGTTTATTTTGTGTGTTTAATTGTTTACCAGACTGTATTGGAATCTTTAATAGTTGTGCGACACTAATCCTTAATAACCCTCAGCGTTTCGGCTGTAGTATTGTTTGACAGTACCTTTATACTACAGTACTGCATGTTGAGTTAAGGCTTGCAGATTCGAATCCTCACTGATCTTTCTATTCACAGATGATCTCTGCATTTCTGGACCAGCAAGCTTTCCTATTTGTTGACACAGCAGACAGACTGGCATCATTAGCTCGGGATGCCTTGGTACATGCCCGCCTGCCCAGCTTCGCTATCCCATTCGCCATTGACGTTCTGACTACAGGGTCATTCCCACGTCTTCCCACATGCATCCGAGTAAGTGTTCGACCACAGCTTGTGGGTCAGGTGTATAGTCGTGTTTACAAAGTTTTAGTCAGTGCTGTGCTACGAGGGTCGGCTGAAAGGTTCATAGTAATCCATCTCAACATTAGGATGAGAGCTTTATATACCAAGAATATCAAAGTGCGACAACACCAAAGGAATAAGTTTGCAGATTGAAGAGGAGACTATGTTGAAAAATAAATCACATTTGGACAAATTCAACAATGAATTTGCATCATTGTCAGCCTAAGAACTTTTCAGCCCACCCCCCTAGCTGTAAGGAGATGGCCATTTTTTGCTGTAAATCATGTTTTGGTACTTGCTGTTAGTATGTGTTTTCTTTGTGAGTGTGGTTGAGCTGTTTGATGAAATTGTGTGCATCATTTCAGGACAAAATAATCCCTCCAGACCCTATCACCAAAGCAGAGAAACAGTCAACACTAAATCAGCTCAACCAAATTCTGCGCCATAGGCTCGTCACCACTGACTTGCCCCCTCAGCTCGCCAACCTGACTGTGGGTAAGTACCTGGTTTCACTTTTCCTTCTTGCCAATGTCGGCTGTTCCCGTCTGATTCAGAATCATCAGAGCGATTTTTGCTCTTGTTTCCTGCTGTGTATAAATAGCAAATGGCCGGGTGAAGTTCCGGGTGGACGGGGAGTTTGAGGCCACGTTAACAGTAATGGGGGATGACCCAGAGATTCCGTGGAGGTTGCTGAAACTGGAGATCCTGGTTGAGGACAAGGAGACAGGCGGTATGTATATGCACATTTCTGTAGATGGTAGTGCTGTTCATTTCTTTAGAGCAGCGTTGTATTTTAACGTATCCCATTTCTATCCCAGATGGCAGGTCTCTGGTGCACAGCATGCAGGTGAATTTCATTCATGAGCTGGTACAGTCACGGCTATGTGCAGATGAAAAGCCACTACAGGATATGTATAACTGCCTACGTATCCTTTGTCTCTTTAAAGGGGGGGTTTGGGGGTTGGTGTTCCTATTGTGATGATCTTGAGGGAACTTGGTGGGATCGTGATGATAATTGTGACCCATCACAGAAAAGTGGGTATTAAGTCAGAAATTATTAAATACTCTGTTTAACTTGTGATTTATCGCGATTTGAAGCCAGTCATGATAGAACGTCGGAATCGTAGTAGAGTGCGTAACAGACATTAATGCGCCACTGTTAGGGGATCTTGTTGAATTTGTAAACACGATTCCTTCAAGTTTCATCTCTTGGATGCACGCTGCCTTTTTTTATATACCCCAATCTTGCTCAAATCGTAGTCATAAATTGTGGAGCTTTACATGTTTTTGAATTGTGGAGATCATGGACATTTATCCTTGACTCAAGCCATCAGATTCATTTTGCCTTTCCCTTCAGCTGGAGGTGCTGCACTCTCAGACTCTGATGCTGATCAGAGAACGTTGGGGAGATTTAGTGCAAATAGAGCGCTACCTTCCTGGCAAGTTCCTCACCCTGGCCGTCTGGAAGTAAGAAAGTCTCAGATCATCACCTCTAAAGGCTCAGTTATCTGTAACAGTTGCTTATCATGCTCTGCTCCTCCAGTCAACAGGTGCTGGGTCGCAAGACAGGTACAGCATCAGTGCACAAAGTCACCATCAAGATCGACGAAACAGACGGATCTAAGCCATTGCAGATTTCCCATGAGCCGCCTCTGCCAGCCTGTGATTCTAAACTAATGGAAAGAGCCATGAAGGTGTGTGATTTGTGTGTTAATTCTCTTAAGGTGTGTGTGTGTGTTTTAGATGTGGTGGCTCAGTGGTTAAGGCTTTGGGTTACTGATTACAAGGTCAGAGTTCAAGCCCCATTACCACCAAGCTGCCACTGCTGGGCCTTTGAGAAAGGCCATTTACCCTGACCTGCTTATTTGTGTAAATGAGATGAAAATGCAAATCGCTCTGAATAAAGGGCATCTACCAAATGCAATAACTGCAGTGATAGCCTGTAATACCTTTCAGATTAGGTCAGTTATTGGCTGTTTATTTTATTATTATTATTATTTTTTTTTTCACTGCAGATCGACCACCTCTCAGTGGAAAAGCTTTTGATTGACAGTGTCCATGCCCGCTCCCATCAGAAGCTGCAGGAACTCAAAGCCATACTGAAGAGCAGCAATCCCAGTGACAACTGTAAGAGTCTGTGCTTTGATTTATCAGGACGCCTCTTCCTGAGTGTGATCAATAACATTACAGCATGTGCGAGTGTGTAACCAGTCTGCACTTTCACTGCAGCATTTATAGAGACTGCACTTCCTACTCTCGTCATTCCTATTCTGGAGCCGTGTGGACGATCCGAGTGTCTTCACATATTTGTTGATTTGCATTCGGGCATGTTTCAGCCAATGCTGTATGGAATTGGTAAGCAATTTTTTTAATGTAGTTTTTGACACTCCTTAATTTACAGGCTTAAGACTTGGACTCCTCAAATTGACTTGCAAGCTACATTATTAATCATTTGTAATGAAATCTTGTTATTGATTTTATACATTATATATAAATATACATATATGTGTGTATATATGTCCTATACTGATCCAAATAGTAGATAGCAAGCTTAAAGACACTTGTCAGTAGTTTTTGAATATGAAAGCAGTATCATGTTGGGTTAATATGCTAATAATTGTTGTTCCATATACTGTATATTATTATTATTATTATTTAGTATTAACTGAGATATGGAACATTACATTTTTCTATTTCCATGCTGTTTTTTTTTTTTCTTTAACTTTATTTTGGTAGAGCAGAATACATTACAAATAATTAGCAATATTACTGCCATCACTGCCATTTTAGGACAGTTGTATTTATTCCGATGTACATTTTGATCCAGATTTAACGACTGCAAACAAACCTCTACATGATGACCAGGAGTGGATGATTCTGGTGGATTATTATCAGACTTTGTGTCACTTCAGCAGAACTTAAAAAGCAAAAAATTTATATTCATCCAGATTGAAGCAGTAGAAACACAGTCTTCGGAAAAGTGCTTCAGAAATTACAATCCAGCACTTTAAAACAAAGTCTTGGTTTCACTTCATTATATTGGTTGGGATCCTTTACCCTAACAATTATTGTAATATTTCAGAATTACTCTTACAGAATTAATATATTTACACTATTAACTATGTTATAGTTTAATTACTATATGAACAGTATTGCGCAGAAACCAGTCACTAAATGTGCTTCTGTTTTGCAGATCAGTCGATGTTGGATGACATTGAGAAAACCATTAATGATGACATGAAGCGCATCATCACATGGTTACAGCAGCTGAAGTAAGCATTACAAAAGCAAAAATGCATTAATTTCTTTTAAAAGGAAGCTGCTTTATCATAAAGATTGATGTTTAATAATTGCTTTTTCGGATGAATAGGTTCTGGCTGGGTGAGCAGCGGTCCAGGCAGTCTGTGAAGCATCTACCCACAGTGTGCACAGATTCTCTCCATTTATCTAACTCCGCCTCTCATCCTGTGGGCAACCTTACAAAACACCGCCTCTTCATCAAACTCACTCGTCTCCCACAGTATTACATTGTAAGCCTCCTCTGTGGATTGGTTGTTAGGACAGAAATCAATTACAAGGTTGTTGCAATGTGTAAGAAAATCCTTTTATGTTTTCTCATGATCTTCTCATCTCAGGTGGTTGAAATGTTTGACAACCCCAGCAACCCCACAGAGCTGCAGTATAAATACTATTTCTTATCAGTGAGTCAGTCCGAGGGGGAGGATGGACTGCCGTGTGCCCTGCTGCTGCAGCAGTTCAAGCCCGAGCTTGAGAAGCTGGTGCAGGACTTTTCTTCTGGTCGCTTGACCCGGCCTGGTACTAAGAGGAAGGTTGGAAGCATTTTTCTTTCTTGGATACAGAATAAAGTTTTCTGCTGGGTAGAAGTTAGAACATAACTGTAAATAAAAACGGAATAATTTTCATAAAAAAAAGAAACCCTGAAGTGTTCTTGGACTAATTACAGGACTGGAGCTTGAAGTAAAGTGGGATGGTTTTGCCTGGAGCAACAGGCAACATTACAGAACCTTAGAGAGACAGGGTTTTTTTTTCTCACATTAATAGCATTCGAGCATAACCTTCTAATGGCCCATAATTCAACTGCAGTGTATATTTGTTTAAAAGCATACTGTTTGTCAAGTATATTTGGACGGAGCATGAGACTGATGAAAATAAGTATTGTATAAATAAATCTAATAGTGAGAGTGAACCGGCGATGTGAGCAGTGTGGGGAGATTACTCAACTCTTTATGTGGGAAGCAGAACAGGCTGCTGTGCTCCGCATTTTTGGTTAGAATTGTGTAAAACTCAAGGCTACAAGTCATGCTCACTTTTTTGTGCTTTTATATTTTTCCATGAGTAACTTCCATATTCATAAACATTCCGTATGTTGTAACTCTTAATTAAAATCTAATAGTCGTCGTCATGATGGCGGCACGGTGGCATAGTGATGAGCATGTCTGCCATCACAGCAAGAAGCTCCTGGGTTCGTGTCTCGTATCTGTGTGGAGTTTGCATGTTCTCCCCATGCTTGCATTGGTTTCCTCTGGGTACTCCGGTTTCCTCTCACAGTCCAAAGACATGCAAGTTAGGCTAATTGGCCACTCCGAGTTGCCCCAGGTGTGAATGGTTTTGTGTGTATGTTGGCCCTGCAATGGTCTGGTGAACTGTTTATTGTGCCCTCCGCATTTGTTCAGTTCTTCGGTTGAGATAGGCTCCAGCCTCCCTGTGACCCCAGTAGAAGTAAGTGATTTGGCAAATGAATAAGTGAGTGAAAGAAAATGTCGTCTTAATTGTGCAACTTGTAGTTTTACTAGCAAAGTGATTTGTGTGCCGGTTAACCATGGAAAGAAGACATGTGACCTGTTCATACACTCTCATTTCATATTTTTATTGAGCTGCTACTTCTGGCTCTGCCCCTGTTTTTCACTGACACAATTGTACATTTGAGCTTTAGGCTTTTAGTGAAAATCCAGGGTGCTCTTGTTGCTTCTAGTGAGAATTTAGGTTACCCAAATTAGGGTCAAACCGCCAAAATATTTTTGATGTTTGCTTTAGTTTGCTTTTGAACAGTGAGTTTGGTGTAGTCAGTAAAACTCTGTCAACCAAAATATAGTATGTTCTTTAAGTGACTCCACAGCTTTAAGTGACTTCCCAGCTCCTTGTATCTATGAAAATGTTGTAATGGCAGCATGTAACATTGGACAACCAGAATCACTTTTCTCCTCTGCATCTTAATTATTTAATTTATAGCGGAGCACCATTGATAAGGAAAAATCATCTAATTCTCAAGTTGCTTTTGGAACGTCAAGAAAGAACTATAGTGTTCGTCCATCCGTTCCTCCGTCTCCTTCTGCCGTACGTGTACACATGGGAACCCTGTGTTAGTCTTTGAAAATTTTATATCTTAAAAAAAGGAAAAACATAATAATTTTTTTTCTGGGAGAGAGTAAGATAGAGAACAAGATAATACTCAGGTCACATGATGTGACGTCATTGTCAATGACGTGATATAAATAAACAACTAATGATATTCTGGTGTTATTGAAATGTTCTCTAAACCTGCGGTTTCTAAACAGTGTACTTTACATTTCGAGACTAAGATTGTGTGTTTGGTTATTTCATTTTTATTTCCTTCTATAAACAAGTTATTAAAATGAATTAATGTTGATATGCGTAGGATACGCGTATGAGGTTTGAGAGTTCCCACCAAAAACTTTTCATTTAAGAGAAATCATATGGGCGCTCCGCTTTTAGGCACTGCCTAAATCTATATATTTTAACATTAGACTCTAAAAGTCTGAAGGAGGATCTTTTTTATAGATACAAAGATACAGATACAAAGCTTCAAGCGTTGCATATACGGATTAGTAGTATGTAGTAATATTGTATAATGAAAGTTGTGGTATGTGTTTATGGAAGAACTTTTGCATTATTACATTTTGGCTACATTGCAGCAGTGCTGTATTAAGATCTTGGTGGATTAGCTTGGGGATTTGGGGCATGGATGGAAAAATTGGGCAAATATACAGCATATATTTTTTTTTACAAGGATAATTATTTTGAAATTTAAAACCTTAAATGAATGTTGTTCTGTAGTTGTCCCTAGAGCAGGCTGCTACTGAGCCAAAAAAGCCAAAGCGGTCTGGGGAGATGTGTGCATTTAATAAGGAGCTAGCTCACCTCGTAGCCATGTGTGACACCAACATGCCTCTCATTGGCCTTCGCTGTGAGGTACAGTAAAGATTTACTTATGAGTTTTAACATCTTGTTGTTTTGCTTTTTACATTATGAAATATTTAGCTATGTTCTTGTATTCATAATTTGCCTGTCCTTGTCCTCAGCTGTCTAATATGGAGATTCCTCATCAAGGGGTCCAGGTTGAAGGTGATGGATGTAGTCATGCTATTCGTCTTCTCAGGTGAGCCTATTATAAAAGGCTATGTGCCATGATATAGTGTGCATTTCACATAGATTTCAACTTCAAGGCACAGCCATGCCAATATTTGTTCATATTTTGTTGGTTCTCTGTAGTAACCTGCTGTTCTTTACCTCTTAGGGTGCCACCTGCTAAAGGTGTGAGTGAGGAAACGAGGAAGGCTCTGGATCGCTCTCTGTTGGACTGCACCTTCAGATTGCAAGGCAGAAATAACCGCACATGGGTGGCAGAGCTGGTCTTTGCCAACTGCCCCCTCAACAGCACCTCAAGTAAAGAACAGGGTGAGATTAAATTATTCCTTTGCTGGCTTTTAGTAGAGCAGCACTGGGCTTGGCTTAATGAGGGTTAATGCATATTAGAAATAAACTTTATTGATCACGTGTCACTCAAGACATTCTTGGACGAGACATAAATGGATTGTGCTTCAGCAATTATGAGTCTGGCTGTGTGTGTTTCTGCAGCCTCGACGCGACATGTCTACCTGACATATGAGAACCCACTGTCAGAGCCGGTGGGAGGACGGAAGGTGGTGGAAATGTTCCTAAATGACTGGAACAGCATCAGCCAGCTCTATGAGTGTGTGCTGGATTTCTCACGTGCTTTACCTGGTGAGTATAGTCGATCACAGGAATCCATACACACATTCCCCAAACACTAGGAGTAATTAATGTAGACAGTCCATCTAATGGCATAATTCTGTAAGGTAGGAGGAGACCAGATAAACCATGATAAGAACATGCAGTACTTGACTGAACTGGGCACACTGCTGTGCTGCTATTCTATTCTCAGTATTCAGTAGAACCAATTTAATGTCAAATTTTTTCCCCTTTTCAGAAATGCCCTCCTACTTGAACCTCTTCTCTGAAATAAGGTTGTATAACTATCGGAAATTAGTCCTGTGTTATGGCAACACAAAAGGCAGCTCAGTAAGTATGTTTGTAAACTGGGCACTCACTTTTTATTAGTACATGACTAATGGACTTGGTATCGTCACTGATTACTCTGCATAGTAGAGTTGCCTGTAATGCTGTATGTGATGTAACCTGTGAAGGTCACGATCCAGTGGAACTCTGTGACCCATCGCTTCCACCTAGCTCTGGGCACAGTCGGGCCAAACTCGGGCTGCAGCAACTGCCACAACATCATCCTCCACCAGCTCCAGGAGATGTTCAACAAGACCCCCAGTGTTGTGCAGCTACTACAGGTCTATTTCAGTTGCTTTCCATGGAGATGTTTTAAAACAGATATGCCTATTCCTGGAGGTCCGATGCTCTGTTGAGCTTAATTTCAATAAACATTTCTCTAATATTCAAGATGCCAATAAAAACCTAAATTACATAGAGTAGCTGTTCAGTGAGGCTTGAAATCAACATTTACATCTCTGGGAGTAGGGTTGGACCAGACTGCCGTGCTTTATTTTACTGAGTGCAGTGAGGAGTATAGATGGAACAAATCAGCTTAGAATATGTACTGTATAATTCTTCCTGGCAGTGTTTAACTAAATTGATTACAGCCATCCTGCTCCATCACTGGCAATATTCCAGTCAGTTTCCTGTACCATAATAGAAATATCAAGTGATATTAAATCAAATTCTTTTTTTGCCTTTTCAGGTACTATCAGACACACAGGCCCCTTTGAATGCTATCAACAAACTGCCAACTGTGCCCATGCTGGGTCTGACCCAGAGGACCAACACTGCCTTCCAGTGCTTCTCCATCCTACCACAGTCCCCAACCCACATCCGTCTGGCATTTCGTAACATGTACTGCATTGACATCTACTGCCGTAGTCGAGGCGTGGTGGCCATCCGCGATGGTGCCTACAGCCTCTTTGATAACACCAAGATTGTAGAAGGCTTCTATCCTGCTCCTGGACTGAAGGTATTAAGGCCTTTGTTTTGATATTAGCTAGGTACCCTCACTTGACATTTTATGATGTCTGTAGACTGATGAGCAATGTCAAGATAACGCTATATTTGATGTAGAGCGCAATTTTTTGGCTCATGTAGTAATGTAAAATAACCATACTGACGAGCAAACTAAAACCTACCACTTACCTTCTAAATAATTCTTAAATGAATTTTTTCCACTACAGACTTTCTTAAACATGTTTGTGGACAGCAACCAGGATGCACGGCGTTCCGTCAACGAGGATGACAATCCTCCCTCTCCAGTGGGTGTGGACGTCATGGACACACTCATGCCCCACATGCAACCCCAACAGCCAATCAGAAGCCAAGGCGTCTATCCACCCCTCACTTCTCCAAGTAACCCCTACCATGGCAGTGTGGCCCCATCACCTTCCATGATGCCAACACATTCACCAGGTTAGCTGAGTGTTTGGTGCAGTGTGTATCTCTGCCACTTTGTCCATGCCATACTCACTTGGCGTTTCATTGTGATGATGAGGACATAGAAAGGAACTAGTTGTATGGTTGTTTTGCCACATACCGCAAGTGCCATGCACCCAGCTAGCCTGTCAATATGCGGACATGCATGGCAGGTTTTTTTGGGCTCTGTATATTCACATAATTGACCATGCACATGAAATTCTGGGTCAGAGCATGCCAACTGCCCTGTGCCTGTCCATTCATTTCAGTCATAGGGCTGTAGCTGCTGTCCTGCTTCAGTTTTAGTGTGTGTGTGTGTGTGTGTGTGTGTGTGTATGTGTGTGTCTGTAGATTTATGTGTGTGAGAGTGAGTCAGTGGGAGAGACAGACTTCTCATCAGTTGACTGTGTGCAGGGAACATCCATGCAGCCAATTCCCCTAGTGGAGCTCTGCGGGCGCCCTCGCCCTTTGGGCCCACTCCATCTCCCTCCTCTTTGGGCATTTCTATGGGCCAGACCTCCAACTTTGCCAGCCCACATGGTAAGTGTATGAGGGGGCAGCGTCCAGAGCTTGGTAGTGGCTTCAACTGGTCTTAACTTTTCCCTCCACTGGGAAGCAGCCCTCTGCAGGCTCGGTGAGATAGCTGTGTAGGCTCTGGTGGGCTTCTCACAGGGATGACTGTGTGAGCAAGGTTGGTGCAGGGACTAATTTCATATGAGCATTAACAATTGGGGCTGAATGGACAATGATTTGGTGGTGGTTTGGCTGTGGATACTAGTTTCTTATGTGTTTCCGTAAAATGAATGTGTCCTGATTGACTATGTGTGCATGCATTTTGTTATGGGATCAGGGCTTACTAGTAATAAATTTTATGATTGCCTAATTCACTTCCCAATACTTTAATGAGTTAACTATCATTTTTGTGTGTTTTTGAGTATGAGTCAATTGAAAACCTTGTAAGTAAGACATAAATTAGCAACTTGTAGAAGATTTCATTTTAAAATTATTATTTTCTTCTAATGGATACCACACATTCGTTTAGGGCTGGAACACCTGGGTTGAATTATATGTTGATTATGTAAACAAATTTTCACTTTGTTTGAATAAATAATGCAAAAAGCAAATGCAAAATATAAAAAAGTGTATGTATATGTATGTATATATGTGTGTGTATATATA
>JBCNYH010000012.1:37604030-37620353 GCA_039654325.1 Tandanus tandanus
TATATATATAAAAATATAAATAAAATCAAGGTTTTCATCGAATTTGCTCTCAGAAAACACCCTTTCAAAATCAATGAAATAAAAATTCTTTTAAGACTATTTCATCACTGAATTTTGATGTAAAATCTATGGACTACAGGATTGTTCAGTGGTTAGTACTCTCGCCTCATGGCAAGAAAGTTCTGGGTTCAAACCTCATAAACAACTGATGCCTGTCTGCGTGGAGTTTGCATGTTCTCCCTCGCATTTGTGGATTTCCTCCGGGTGCTCTGGTTTTCTCCCATATCCAAAGACATGCACATTAGGTCAATTGGTTACTCTGAATTGACCGTAGTTGTGAATGGTTGTGTCTGTGTTAGTCCTGCAATAGAGTGGTGAACTGTACAGGGTGTACCCTGCCTCTCCCTACAGATAGCTGGGACTGGCTCCAGCTTCCCAGTGACCCTGGAGGATAAGAGGTATAAATGATGGATGGAAATATGCAGTATATCTAAAATGTGAAATTTTAGATTTAGGATATTCTGTAATGCTACCTAATCTTTCATGAATTACCATGCAATTCAAAGACAAACTCTGACACTCTCTCTCATGATTCAGTATAATGTATTTGATGGTAAATAACCTGATTACAAAGTAGCTAGCTCTTTTATCAAATGTTATGGTTTTATTTTGGAGATTTTATTTGATTTTGTTCTTAAGTGACAATAAAATAAATATTAGGTATGTTCAGGCTGTACTCTGATTGTGCTGCAGGACCTTTGGACCCCAGTTCCCCGTACCCCATGGTGTCTCCAAGTCAGAGGACAGGCACATGGCCTGGCTCTCCACAAGTCTCGGGCCCCTCCCCACGCATGCACGGAATGTCACCTGGTAACCCCTCTCTCCACTCTCCCATTCCAGATGCCTCACACTCTCCTCGTGCTGGGACCAGTGAGTAAAAGCACAAAATCCAGCTGAGCTAATTACAAACCTAATACATTTACTCCAGTTTGCTTACTTTGGTATAGGATGTAATTATTTACAGTGACACTGGTACACACTTTATGCGAGAGCAGAACTTGGTAGCATTGGTTTCATGTCTGCGTAGGTTCCCAAGTGATGCCAACCAGTATGCCTCCACCTCGTAAGCTACCTCAGCGCTCGTGGGCAGCCTCCATCCCTACCATCCTCACCCACAATGCCTTGCATGTACTACTGTTGCCCTCTCCCACCATGTGCCTGGTGCCAGGGCTGGCTGGTAGTTACTTGTGTTCACCACTTGAGCGCTTCCTGGGCTCAGTCATCATGAGGAGGCATCTGCAGAGAATCATCCAGCTGGAACAAAATGTGAGTTCTGCTTTACCTCTGGGTTTCTTGATAATGGGATAGGGATGTAACCCTGTTATTAAATGGCTTCTTTAGTGATTGACTTGGTTACGTTTATAAGTATGTTCAATCCTCCCTCCGGGTCCTGGGCCTGTCATTTTGGTATGGAAAGTAGGGAGCTCAAATTATTTTAATACAGTAGCATTTTCTCCCCTCCAGTACTTTCAGGTGTTTAACTTTTTGTAGCTCTTTCCACAGATGACAATAAGCTGATAATAACGATAATTATGATGATCGTACTTTCCAGTACTTTACCAGACTTAGTCTGTGTCTGAGAATAAAGTTCCTATATCTGTACATAGCTGTACTCTAACCACCATCTCCCCCTCCTTTCCCTAGCTCACTATTGTGAATTCCAATGAGCCTGGAGTCATCATGTTTAAGACAGATGTGCTGAAATGTCGGGTGGCACTGAACCCAAAGAGCTACCAGACACTGCAGCTGAAAGTCACACCGGAGAACACTGGTCACTGGTCACAAGAAGAACTGCAAGTTTTGGAGAAGTTCTTTGAGACCCGGGTAAGAGAAGAATCCTCCCCAGGATGTCATCTGTAGATTAAACAATCACCTTGACCATTTTAGTTCAAGTGACCGTACAAATGTAATGAATGTACTGTGTCTGGAACTATTGCCTGTTCAGACCATTTCAGAGGACTAAATTAAAAAAGTCTGTTCTGTAATTAGGTAAGTCTAGGCTTTTACACCCGAGCCTAGTGGCTCATCAGGCCGGTGCTTATTCCCAGTCTCTGTAGCGTGAAGCGACTAGGAGTTCAACTCCTCCTGGATAGGACGTTACTCCATCGCAGGCTACCTTCCCAGTATTTTTTACTGGTACCCATTTATACTGCTGGGTGGACAGAGGCACACTTGTGGTTAAGACCTTGCCCAGGGGTCTTAGCATGGTGGGGGTCTAACGGGGGATTCGAACCCATGACCTCCTGATCATGAGCCCTGCACCCTAACCACTGCGCCACATTGCTAATTCCCATATTTAACATCTACCCTACATACTCAACCAGCCCAGAGTTAAAACTTAAACACTAAATTATTTACAATCTGGGGTCATCTAACTGGATACGAATGACCTTAACAACATTTATGGTTCAAAAAAGTGTAAAATGCACAACATCTTTTAAGTGGAGTAATTTCTTGTCCCATGTTTATTTTTATAGGTTGCAGGTCCACCCTTTAAATACAACACTTTAAATGCCTTTACTAAGCTGCTGGGGGCTCCCACCAACATCCTCAGAGACTGTGTTCGAATTATGAAGCTCGAGCTGGTAAGCCAGTGTGAAAATCTGATGCCCGTGTCTGTTTACATGGGTACTGCGATTTTTCATTAACCTTTCAATATTTTTACTCCGGCAGTTCCCTGACCAAGCAGGCCAACTAAAGTGGAATGTGCAGTTCTGTCTGACTATCCCACCCAGCGCTCCACCCATTGCTCCTCCAGGAACCATTGCTGTAGTGCTTAAGACCAAAATGCTTTTTTTCGTAAGTTCACTCATGGCTCACTGCTGAAGCTGTGTATATTTTGTTCTTATGTTTTTCTAAAGCCAGGAGGTACCTAATGTGAATAAGTAAAGGAGATGTTAAAAAGAGGAGCAGATATCCCATCAGTCCCTGAATTCTCAGTAACTCTGAAGCTTTGGTCCACAGCTCCAGCTGACACAAAGAGTGCCGGTGCCTCAGGAGCCCATCAGCATCATCGTGCCCATCGTGTACGACATGGCCACAGGCCTGACACAGCAGGCTGACATCCCCCGACAGCACAGCTCCTCTGGAGCCGCTGCCCTCATGGTTAGCACCATCCTCAGGAGGTTTAATGAGCACCATCCAGCTCGACCAGGTATACATTTAAGCTTTGGCAGTCATTTGATTTGTTTTGCTGAACATTACTTGGGCTTGTGTTAAATTTGAATGTCAGTTTTCCACTTTTTCACCATTACACAATTGTTGTATGTGCATCTCTTATGTTCTGTAATAAACTGCTTACATTTAAAATGTAATAAATAATATTTATGCAAGTGGAATTATGTTCGTGATATTCACAGATCAACAAAAGGCATTGAGTTTGGTGTAAAACGACCGATTTCCTCCATTGCTTGTTTTTGCCCCTCAGTCCAATGGCTATGAGGGGTATTTTTGTTACGCAAGATGTTCGTCTGTCCACAGTTGCATTTCACACACTAACTCAATAATGCCATCAATGACCCTGATCATCACCATTTTTGGTGTGGGTGTTGGGCCTGGGTAACTACAC
Organism: Tandanus tandanus; assembly: GCA_039654325.1. Taxonomy (NCBI): domain Eukaryota; kingdom Metazoa; phylum Chordata; class Actinopteri; order Siluriformes; family Plotosidae; genus Tandanus; species Tandanus tandanus. The sequence continues at coordinate 37,607,659 of JBCNYH010000012.1, forward strand.
AAGCCTATTTTCGTTGTGGTCCAATATCTAATATGACTGCCACAGGCTGAGGGTTTTTGCCTGCTTTGCAAGGCAGTTTTTTTTGTATTTCTCTTCACATGCATCTCATGTAGCTATGTAAAGTGGCTTTGTGTCTGCCGGAGTTAATATCAATATTTTATTTTAATCCCTTTTAATTTCATAGCCTCCACAGTCCAGGATATGTGTGTTTAATATATAAATCTTTGAATTAAATGTACGCCTGTTTTCTTTCAGGGGAATGTACGATATTTGCCTCTGTTCATGAACTCATGGCTAATTTGACACTAAATCCTGGTGCACGGCCCTGAGAGACCTCAGTCCAGCTTCTCCAGACCAAACCGAACACAGACTTCATGCTGTATGGAGATCCAGGCTGTCACACACAGACACAGATATTTCCTTCAGGTGTACACAATTATGTCAGATAGAAAGAAATTAGGATGGAATGTTTTTTCTTATCAAGACTGTATGTAAATGAATAAAGGACAGTGCATCTGTTAATGTGCCATGCATACTTCTATAAATTCAGGACATGGTAAAAGAAAGAGGACAATTTATTTTTCTTTGATGCACTTCTTAAATAAAGGTTTGAAATTAGAAAAGAAAAGGTTTGTTTACCCTCAACTGTAAATGCTTTTTATATATTATTTTAAATGTCTGCCTTTAAGAAAAATAAGCATTTTGCAAAAAAAAGCTTAATTCATTTTTTTAAGTATTCTGATAATGCAAGCTATCAATGATGTTGATACTGGGGCTGTATTCTTTCTGATGACACTATTTAATGTTTTTTTTTGTTTTTGTTTTTTTTTTTACCTGCGAATCTTTGATTGCTCTCATTATAGAGGTCACACTGTACAGACTGTAACAAACTTTCAGAAGATGCCCTATTTTTGATGACTGCCTTTGAATCCTGGTGGTAGCCTATACCTCTGTCTTTATTACTGTTTAATAAATATTTGAAAGTGCTATTTGTAATTATTTGCCACTTTTCAGGCTGACCAATCAATACCTAGCATTATATACATTAGTAATAGTCCACATTAATGGAAGAAAATTAGGGAAAATAATAGTTTTAATGGTTTTCCGTACACTAGGTCCAATCCAGTCCGATTACCAAAGTTCCACAATGAGCACATATATATTGAATATACCCACTGTTTCTACATGAGCCCAAGGATTAAAGGGGCATAGTTCATTTCCCAACTGGAAAGGTGCAAAGTTATTGAATGCATTTCAGAAATAAAATGACATAAGCAACAGATAAGATACAGTTGTGGAATAAGGACAAAGAAGGTCTGTGGCATAAGAGCATGCTTGACACGTTTGTGTGCATCAAAGAAAACTGTAGTTTGCATCTAATGATACCCAGAAATCAGGCTTGGAATTGGACTTATTTGAAATAGTTTCATCTCTACTCATTACTCATTTCCACGAAATAGCATATACAGGTTACTTGACTTTCTTATGAGTTGCCAGACTTCAGCTAAAACCTAAATGTTCCTACTTGTAACCATCCTTCACAGTGATACTCTGGTTAATATTTCACATGACTTTCTGAAAACATTTAAATAGTACACATAATTTAGACTATAATGCAGGGGTGCCCAATCCTGTTCCTGGTGAACTACCTTCCTAAAGATTTTAACTCCAACCCTAATGGAGCCCATCTGACAAATCCAATCATCGTTTTAAGTCTTCATTTCCAAGTCTTAAGTCTTGATTAGATGATTGGGTGGGCACAGTTAGGGTCGGAGTGAACGTCTTCAGAAGGGTAGATCACCAGGAACAGGGGGCACTCCTGCTATAATGGCCAATAATTTACCACTAATACTTGCCTGAGATTAAAAAAAAAAAATCCTAGATACCTCAGTGTGTAATCCCTATTCCTTCTTATACCTCATTTCATTTGAATGGAAAGACATGTCAATGTATTCAGTTTAAATGAAATGAGGTTAACACATGACTTCAACTTCTACAGCACAGGAAATGAAGTGACTAAATGCTTTATGCTGGATGTTGCTCCTCCAGTTAAAAACAATAATGGAGAAAAAGCTAGCACACTGGTGCTATGATCAGTTTACATGGTTTGAATGAGGTGAAGTTAGCAGGGTGGGACATCAGGGAACCTCAAATAATTTGCTACTACTATATGCGCTATATGGACAAATATTGGTGCATATCTGTCTATCACATTCAAATATAGTTCCCATTTTGCTGTTCTAATAACAAACACTATTCCAGCAAGGCTTTCACTAGATGTTGAGGGGACCTTGTGGGGAGGTGTTCCATTCAGCCACAAGAGCATGTATTAATTCAGGCACTGTAGTGCTGTCAGTGTTTTATCCCAAAGGTATTCAGTGTGGTTGAGGTCATTGCCATGTGCTGGACACTCAGGCTCTTCCATTCCAACCCTGGAAATCTATGTCTTCATGGACACCACTTTGTGCACAGGGAGGGTCATTGTCATGCTGGAACATGCACGCATGTAATGATCATTGATCAGTTTTTAGAAAGAAAGGCTTTATTCTAAAAAGATTGTTATAAGAAGAGTGTTTTTAATGCATGGAAATGACCAGCACGTTTCACCGCAGTGATAAGGAAATTATCCTCTGTTTATTCACAGCCTAATATTTAGAATTTTCTCTTAATTAACACAATTTAGCAACTAGTGTCATTTTCATTCTTTTTAAAATGCTAGATGATGGTGTCTTTTTTTTTCTTTTTCTTTTTCTTTTTTTTCCCCCTAAGGCATGATGTATCCTCTGTGATACTCTGCCCTCACCCAGAGTTGGCTGAGATGGGTGCCAGCCTCCCAGCGACGCTAATTAGGATTAAGCGGTTCAGAAATTGAATGAACGAATGAGAAAATGCATGAATAAATGAATGAATTACTTATTCCTGTTTTTCCAGTTCCATGACTTTTGTAGGCCTGGAAATTTTTTTTTATTTTTCCTTCATTTGAATGACTTTTCATGACAGCTGTTACAACCATATCAACAACAACAATAATATACAATATACAATAGATACACAATCTAGAAATATAAATTTATTGTTGACATGCCTAGAAAGGTGTATAAATCCACGTTAGAAGAGTGTGTATTCACTTGAGTATGAGTATGGTACTGGTGTTTTTCACTGTATGCATCATGTGCATGTGGCCGATTATAGTAGGAGTCAGTACTTACATGTACATGTGTTAAGTAAATATAAACTCATAATTCAAATATATGGGTTTATGATTGGGAACATGATCTTATGAGCATGAAAACTACTCCTGCAACAATATCCACTACACGTGTACCATCTACATGGACATGTATATACATGTAGATACTCGTACATTTGTCATTTGTGTGTATAGATCTATGTTATATGATATTATAACCCAAATATACATTATGTATCCAGATATTATATAGATGCACATGTGTGTTATTTCAAGGTTACTAAAGTGACAGCAACAGAGACTGGCAGTATGTAAGAAACATGTCACGTGTAAGAAACATGTCATGTGACTTGTCAGTTGAATATAACAATATGTACATGTATGGCAAACAGTGCTTGATATTGTGACATGTTTTTTGCTGTGAGTTTGACAAACAACTAAACATTCATGTTATCTGTCGAATCTCATTCTATTGTTGTTCTTTATTGTTGTTCTACATCGGTTTTGTACTCTATAGCGGTTTAACCTGTTTCAGTATGGCAGATCAGCATAATGTTTTGTAATTTATTTTTTGTTCTATACTTGTACTATTTTAGTTCTTTCAGTGTTATATTACATGTTGGTATATTTTGTTCCATATTTTGGTGCGAAAATGCATTGGGACTGTAGGGCGTGAGAGAGATAAATAAATAAACTCAACATGCATGTATCTAGAAATGATTTAATTTATTTTAATTTATTTTTATACCAACAGGTCCCATCCATAAACCAAAAAATTTGTTAATATAAATAAATAAATAAATAAATAAATAAACAAATAAATAAAACAGTTTGGTAAGATCTAATGGATGTAAACAAGAGCATTCTCTAATTACTGGCAAATTTATTGGTTTTCTATGTATTTAACTGTTTTACTTAAAGAATAACTTTATAAAAATATGTTGCAAAAAGTTTTCTACAATAAACAACATTAAAATATGCAGCACTGTTGGAATAAAAATGTTTGCATGTTGCAAGTAGCACGATTTGATGCGGGATAATTACACTGTTTTTCATGAATGAATATCATGTATTTATTCTGTTCTATGCATTCCATAACAATAAAATAAACACACTGATATTATCATATCATGTTTTGTGCCCAAGAAACCCACAGATCGCTTTCTAGTGGCATTAAAGCATTTTCTTGATGCTCACTTCTCCCACTGTTTCTATAGCAACAACCCACAAGGAGCCCTCTCCAAGATGGCGTCATGTTGACACCGCGAGAGCGATGCACGACCGGTCTATCTTTTTAGCAAGTCTATGGCTCCAAGATCCCAATAATCACTACGGTTCACTTCTGAGAGGATGAGAATTACTACATGTGACGTACTTCCGCACAGCGCGCGCTGCCTTTGTTCAGGCCAAAGAGCACTAGGTGGCGCTGTGCAGCTGCGGTTCACCTTCTCCTGTCTGTATCAGAGATCCTCTCACGCCAGAATCATCAAGCCCTGGTAAGAACATTTCTGTGCAGCGCTTTATGTGAATATGCGAGAAAATTTAACGTGATTTAAACCTTTAAAGGTTGTAAACAGGGAGATTCCCAGTGTTTCGGGGAATGTACCGGATGTAGCAGTAGGATTTGTCCGGAACAGTCAGTGTACCTACTATTTACTGCATCCAGTCCACAAACTGAAGGCATTCAGCAAACGGTACAGTCCGTGAACTCTTCTACTCCTGATACATGTATTTTCATTTTCTGGTTTGTTTGTTTTTTTTGTAGTGAAAGGCTAAAGGAAAGGGAAACATAAGGAAGAAGCTCGGGCTGAGTGACACTTACAGTGACCAATCAGGTGTCTACTTTCTTTTTACTAACGGGTGTGCCTGACCATTGAGATTTGTCCTTTTCTGACAGCCTGTGTTCTGTTTCCACGCCTTTTTCATCAATATGTCAATATTATCTCATATTATTTATATACCTACATCACACCACAGCCCAGCAAACACTGAGCTCTCCCCTGACCTTCGAATTTAGTTTCTCTTTGGTTGTTAGTTGTTTGTTTGTTTATTTATTTATTTATTTATGAGAAACAGTTCATAAAGTTCTGGCAGAAATTCCATTGAGGTTTATAATATCAGTGCTGTTCCTATCATCACTATTTGCTGTTTGACATCTTTAGCGCTTTGTTTTTATTTATCGGTGGCTTTACTGAACACATTTTCAATGTAATGCTGATTTATTATTTTCTTTTAATTAAACCTCATTCCCTTCTGAACTTTGTACTGGACACTTATCTGTGTGTTTTCTTTGGCTCTAAGTTAAATTAAATTGTCTGTGCTGGGCTGCGAAACATTAATTCTGGTGTCAACATTGGCAAAATTACCATTAAAAAAAATATCAGAATTTTATGGGTTGTAAACATTCACCTGAACCATGCAAGGCCCATGCTGAAGCACAGTTTCATTTAAAAAAAAAATGGCCCAAGTTTAAGCCCATGTTGACACACTCAGCCATCGTGCCTGGGGGCCCATGAGAAATGATCACTGTGGCACAGTGGACTCGGGGAGCCACATCCAATCGTTTCAATTTGCACAAAGTCTGGAATTTGTGTTGTTGTTTTTATAATCATATTTAAACATCAGCTCTTTCTTTACATCCAGTGGGGAACATCCAGAACCCCATGGAACATTTAAAAACATATATTAATTTCATTGTATAGTTTTATGTGAATCGTACGAGTAAGCAACTTAGGCCTCAGATGGCTACAGAGTTCACATTGCTACAGACGCAGTTACAACCACAGACTACAAAGGATATAATTTTCAGCGGAATCTAAAATGTTACTGATTTTAAAACAAAAAAATCAATAAAACATTTATTAAAATATTTTTGCCACAGTATTTATTTCTTTAGCAAGTATCTGTGCAATTATCTTGATTATGTATTGTGAATTGGGGTCCTCCATCAACCTGTTGGGGTTAATTTCACAATATTGAATGGTATGCTGTACATATCCCTTACTTAGCATGTAGGCACCAAACTTAATAACAATGAAATGGAAATATTTGTGATAAACACCGCAGCTCTTGAATTCTTCTACAGTAAGACAAAAGATGTGAAAACAGGAAACCAGTACCACAAAATGATCTGAGAAGAGATGATAGCAGAACCAACGTTACTCTCAAGAACAGTGCAAAAGTAAGACAGTTAAAAAAAAATTATTAGGAACTCTTTTTTCTGTTCTTTTTTTGAAATATCTGAGTGCAAAATTTGCATCCTTTATCAGTTCCAGGAAAAATCTAATTGTAAATGTAGAAATACTTAATATAAATATATTTTACAATTTATAATTCCAATAAGTTAAAACAAGCAGAATAAGAAAACAGCAAACAAAAATCATATAAACCAAAACTAAACTGAAAAAAAAAAACAAAAACGAATTCACATATGGAATGCTAAGATGAATGTAACAGGAAAAATGCACATTACATTCAGAAAGGATTACACAAACTTAATTTGCATTTAAAAAATGTTAACACAGTAATGCATTTTTTCATTTGATATTATTAACACACTAAATACCTAGTTGATGGTAAACAAAATATCACTGTGTTCATAATTTTGTCATAAGGGTATGCAAAATTTCACTCAGCCGTACAGAATATATTACAGTGAACATAAGTATTAGCTGTGGTGTATTTTGTGAGTATAAACCATATGATGAATGTATTTTTAAAGAGAGAACACTAGTGTTGATGTCTCTTCCTGCACGTCTGTGAATCAAACCTCTGGTGTGAGAAATGAAAACAGAAAGAAGAATGTGGTAAGACTTGAGACTATGATTACTAATCTGTTTATATTAACAGTGTTAATTAAATTAAATTTAAATAAATGCTTGTGGAGGTTTTCTCCAGGTGCTCCAGTTTCCTCCCATAGTCCAAAAACATGCGCATTAGGCTAACTGGCTGTTGCAAATTGCCCCTTGGTGTGAGTGTAAATGGTTGTGTATGTGTTGGCCTTGCGATTGTCTGGTGAGCTGTTCAGGGCATACCCTGCCTTCACCCAGTGTCAGCTCCCCGTGATCCTAATAGGATTAACGGTTCGGCAAATGAGTGAGTTTGTGAGTGAGTAAATAAACTGTATAGGTCACAATCATTTTCTGTCAAAACACATTGATTAATATTGCCAAAAAGGTGTCTGACTGTGTAGCATTTGTAATGTGGAATGTTATATGTTCTAGAGAGGGAAGAGGAAAGCCCGAGATGGCTCAGAGAATGCTAAGCTGAAGCTCTCAAAGACCAACCATGGTACCTTGGGCAGAGCAGAGAACGAACAGCTCAAACATGGAGACATGGAAGCCTTCACCTTGTTTGAGGTGGTCACTATGGGCAGGAGTGCCATGCAGGTACATGCTGATGACCTTTTTTCAGGAATAAACGCTTGTCTTTTGGCTGTATCAATTCAGTTGCTTGACTGTCTACTTGCTTTTTTAAAAATTTGTTATTGTATATTTTTGTTTGCGGTTGTTTGGAAGTGTGTTTTGATTGTAGTACATATGCTCTGAATGTTATGCAAAGGCGGTGGTCGATGAATGGATTGAGGCTTATGTTATGGACAGAGAACAAGCCCTACTTGACCTCATCAGCTTCTTCATTCAGTGCTCAGGATGCAAAGGTAAAACATTTACTGAGTGTATATGAACAGTCCTGACACTTCTGTAGGTTTGAACATAAATATATGTAAACTATGCACTTTGGTAAGGATGACATAGAAATAATTATTAGTAGTTCTGTAGTGTCTACGCACACTTCAGTGACAGTGTCATATTCAAGGCAAGCTTGGCTGTGTCCCAATTCACATACTAGCACATTAATATGGTAAATTTGTATGCCCTATATAATATATTAAAGGTGTCATTTTACCAAAGTATTTTGAAATGTGGGTTGGCACTTAGACAAAGTAGCGGTAATGGTGGTAGTGCTTTAGACTGGTGATAGAGATTTTGACTGGCACACTTGCCTCTTTATTTAAATGTAAAACCCAGCAGCCTTCATTTTGTTTTTGATTGAAAAGTGGTCTCTTATGTAATATGCTGTTTTCTTTATTGACATACAGACATTTATTTCTGTAACATTTAATTTTGTGTTGGAAATCTAATATTTGGAAATGTGAAATGTTTTTGTTCTGACTTACTAATGTTCGGGTCATTCTCATGGAAATGCATATTTTATGTCCCACTCTTTATATACCTAATTATTATTTTTTAAAAGATTGCAGTTTTTCCATTTTTTATAAATCACATGGTATAATCACACCCAAATGTTAAAAAAAGCAACACCTATCTTAACTGTAGATATGTGCACAAATGCTGAATTAATAATGTGCTGTGTCCCCAATACCGTTGTCACTACTTTAGCATCAGTTCTCCAGTTATTACATTGGATTTGCCCAGATCTGTTCTGATATAAAAGTACTTTCATGTGTTGACAATTTAAGCTGTATATGTACAAAGGACAGAAAATTAATACATTTTAGTGTTTCGAGCATATGAAGTTTTGTCCCCAAGAACTTTGTCAACTCTGTTAAAATCTTGTATTAATATTGCTGTAATTTATGATTCAATAAAGCTGGAGCTTCAAAACTTCCCAGAAATATACTCTGTTCCATAGTGTTTATTGGTAGATATTTTGCAAGTATTTCTGTGAAAATTATTTCTTTGGGAAGGTGCAATTAGAAATTATACACTTGCATGAGAATGACCCGTACACATCATAAAATAAAAATCTATAGCAAAATTAATAATCTAGAATAAGGGTGCCTGAGACTTTTGCCCATCACTGTATGCAATGTGTGCAACCTGATGTTGGTGCCTATGCTGATGTTTTGAATGCTAATCTCTCTAGGGGTAGTAACTGCTGAGATGTTCCAGAGCAAGGAGGATTCTGATGTCATGAGCAAAATGGTAGAGGACCTGGATGAGGTGGGACTTGATGTCCAAAGACTTCTCCTTCTCTTGTATTGCATTACGTACAGTATCTGTGTGCTTTTTTTTAAAAGACGTGTTAAAGTTCTTTGGGTTACAAATTTCAGAGCTCAGGGTTGCAATATAAAAGGTTTCTGGCATTTCCATGGATACTGACTGTCACATGGCCCATGGACATTGTGAGTGTAAACCTTAGTTTGGAAACACTTTATAACTTTTATCTAACACTGTATAATTAGAAAAGAAAAAAGAATCTCTCTGACTTGCCTTGTCTTATCTTAATCTTTCTGCTTCTCAGGACAATGGCGAGTATCCTCTTGTTATGTCTGGTCCGTACTGGAAGAAGTTCCGTTCTCACTTTTGTGAGTTTGTTTCAGTGCTGATATCACAGTGTCAATATAGTGTGATCTTTGACAACTACCTCCTGAATACACTCATCTCTCTGCTGACTGAGCTCTCAGCATCGCATATGCGTGCCTTCAGACACACGTGCACACTGGCAGGTAGCTCTCTGAACCCTGACCCTCAGTGTCTTAGCCTGTTTATGTCTGTCTGTCTTTTGCAGCATGTCTACCACCTGTCTGCAAGTAGAAAGCAGGGGTGCAGTGGGATGTTCACGATTTAAACTTTTGCTCTCTGATTTTGTCTCTCCATCCGTTTGTGGTTCTATAGCAGTGAAGTTGCTCAGTGCTCTGGTGAATGTGGCACTCAGCCTCAGCATTAGTGTGGAGAACAACCAGAAACTCTGTGAGGTCCAGTTGAGCAAGATGTCCAGCAAGCGAGCCTCACCACGGCTGGACAAGATCCAGAAGAAGATTACTGAGGTGAGGCTGTGACCCCCCCTGATAGCTCGGTTGTTGGGATTCAGTTCCACTGGATGTCATAATTGGTTACTTTATTTGGGGTGGGATGGGGCTAGTTCAGTGTCACAATTTTTGATTTAGTATAATTATATACTAATATCCATTCATTCATTTATTCATTTATTCATTTTCTAAGCAGCTTAATCCTAATTAGGGTCGCCGGGAGGCTGGCGCCCATCTCAGCTGACTCCGGGCAGTTTACCCTGAACAGCTCTACAATTGTTTTTTTTTAAAGTGATGAAGTGAGATGAACTGAACCTGTAATGAAAGTTACTTTAAATTAGTATATATTACTACGCAATCTGATTGGTCCACTGTCTCGTTATTAAAAAACATTGTTCCAAGTGGATGATGCATGAATCAATATGATGGACTCTCACAGTTTGTCACAGTCAAACTGCAGGTGACGTCATTATTCTCATGTTTTTTTATGGAAAAATAAATGATAAACACCTTCATGGAATGCGGGTTACTTACCTTTCCATGCAGTATGTGCTAAATTCTAAATGAGTAGGCTAAGCCAGTACCGTTAGCCACACATCACTTAGCTCGGCTCAATGCACAAAGCTCACCTGACCTGGCTCTGTCATGATTAAAATATGTAAATATAAAAATAACAGTCTCATTTTTGCTTATGTTCCTATGTAGTATATGAATTCATTCATTTGCTGAACCACTTCATCCTACTAGGTTCGTGGGGAAGCTGGAGCCTATCTCAGCCGACTCTGACTGAAGGCAGGGTATACCCTGAACAGCTTGTCAGTCCATTGCAGGGCAAACACACATATCCATTTCTAATAACACTCACAGCTAGGGGCAGTATAGAACAGACAATCGGCCTAATGTGCATGTCTTTGGACTGTGGGAGGAAACCGGTGTACCCAGAGAAAACCCACACAAGCAGTGGGAGAACATGCAAACTCCACACAGAAAATCCCTTTCCGGGCCTGGGATTTGAACCCTGGACCTTCTTGTTGTGAGCCGAACATGCTAACCACTACGCCATCTTGCCTCCTCATGTAGCATATATGGTAATAAAACACGTATTAACCTCAGGCTTGGTGGATGTCACAGAATTGAATAGTCCCCTCGATGTATTTAGCGACAACTACCTCTCCTTGGTGCATAATTGTTAATTTCGAATCTTTTTTATACGGTTTCAGCTGCAGGATAGAAAGCTTGAAATAGAAGACATGATGGATGCTATTTTTAAAGGAGTTTTTCTTAAGAGATACAGGTAGTATTATTATTTATTATTGCTTTCCGATCTTATTTTTTCTTGCATACCCTCAATGTTTTTATGAAAGAATTTGCATGTCCTGTTTTGGCAGAGATGTGATACCTGAGATCAGGGCTATCTGTATAGAGGAACTGACCGTATGGATGAAGCTTTACAATACAGTGTTTCTTAATGATAGCTGTCTGAAATATGTAGGATGGATGATGCATGACAAGGTGTGTCTCTGTTATCTCTTAAATTGGTTCACATGAATTATATGTATAGAATGCTGACTATACTGTGTGAACTGAGTGCAGTCGTACAGGTTTTAGACTGATTTAGGAAATTTGCAATGTCATGTTGCACTGAATTAAATTTAGATTATATAGACAGGCTTTAATTGCTACATTTGCATTTGACTTTTTTTGCGGGCTGAAAGGTTTGTAACTTGACTTCATGTGCTATTTTCACAGCAACCTGATGTGCGCTTGAAGTGTGTGTTGGGTCTTCAGGGACTTTATCAGGATGCTAATCTTAGCTCCAAAATGGACCTTTTCACCAGTCGATTTAAGGTACTATCTGTTTTGTGTTTTTAGTCCATCGCAGAGCCACACACACACACACACACACACACACACACACACACACAACCATCCAAACTCACACTCACACCTAGGGGCAGTTTGGAACAGCCAATGTGGGTAGCCTAATATGCATGTCTTTGGACTGTGGGAGGAAACCCTTGCAAGCAAACTCCACACAGAAACTGCCTTTCCGTGAACGAACCCAGGATCTTCTTGCTGTGATCCGGACTACGCCAGCGTGACTACATATATATATTATGATTTTAGTAAATCAAATATAACATTGGCACTGTTCAGTGAGTTACTACATATTTATTTCATCACATCACATCATATGAAGCAGGCTGGCTGCTGGTTGCGAGGTTAACACAGTGTTGTGTTTTTCCACAGGAGAGAATGATGTCCATGACTTTGGATAAGGACCATGAGGTAGCAGTGCAGACAATGAGGCTTCTGATGGCCATTGTCCGGTGAGTCTTTCTTTCTCCTTCATTTTTCCTTCCTTCAGATCCCTTATTAGCTTGAAAACGCACTGGATGTTATAAAACAGACTGACCTACCATCCAAAGTGTTTTCACTGTGGCAGGTGGTGTGATGATGACGTGCTGAGCCAGGCAGACTACAAGCATTTATTTCAGTTTGTATACTCTACACATCGACCACTTGCAGCCATGGCAGGCGAATTTCTGTTCACCCAGTGAGTGCAACTACATAACAGTTGACTATAGAGAGGTCTGCATAGGATCCTGGCAATATATAAGGCCCATTACTTGATGTAATTTCAAATCTTATGATCATGTTTCATTTATGAAACTTATCACACCTTAGAGGTGCAGTCGTTATTATTTCAATACAGAGGCATATCAAAAGTAT
>JBCNYH010000012.1:37632498-37648471 GCA_039654325.1 Tandanus tandanus
GTTCTTCTCTTTTTTTTTGGTATACACACACACACACACACACACACACACACACACACATACACACACACACACACACACACACACACACACAGCTGCCATAATGAATGATGCCTTTCAAAGTCAAGCGAATGACAGAGAGTTGGCAGCCAACTGTAAGCCATATTTGCTCTACTTCCTGTTTTTGAAGGCTTTCCTACAACTGTTCACTTCTGAGCTATAAAATGTTTGCCTGTTTCTTGATAACTTCCTTCCGCTCCAGCAGATTTTTATTAGGCAAATGCTGCACTGCTAAAAGGCGGCTGTTGTGTGGAATCACAGTGAGTTATATGTCTGGAAGAGTTAAGAATAAGCAGCTAGTCTAGACCTTCTTTAGCTACACACTGGTAGAGTGTTAATACATTGCAGTAGTAAAATCTGCAGCAGCCTCTGAGGCCATGTTATAGAGGATTTGTCAGGTCAAGAACATCTTTTTGTAATACAGACACGGACTCATAATCTCTCTGGACAAGAGGGCAAGAGAGGCAGACTTCTTGATCTGATGCTGCTATGGTCTAGTATGTGTGAGACAGCAGGGCAGTACAAATCTACTCCAGCACTGCTGGTATTAGTTGTGTCAGTCAAGGCTTATGCTTTTAGCGGAAAGGTTAGGGTTTTATTGATGGTTTTGTTTTGACAGACATGGGGCAGGTGACAATAAGGGTGATGTGCTACCAATTGACTAGTGAAAGGGATTGCAAATGTTTTGTCATCAGGAATGATTTTGTTGAAAATTTCCCATCTCTGTGCTCACTTTATTATTAAGCAATTATTGAATGAGGTGAAGTATGATATGGAGAATTATTCAGTCAAAACCAAATAATTCTCTATCATACAAAAGCCGAATTCTATAATTGTTTTATTAATAATTCCAAATATTTTCAAAGTAGTCGGTCACGTTAATGCCAATCATTCAGTAATTATTCAACTTATCTGACGGCAACAGTGCAATATTTCAGTTATTCCATGGCAATAATAATTTAATGGCTTCCGCCAATCAGAAATGAGAAAACCTCTTAAATGCATAGTAATAGAAATGATTTGCCAAAGATGAGATGGATGTTGATGAATTCAGTAGACGAATAAGAACAGACAAATAATTGTTTCAGTATATACCACATGCAAAGATGAAAAACAAACAAAAACAGGATTTTTAAACTTTTATACTCACCATTTTTAACCATTACAGAGGCAAATCCAGGGAGCTTTGCATACTTTGAGCAGAGATAAGCGCTGTATAGCTAATGGTGTCTTTTTAAACCGTGCTCCGTATCAGTGTTTTATGTTTAAATATTCATTCATAGTTAGTAGTGGAGCACCATACTTAAGAGAAATCAGTATAGTATCGATCTGATTCTTTTGAACATTGTGTACTCTGTGGTGATATTTCTCATGCCGATATATAACTGTAGTAATGGGAATGAATGTCTGAGTGATGGTAACTTCTTCCACTCTATCTTCCCCTCCAAACTGTTACTTGTTTCGAGCCATAAACTAGACTTTTTTAACAATGTAAACAGAATTCTGTGTGCCATATGCAGTAGGTGTCTTTGCTTTTTTAGCTGACAAAATAAACTATTACTGCCGTGCAATGCTTTACTCATTTGAATAGATTTTATTCCAATCACATTAAGGAAGCGCAGGACATTTCTGGCGCGTATAACGTGCTTACGATAATTAACCTGTCCAGTGGAATGGCATCTCGCTACCCTGTGGTGATATTGGGTTTCCATTAAAGAAATCTTATCTCAATAACAGACAATAACAAAACTTTGGGGAGGGGGCAGTCATAACGTGATGGTTACATGACATTACGTCATCGATGGCGTCATCAAAACGAATTCATATTGAAACCTTGTATCAGGAGAAGTAGCAAACTAAAACACGATTTTTTATGGATTACTGTTCTCCAAGTGACCATAAAAAAATCACAAGTGTCTGTTGTTTTAATTCAAACATTAGGCAGTCTAGATAATGTATTTTAATCCCCAGATACCGGATCAATCAGTTCAAACCATTTCCGCGAAGTACACACTAATACTAGTGATTGAGTATGCACCTGTTGCAGATCTTTTATTTTTGGATAGTAGTCTGTTGATACATTGTACTAGCTTGATCTTTAGGTGCCTTGATGCTGTAACACTCACTGCTGTTTTCTTTTCTTCACAGTATTACAATGATTTTGGTGATATTATCAAAGAAACTCTGAATCGCACCCGACAAATGGACAAGATTGAAAGTGCACGCACCCTGGTTCTGTGCCTTCAGCAGGTATCATACACAGCTCTCTTTCCATCCTCTGTTCCAGTAATCTCAGTTCCTCAGTGTCCCTTGCCCTTTGATGGGCCTTCGCAGCTGTCAGCATCTCACAGACACAAAGCCCCTCCACCAATATGCCCTCTGTGGAATGTTCTAGCAGCTCCTTCATTCTCTGAATTGCTTCATGGTAGATCTTTGTACAGAGGGAGACTGATAGGGGAAGCAGTGACCAGTCACATTGTTTACACCTCAACTCTTGCCTTTAAAGGCCAGCTAATCACAAAATGCACAGCTTCTAACACACCTATTTTGTGGTAATTTACATATTGGAATTTATAGCACTTCTCTATGCAAAGGGACACCATAAAAATATTATACGTACTCATGTAGTCTGGAGAAAAGAGTACAGTAATGATGCTCTTTATACCAGTGCAGGATTTAAAACAAACATGCTGGTTGGTCAGTGTCACACTGCCTCATACAATGTTTCCACGCTCACTGTTCTATCTGATGCTGTACATGTGGTCATTGTATATCCTGTTAAAAACAAAGCATTGTTGCTCTTTTCCTGCTGGTATCATTTAAAAGATACACTGTGCTTGCATTACATTACAACATCCCTGTAGGTTGATGTGAGTTCTAGTGAAGGCAAAGAAGAGTATGGACGTCTACAGTACGATGAGTTCATAAGGAATTCCGCACAGATTTGAAATCAGGATTAGTTTGATAGTGTACAAGGTGAATGGGGATGGGTTATACTGACATGCTTCTCCCTGTGTACAGCTGTACCTGCAGCTGAAGCAGGAGCAGGACACTGGGAGTGTGTGCAGTGCAGGAGTGCAGACCTACAGCAGCATCAAAGAGCTGGCCAGACGCTTCTCGCTAACCTTCGGCTGGGATCAGATCAAATCCCGCGAGTCTCTGGCCATGATTCACAGGTAGCACTGATCAGTCTCGACAGCAGCACAGGCTGGGTTTTTTGATTTTGATTTTTAAAATACTGTATTAATCCCACAAGGATAATTCGGCTCTGCATTTAACCCGTCCAAAGTGAGCACACGCACGCACACACACACACACTGGGAGCCGTGGGCAGCCACATTGCAGTGCCTGGAGAGCAGCTGGGGGTTAGGTGCCTTGCTCAAGGGAACTTCAGTCATGAAGGTGGAGGAGGGGGAGGTGCTCCTGTCTCTTCCCACTGCCACACATTCTTCTGATAATTAATTCCTCATTGTTCTACTTACTTTTATTTCAGCAATGTTTAATATGTAGTATTGACTAGGAATGGGAGTGTTAACAGCCAGTCATGTGTCCTCCACAGGGTTTATTATATTTTTAAGAATGGGACATTTTGAGATAATAGCTTTGTCCTATCTGTTATTTAATTACTGCTAGCAGGAAGCTGAAGCTAAACGGATTGCAAATAAAAATTCAACTTAAGGTGCCCAAACAAATTGTTGACCCAGACAATACAGGGCCCGCACTGTATTGGCTTATGGTCACTTAGAGTGTCACTACGAATGTGCCACGAGCAAAGCCTCTTCACATTTTAGGTGATCCGTGAGGATACGGAACTTGTAACGCACTGACGGGCTAACTGAGGAAGACTCTCCACAGCGATTCCACCTATCCAATCACCACAAAGTTGACTTTTTTCACTGGTCCTTTGAGCCAGATATCATGATTTGCTGTGCAGGATGCAACATTCCAAGCCAGATGAGTCGGCCACTTGACCCAAAAGTTGAAGAGCATCTTCCTCAAGCCCGCTGGACTACGATCTAACCTGATGGTAAAATCCATGTCATTCAGTTATTCAGTGCTGATTAGCAGTGTGACACAAAAGAGATTATGTATTCAATTCAAATCCATTTCCAGTCTTATTTATTTGAAACTTTAACAGCATAAATGATCACAAAGCAGTGTTAAAGAAATCTGGATGTAGGTTTTGATCACTGATCCATATGTCATAGCAATTAAAAATAACCTGAGCTGTCATGAGAATTGGTTGGGGGGGGGGGGGGGATTTTGATATACTTTATTAATTCCGCAAGGGGAATTCAGCTTCTGCATTTAACCCATCCAAAGTGAACACACACTTGGAGCAGTGGGCTGTCACACACTGCGGCACCCGGAGAGCGGTTGTGGGTTCGGTGCCTTGCTTAAAGGCACTTCAACCATGAAGGAGGAGAAAGGGAAGGTGCAGCTCAGTCCCCACGCCACCACACTTTTTTCCTGCTGGTTCGGGAATCGAATCAGCGATCTTTCGGTCCCAAACCAACTTCTCTAACCATTAGGCCATGGCTGCCCCCAGAGGAACCAGATTCAAATGGAGTGAATCCTCCAGATAGCAGGAATATAAATCATTTTAATGTACAGGCGTAGAAGTAAATGTAAATTGTACTAAGCGATTATAAAGCACACAGCTTTCGAAAACCTATAATGCTGTTATTTGGTGCCTGTCATGGCTACACTCACTTTACAACATAAAGTGGTGAAGGAGGATGAACAAGGCAGGCGGGACACTGTGGCATCATATATAATTGAACCATTTCTTCAAATCATGGTTTTGTCTGCTTGTTTCTTTGCAGGGATGGCATTGAGTTTGTTTTCCAGGGTTTTGCTCAGCAGTCAGAGAAGCACTCACCGCCATACCTCTCTTACCTAACCATCCTCAGCGAGTTCTCCAGCAAGCTGCTCAAACCTGACAAGAAGACCATGTGAGTAAATCAACACTGCCGAGTAAATCAACACTGCCGAGAAAGAGCAAGTCTCACTGTGTAGTGTAGGATTTTACTCAGAGTGCACAACTGTTCCCCATTCATCAGTTCTGCTTATCTGTCAGGGTTGCAGGTGAGTGGCCGATTTTGGGCAAGAGGTCAGGTACAGCATGGGCAGGTCACCAATAAATCACAGGACATTTGCACATAGACAACTATTCATACTTATATTCACACCTATGGGATTTTTAGAGTAGCCTGATGACCTGCTTTTTTTGGTCTGTGGGAGAAAACAGGAGTACCCAGGTGAGACTCACACAAGCATGGGGAGAACATACAAACTCCACATAGAAAGGCACCAATCGACAAGCAGGATTAAACCAACTACCTTCTTGTTGTGAGGCGACAGTGCTAACCAGTACCGTACCACCCCAGATCTGTATTTATTTTTGATAGTTATTATTGTTGTTATTATTATTATTATTATTATTATTATTATTATTATTAATAATATTCATATCATGTTCACCTCACAGCAAGAAGGTCCTGTGTTCGATTCCAGACTCGGGGCGTTTTTGTGTGGAGTTTGCATGTTCTCCCCGTGCTTGCGTAGGTTTCCTCTGGGTACTCCGGTTTCTTCCCACAGTCAAAAACATGCACAGTAGTCTAATTGGCTGTTCCAAATTGCCCCTAGGTGTGAGTGTGAGTCTGAATGGTTGTGTGTGTGTCTTGTCCCTGCAGTGGTCTGGCAAGCTCTTCAGGGTGTACCCCGCCATCGCCCGGAGTCGGCTGAGATGGGCGCCCGGCTCCCTGTGACCCTAATTAGGATTAAGCGGCTGAGAAAATGAATGAATAAATAATAATAATAATAATAATAATAATAATAATAATAATGCTATACTGTTATAGCCTATTTTGCAGATCTTTAACTTCTAACAAACGGGTGTTTTTCTCTCTGTTTTCCTCCTCAGTTTTAGTTATTTGCAACGGTACACTGGTGAGCACAGCATCAGTAACAGGGAGGATTGCTGGATGCCTCTCATCTATTACAGAGCATCTCTCCAGGGCACAGTGGAGGGAGAAGACGCCGTGTCCTTCATCAGCTCTGACACTAATAAACAGCTCTCATTTACTAATCGCTCCAGATCACCGTCCGTCAAACCGGCTGCGTCTGAAGGTACGACAGCTCACAGAGTCAGTACTGAAACAGCAGTTTTACTCCAGTCACTGACATACTACTGCGTTATATCCTAACTTCCAAAGCTATAGTATGTGCTAAATCTCCATAGTAACGCACGTTTGACTACAATTCCAAACTCCTCTCTATATTTCCAGGAGAGCTGCGAACCTCTCAACCGTGCACAGAAATTAAAACAGCAAAACAGTTGAGAAGGTGAGATGTGAGCCCATGAAAGCGAGTATGAGAGAACTGCATGATGTGTGCAATCAGTGCTTAATGTAGTAAAATATGAATATCTTTACCACGATTACATTGAAGAGCGATTTTTTTGACACCAGTTCTGTTCTCCTCGGCCAGCCTGGAGCTGAGAGTTACAGAACAGAGCGCGGAGGTCAGAGAGCAGCCTGACAGCAGGGAAACAGCTGATATCCAGCCAGAGCTCACTGCTGAGGAAGTGGACGTGGACACAGTAGAGATAGACATTTGATGTTTTCTTGAAAGTCTATTCCAAGATGTTTGTTAACAGTAATGGGAATAACACAGTGTTCAATGTGCCTACGTTTCCACTTCATATTTCCTATGACCTCATTCAGTATTTAATATGTACTGTAAGCGGTGATGTAATGCATTGGTGCTAAAGACATTATTGGTTTTTACATTGCTTCATTTTTTATGTCTTTTGTCTAAACCAGATCGAAGCTAAGGATGATAGAATGTGCATATTTTTCTTCTTTGCTGTTACATTATTTTAGGCACGTGATTCCTCTGAACTGCATGAAGCTAGCCGCAGTATCTTTTCAAACTGCTGCTCATGCACTTTGAGCAGCTATGTACACACACACACACACACACACACAGGCGCGTGCATTGTGTCATATTCTTTCCCTGATTATTTAATTTACGTAGTGTAGATTTACTAGCTGTACTATCTTAGCACTGACTTAAATTTCTTTACGGAGCTGAACTGTAACCTCTGACCAATTTTTGGGTTTAGATGGATATCCCCTCCCACCTGGCCAAAAGACAGGAGTTATCAGATGACGACGTACACCCAAGGCCTCCACATGTCAGAAAATATGAATCGCAGAAATCCCAAAATAACAAAAGGCACTACTGCACTGCCTAGTGCAAGTAACTCAATATTCTTTAACCCAAACTGACTGAGAAGCTTCTAATTTCTTAAATAACCATGTCGATATACATATCCCGTAGCCATAGATACGATGTTACTGGGTTTAGAAGGCTCAAATTATTGCCATCAAACAAATTAAACTAAGACAACAAGTGACACTGAAACAGTTGAAATTTAGAACTGTCTAATACATTAATAAAAGCCTGACGGATAGTCCTGAACAATCAGCTTCACTGATGAAATGTGTTTGGAAAAGATTTTGACTGACCATGAAGGGAGATCTTGTAAACACTTAGGGAATTTGATTTGCAAAAAATGTACAGTTGAACTCGCGGCTATGTTTACTATTGATAGTAAGAACATTTTCACACGCAATGGATCCGATGAGTCCAGATTTACCCTATTCCAGAGTGATGGGCACATGAGGGTAAGAAGAGGAGTGTATGGAGTGATGTGGCTCAACACCATTACAGGACAGTAAGCTGAATACCCAAATGTTCTGCATGATGGGAGTTTTCCCATCCATAGGTTTATTTCAGAGACTTGATCCAAACCTACTGAAAGACTGGGATGTCCAGAAGACGACTTTGTGGAGTGGTTCGACTCTCCCATCATCAAACACAAGATTATCCTAAAAGTTAATGTGTGTGACTTGTTGAAATAACACCAGTGATTGCAGCTTGTAATCAAAACTAAAGGAAGTCCAATGAAATAGTGTGTGGAATCTGTATTTTTTGGCCAGGTAGTGTTTATGACATCTATAACCCGAATTTTATATACATGTATGAATGAGGCAGTATCTGTCATTCACTTTATTACACATTTAATTTGTCGTCAACATTTTGAAAGCCACAGTTTATATTTTACTATTCTTAAGCAGTGAGAGAATCAGAAAGGTCACATGCCCAAATCGCAGGTGAGATACTACCAGTGTCTGTGTGATCCCATATACTGTTTCCATCATTTTGTCCATTCTTTAAACGACTTTTAGGACTCAAACCAAACAGTAATCTAAAACTGCAAAGTAATGTTCACATATTCGATTGCTTGTATATAATATTAATGTTAACCTTTTCACTTCATTTCATTAAAAAAGATTCTTAAAAAGTCTGCATTCATTTTTTTCTGGCAAAATCTCTACTTAACTAGAGCGTCATGCATGATCACTGCTCAGTGTAATCTCAGTACAAATGTGATAACACAATCTAGACCTGGGGCAGCACGGTGGCGTAGTGGTTAGCACATCCACCTCACTGCATCAAGGTCCTGGGCTCATATCCCTGGTTGGGCGTTTCTGTGTGGAGCTTGCATGCTCTCCGTGTGATTGCGTGGGTTTCCTCGAACGGTGCTCTGTTGTCCGCCCACAGTCCAAAGACATGCACATGAAGGTTAACTGCCTGTTCCAAATTGACCCTAGATGTGAGTATGTGTGTTGGCACTGCAAATGTCTGACGTTCAAGGTGTACCCTGATGTACCTTCGCCCAGTGTCTGCTAAGATGGGCTTTATCCTCCCTACAACCATAATAGGAGCAAGTTCTTAAAACTAAATACCTTCACCTACCACATGGTCCAAAATGACTTCACCCTCCCTTGTTATCACTCTCTCTCCTGCCTGAATAGACATTTCATATTACAAATAAATCCAAAACATTGGATAATCTCACTCACAGTCAAATAATCTGCTGAATTTAAACACCAAAGTTATTATCCAGTGGAAAGACTTTTATAGTTAAGGGATCTTTAACTTCTGTTGAACAGGTATGTAAAATCCATTTTTAAAATGTCTTATGGTATAAATAGCTTGCTGTGTGCCACAATTCACAGGACTTAAAATAATATACTGGGAAGCTACTGCACGCCTACAGTATTAACACACACACACACACACACACACAGGCAGTATTCACATTCTGACACATTTGGCACTCACTGCAGACAGGATGAATAAAGTTATAATATTTTATTAAACTCAAAAAAGGACTCAATCTTTCCATTCATAAAGTACATTATTTAAGGTACTTTTATAGAAAAAGAAAAAAGAATTCTTTAAAATTCAGGTCAAACTTAACACTTTAAACAAAACACAGCAACCAAATAAATATGTACAAATATTTATAAATATATTTATAATTTAAAACAATGTTCACATCTGTGAAACAGCAAAGTAGAGGCTGACAGCAGGCACAGAACTTCGAGAAGCAGTTTTTTGCCCTCACAGGGCTCTGAGTGTGAGGAATTTCAGACTCCTACACACAGCGTTATTAGAAATTACACAATCTATGAAATCAAGCACAAGTCCGAAGTAACTTTGGTTAATTTGTGGAATGTAATGTTTGCCAATTTAAGTCTGTTAAATATTCGACACTTGGAATACTTTAAACATTTCAAGTGTGCTTCAATAACCTGCCGTTTTATTCCTGTGCAGAGAGACGAGCCTGACAGGCTTAGCGCTCATCTAGTGCTGATCATTCACGCAGCTCAGTAGGAGCCGTCAGACTCTGTACAGCAGATTCCACAGTGCTGGTGTGCTGGGCGAGCACAAGCGTTCGTCTTCATGTGTTTCACCAGGATATATTGATGTAATGCATCTTAACTAGAACCTGGGAAAC
The DNA here is from genome assembly GCA_039654325.1 of Tandanus tandanus. NCBI lineage: Eukaryota > Metazoa > Chordata > Actinopteri > Siluriformes > Plotosidae > Tandanus > Tandanus tandanus. The sequence goes on from JBCNYH010000012.1 coordinate 37,642,436, forward strand.
ACGCTTTAGCCAGTCAGAACACAGACATGAACTTGCAGGCTCATGCATGTGGCTAGGTGATGAGTTTTATAGGGAATGGCTACGGGCATGGCATTAGTCGTACGTGGCCTTGTTTTTTGCTGTGCTCTGCTGGGTGTTGTGTGTCTGTGGATAGATTCACGTGGCCGTCATTCAAAATCGTCTGCGTATTCATACTCATCCAGATCCAGGTTACAGTGAGAGTCAGCAAACTCAAACAAGTGCCTCTTCTCACTACACAGGTCAAACTCACTGGAGATGCAGTCAATCGGCACCAGGGCGTTCTCATAGCTGGAAAAGGCAACAGTAATCGATTACACTCCGATAAATCCTGAACATGACTAGTGTTCATGACAAGAACAGATTTCACACCAGTGGACGATGACTTTACAGAAAATACATTTCACACTGTCCTCACACTCAGTCACTTTTATCTGCTGCTGAGGAAAGCAGCTCTAATAAAACATGGCTACACACAAAGTCAAGTTGAAACCATCAAGACATAAAAGTATGTGGAAACAAAATCACTGGAGGTTTGGGAACATGAGCACCAGAGTGAAGAGAGCAGAAAGATGAACTGTTAAAGTCCCAGGGAACATAAAGCCTATTAAAATGTTTGGATGATACCAAACATGTGACGTGTAAGTGTAATATTGTGTGTACAAATCTGAGAAGTCCTTATATTTTCTTGAGCATACTTGACTGACACCTACGTATCTACTACTGTCTCACATCCTGCTACTTCACTCACACAGACACAGCAGGGAAAATTAGCTGTCCAAACAGTAGGACTTGCAAATGTAGCTTAGGGGTGATCACACTAGAGGTGCGATAGAAAAGCGACTGATGCAAATGGCAATTTGTGGCTGTCGCTTTTCATTCTCAAAATGTTCTCAAATTTGTCTCTCAACATTTTTGGTCACCTGGTTCATGAACTCATCGCAAAAAATCTTAAACATGTTTGAATTCTGCAAATGTCACAAAACGAGGGTCCTATGCGGAATAGTCTCAAACTCTTCTCAAACAGTCCGAACATATCGCGAGAAGTTCGCAAAGTTGTCAATTGGCTCACAAGGAAAAGCGACAAATTGGATAATTCCATGTGGAAAGTTTGAGAAACGTTTGAGACTTACTGATATTCTGTATACTTAGTCATAATTCATATTTTATTTGCGCTAATAATGCGTTAACAAAAAGTGAGCGGATTAAGGATAAAAAGCAAACAAGATGCGAATGATTTACGACAGGACATTCGCATTTTCTTGCCAAACATCCGCAAACCAGTCACAAATTGCTGCAACACTTTCTTGCGACTTTCACACAATACAGGTTTTCAAGCCACAAAATATCTGTTTGCCTGTGAAGTCGCAAAACATCTTGATGTGAATTTCAAAAGTCGCAAAAAATCAATTCGCTTCAGTAGCTTTTCTATCGCACCTCTTGTGTGATCACCCCTTAATTAAAACGTGGGCAGGGCAGGTGACATCAGTCGTGTCATGTAGTATGAGAGATGAACAGTAGGGTTATGACTAACTTTTTTCAAAATTTTTTTTTTCCTGATGTTGCATTTGATGAACTTTTGCCTATACATTAGTTTTTTGATGTTATTTTCTTTTGGTTATGTAAAAACCTCCCACACCCAACATTATTTTATTTTTGCTGTACACAAGCAGTGATGGCCTGAGTGGGTTTCCACAGCAGTATCAGTAGCAGCCGTTTTGTTTTGTTGTCAGTGTTGCTGTTATCTATAAATTGAAGTGTCCTAAGGCTTTTAAATGTTTTTCCACCCATTGGATAAAGGACCGATCAGTGCTTGATATGCCTCGCTTAAACATGGTGGCCGAGCGAGCTGTGTAGCTAATGGAAGAGCTTCACAGCACTTGCAAAACTGACAAATGCCTTGACAGCAAGTTCATAAACAGTAATTCACAAACTTAAAACCTTTTTATAAAGTTTAATGTATGCTATATTCATTTGCAAATAAAGACCTTCGTAAACGCCAGTATTTTCTTTTGATGCATCAACCTAATACAACTTCTCGTTAGGTGCCGGAGTTTTTTTTTCACAATTTGACAAAACGAAAGCCATTTTTGTACGTTTTAGGCAAAAGTTCATCATTTGCCACCACAGGCTTTTACATCTGAAAAAGGTCATAACCCCAATGAACGGTGGTGCATTACAGTGATAGTGGCATACATTAGAGAATATAGTAATGCATCAACATGATCTTTCTTCACGTCTGTCTATACGTGTACCACCACAGGCTCCTTTATTGGGTCAACGTGTCGAGCTCGGGTACCCACACACCACAAACTTCTATTTAAAAACGAAAAACTCTCCAAATGAGAACTCCTTCGTTTGATAACTACAGTGTTCCAAGTCCTCAAATATATTTTAAGTTAAATCCTTATTTCTTCCTGAATCAATCACTAGGAAATATTTTAACCAGAAGAGAAACAAACAGACCATGCCCATAGAAAGCTAAAAATGCTGATCACAGAATCCTTGTATCAGTAACATACAGTTCTTTAGCTAAGAAAAAGCTTGAACTTTTATAACCTCAGTATAATAATCAATTAAAATTTGAATGGAAAACTCTTATGAGGGGCTCTACTGTTAGGCAGTACGTAAAGATACACTTATTCAAGCTTTACCCACACATCAGACCTGCCCACTTTCTATCAGAAAAGAAAACATTCAGCCAAAGTGAAGGTGAAAACTGAAAGTCAGCAGGACTAAAACAATAAGAAAACAATTGAGGACTTGGGTTCCCTGAGACTTGAGTGAGTGGCCCCATGTGAACAAGGACCAACATCCTGCATTTAAACTATCTTACCTATAGACCTCAATACAGAAGCTGTCTTCAGAAATCAGTGGTGCTCCTAAAACCAGTACATAACACACAGCACATCAAAATACACCTAGACCGTCACACCATTTGCTCCAGTCCAATGTAAAGTTAAACAATATTTAAAATAAGATGGCATCTGTTTACTGGTGGAAAAATGTTATGCTTTTAAGTTATAATAATTGGTCCTTTAAAAATAAATAAATAAATAAATTCTTCTTTATGAATCTAACTGACCTGTTTGTAAATGAAAACAGTCTCTCAGTGTAGATTAAATCCTAAGCTTGTCTTTTGTGAAAGTTTACCCAGACTGCAATATGGACATGTTCTAAGGTGAGTGGCAGAACTGTGATAGTAATGGTGCATGAGCTGAGATGTGACAAGGTAACAATATGAAATAGATGATGAAATCCTGATGCTTTACCCATCATTGTACTGCTCGTTGGCGGCTTCTTCCGCAACCAAAATATCATATTCCTCTGCGGCATATCTTTCCCAGTCTGAAATCTCCTGTCCCAAATTCTCAGCATCCTGGGGGGAGTGTTTATAATAATTGTCATAAAATGATTAGAACAGTTCATCCAAACACAAGAGGTATGTGAACACTGCTCATTACCTTCGCCACCATAAATGGATCCCTCTGCTCATGATCCAGATACTTCTCAATGTTGAAGAAAGTGTCAAAAAATATATGAGCTAGCTTGCATCTCTTCAAGTCCCGTAACGTGATCTTTCCTAAAGAGAATACAATCAAATGTCAATAGCATTTAAAAAAAAAAAGCCGCAGTTAATCAATATACAGTGTAATCACCATCATCTGCTCTGATGTTAGGAACCACTAGTCATTTTATAAGTTCAGATTAATCTAAAAATATACAGATTTTTAACAAAATCTACATTACAATTATTTGCGCAAGACAAAAGTAGATACAGCCGCAATGTTTATGGTTTATTTTTCCATTTTAAAGCATGATAATGATGCCTTCTGCTCCAACTCACTGTCCCAAACTGTAAGTGTCTGTCGTTTTGTTTTAAGCATTATCCATTTGTTTCATTTCCTGAAACTAGTACCATAAAGTGTGACCTTTACAATCCCCAAATTTCAATGTAGTCCAGCTTATTTCCCTCTATATTCACCATAAATTCATGAACCATTGTTACAAAGACAATGAGAGAACTACTTCATGCACATAAGTGCACTTTTATTAGTAACAAACAGGAAAAAATCCGTATGCAACACCAAATTCACATTCGAATTCATTCACGTATGGACACGAAATTCATCCCATTTGTTTTTGGTGAATAAATTTACTGCTTGACTTCGTGTGAAATAAATACACTACAGGAGGAACTCAACTGTACAGTGAACCTCGTAACATGGAACCTCACCCCTCACAGGAAAAATGGGTCAGGTCCGTATAGAACTGGCATGGACACCACTGGTTACACACGGAACCATAAACTTATGTGCAATTGTCCACAAAGTAAGAAAAACAGGAATTTAAATATAAATTTTAATGCAAGATCTTTATTGCAAGCCCTACTATTTGCACTTTGAGTTCATACTTCGGCGATAGCATGGCATGAAACATAAGTAACAAAAAACAACACAATTTTTGTCCACAAAATGCAACCAATTCTGCAGACAAATTTCAATTTTTTTCCCACTACTGGATGTATATCAATTATTCTGTCTAACATATATGCGTCCATGTGCTAAGTTTCGATTGGGATTGCCCTTTTAATTCTTTATAGTTTCTGGAAAATATTAGGTCCAAAGTGTGAATCATTAAATTTGACCCAGTTTCAGAGAATGACCCATTTGTAATGCTTTTCAATCCGGAGAACCAAGCAGATCACACTGTTCCTGTGTAGCATATACTGATTTAGAATATACAAATACTCAAACAAAACCTACCTGGCATCTCAGGCCTGACCAGATCCAGCATTTGGCAGAGACAGTCCTGAAATGGCAGTGGTTCAAAGGCCATCATTTCTAGCTTCTGACATTGTTCCTGATAGAAGTACTGCAGCTCGTACATGGACAGAACTCCATCACCATCCAAGTCCATACACCGGAACCAGTACTCTATGCTACAGAACCAAGAGTCTCACAAATTATTTATTTAGGCTACTCATAATGACACTATTATTTCAGTCTAGAACATTTACAATGCACAAATGAACTAATATATTTATTTGTTGTCTTGTTTAGATTAGATGTAATTAAATAAACATTTATTAAACAAGACAGCAAAAATGGTAGGCAGTAAACTCAAAACGCAACCATTAGGAGCATAAAGATAAAGAGATAACTGACTGCTACCTGGTTTCAGTCTTTTTGTCCTCTTCAGAGATAAGAAACCACACAAAATCAGCATAACTCAAACGGCCTTCTTTATGAGCCTTTCTGTCTCTGTTCATTATAATTAAACACAAAAACAACCATTCAAGACTCTACTAGGGCCCTACAAAGTCACTGTTGTATTGAAAAGTAAAAGGAAAAGATTACATTATGTACATCAAATTGTTTTAAAGTTAATGAAACTGTAAATGGCTGTACCTTGTTACAGTTCCTGAGAATATTCTTTCAGTCATTCTGTGAGAGATGGCTATGAGAAAAAAAAAAAAAACAAGGGGAAAAACCCCCACTATAAATACATATGAAAGAATTAAATACACCCCATGATAATGCCATATAGTTACATTCTGTTTTCAAATATTTTAACACTAAAGAATACATGGTTTAAAAGAGACAGCCCAACTTATACAGAAGACATGACATCATGCAGCAGGAAATTGACAGCGCGAGGGAATTACTGTCTTATTGATTTTAATCCTCTTCACTAAACGCAAAGCCATGTAATGTGGTAAGGAATGGAAAAGACAATTGACTTCATATAGCGACATGGACATAGTTATGAAACAACAATTCTTTATCAGACTGGACTGCTACCTTGATCATTGTGCCGAGCCAAATCCCTCTGGTCTATGTACAGATCGTGGTCTGTGTCCAGCTCCCAGAATTTACAGTAGATTACATAGAAATGCTCATAAGAAAAGTACTCAGTCAGCTGGTTAACATCCTCCTCCTCTTCCAGTAGTGCCACATTCTGTGAAAACCCCCCCCCAAAAAAAACAGTGCTAATAAAATTTTTTTAATAATATAA
>JBCNYH010000012.1:37664869-37680640 GCA_039654325.1 Tandanus tandanus
TATATCAAGTGGACCCTGAGAAAACTTTGCTTGCACCTTTAAGTAAAGGAACATAACTATAAAGAAGCATCATTAAGATATATGATGGGAATGTCAAGGCCTGTCTTGTACCTCTGATGGTACATTAAAAGAGTTTAAATCACAATGAATTGGAGTTTGTGAAAATGGAGGGGTGAATCACAATAAAATAAAGGAATGAAAACCTTCCTGTACAGTACTTTCTTTGAAACTTACTCAAAATGAAAGAAAATATATTTTTAAAATGCATAGCATAGTATATAGCCTTGAAATGGCGAAACTTATTCATTTGAAGAAAGGAGGAACAGCATACCACTCAACAGTATATACAGTGAATATAGCTTTTCATCGTGTCTTCTATTACCAGAATCAGATCTCACTTTTCTTACAGATTAGTGTGAATAGTCCAACCGTCCTTCCCTCTGCCAAAGAAGTCTTCTACACAGTAACAGATGAACAGCAAGGACCTTTAAGACCAATAAACACCAAGAAAAAGAAAACGCTCTCATGCTACTGCTGCAAGATGCCACATGGTCACGAAGTAGGAACGAAGGTAAACACAAGCAGAACTTTCACTTCAGAACTTTAGTGCCAGGATCGATGTGACAGTTGCCAGAGGCGGATACCAACCCTGACACGAGACAAACACTGACGTGTGTTTAGACCCAGCTCACTGTAACTCATCGTTATCCAGCTTCTTCATCTTAGCCGAAGTGGATTTTCTGTGGACGTGAGAGAAGCCCTCTGCCTATCCTCCAAACCCAAAATGCATATTCGTTGTGACACTAATTCCAGGTTTTGCATACAGGCGGATTCGAGGGATGGAGAAGTTCAGACTCGCAATAAGTATCAGGTTTCACTAATGTAAATTCCAATTAAGTCCAGATGCTCCCCGTCTTTCTATTTGTCCTCTTGTGGCAGCAGGCTGGGTTTCATCTCAGAGATCAAGACTTAAAATCAAAGTGTTCATGTCGATGGCTATGGTAGTCAAGATGAACCTTTCTGCCCTGGTTTGGAAAAACCTTGTAAGTCACATCTTGGTGATTTTGAGAAAAAAAAACCCTGATTAAACATGAGATTTAGGTCTCATTGTTCATTTTCATTCATTCATTCATTTTCTGAACCGTTTAATCCTAATTAGGGTCACAGGGAGGCTGGCGACCATCTCAGCTGACTCCGGGTGAGGGTAGAGTACATCCTGGACAGCTCGCCAGGCCATCGCAGGGCAGAGATTTAGGTCTCAGTTAATATTATTATATGGTATAAGCAGAATTATTGATTGTATGGGACATATGTTATTAAATGATTTCCATTGTTAATTTGTTTGCATTGAGATTTACAAGGTTTTACCTGATCAAATTGTTTTGTCCAGACCAGGGCAGATTTGGGGATAATTGTTTTAAAACTGTATTCAGCTTCACACTAAATCAAATCCCAGCACAGTGCAATCCTGTATATTAACAAGGAGAAGATTAACCTGTGCTTTCTTTTTTTATTTCCTGGAGGCTATAGGTGATGACAAAGGAATAAAACATTTAGATGCATGCAGTAAGAAAACAATAGGAACATAATTATTTTCTCTCGTACTTCACTTCATACTTAATTCTTACTCAAATTCAAACAAAACCCAGTTCCATACTCCCCTGTATTTTTAAATTAGGAATATATCAATAGAGCTTGGTTCTTCACGGGCGTCCACTTGTAAACAAAGCATTGATTCATTCACCGAGCTGCTCAATCTTACTAGAAATGCTGGGAGGCTGGAGCCTATCTCAGCCGACTCTGGGCAAACACTCTTGCCAGACCATTGCCAAGCTAATGCACACACAACCATTCATACTCACAATCACACCCTGGGGCGATTTGGAACAGCCAGTTAGCCTAATGTGCATGCTTTTGGATTGTAGGAGGAAACCAGAGTAGCCAGAGGAAGCCCACACCAGCATTTAAATTTTACATTTACGCCATTTGGTAGACACCCTTATCCAGAGTGACTTACATTTTTACCTCATTTATACACCTGAGCAGTTAAGGGTTAAGGGTCTTGCTCAAGGCCCCAACAGTGGCAATTTGGTGGGCAAGCACCGGGAGAACATGCAAACACTACACAGAAATGTCCTCACCACGTCCAATACTCAAACCCAGGACTTTCTTGCTGTGAGATGGATACGCAAACCACCATGCCACTGTGCCACCTTTCAAACCTTTCATGATATCTAAGAGCCCTGCTTATTTTATAGCATACGCCTGGCATTATGCTATCTTGACAGTGATTGAAATTATATATATATTCCTTGCCAGTTTTGCAAGTAGTGTTTTGGTGATGATCGTACATGTAGTACGATTTTCACGTATTGTGTAATATTTAAACTGAAGAGAAAACAATACGGCGGCCTCCATGACAATTAAATATTATTCAAAAATAATGAATAATGCATTAAAAGGTTTGTGTAAAATAAAATTATCTCCAAAACAGAGTGGATACTGTGTGCTAGCTATTTTATAAAGGACTTCAGTTTGTGGTTTTGTTAAGCTTTAAATAAAGAACAACAAACAGCTTGTCATGTTATAAAGGTTCTAAAGTCGTGGTGGGAAAGTTCCAGACAGTTACAAAGCTCTAATAGTGAGACTGAGTCTAAAGCTCCTCCCATAATGTTATAAACATCTCCTTACTGAAAGCTCAATCAATAATTATATATTTTCTTACTTGAATAACATTCAACATTTTTATTACTTTTTACTTTACTTATTACTTATTAGCTTTACATGATGTAGCATGTCTGCAATAGACGTCTTACCAAACCGTGTTAGTTATATTGCCTGAATACCTCCTCACCAATCAGATTCAAGAATTTAACAGCTCTGTGGAAACCAAAATGTGGCCACTTACTCCTAAAAAAATCATTGTAGTTACTGATATCTGCTCTCATGGCAATTAAAGCAACACACTGTTATCCAGTCATGACTTAATTGTCCAGCCTAAGAGCAAATCAATAAATGTACTCGCAGGTGAAGGAAATCTAATGACGGCGCCAAAGACGCGAGCAGCAGAGGAGCTCTGAGGGTTGCATGTGGCACCTGTTGCCAGGTAACACGTGATGGACATCTTCAGCTCCTTATCTTGCAGGAGGAGGCGGATGATGGCCCTCAAGGTCAGGAACAAAATCATAAGTGGCTACATAATGCGAGCACTTGAGTTTCATCTGAGGAAGTGGAGAGGCCGAGGAGTGCAAACATGCTCCACGGTCTAAGATTAAAATCACGCTGCTGCCTCACTACAAATAAAAAAAAGTGTGTGTGGGGGTGGGGGGGCTAAAACTGACCTTTATGTTTCTCTGAGGGTGCCCAGTGAGAATATAGAATCTAATGGTATTTGCTGCTATTGCATTATGGGTAGGCATATGTCTTGGCCATGCAATCAGGCTCAGCATTTGTGTTCCTTTAACTGTAGCCTATATGTCAAGAGCAATATAAACAAGTGCTTGCTCATATATAAGCAAAGTCCAAACAATTAACAACGATTTCTAGTTTTAACACACATGACCTCATGTGCTGCCACCTTGATCCTGAAGCCCACCAGCTCCGCCTCAGGAACGTCTGTTTTTGAACCCTAAGTCTGGCGTAGCATTGATTTTCATAGCCCTTTGATTATCTCCATATGGTCCTTGCTGTTTTTCATTTTTTACCCCCACCTAATGGTCTATTTTGTTCAGTGTACCCTCTTGCTGTGCATCGGAAACAGTGGCATAAGTAAATTAGCTATGAATAAGTGCTAGTGGGAACCCTCCATTAATCCGAGACACCCCGCTGGCCGATAGCTGCGAACTTCCCTCCTGATCCCTTGGCACTGAATTAGGCTGAAGAATAAGAGACAGAAAAAGCCACTGTCAGGCTCCAATTATTTGCAAAGCGACGTGTATTTGATTACAAATTATGTGCAGCCGATTTGCCCTCGCAATTAGCCGTGCTCTTTATCCCATCCGGCTTCGACAAGGTACAAGATCTAAGACATTAATGCAGGGTAGCTGATTGATACCAACTTGGCCGGCGTTGCTGTGATGTCAGGCCAGCCAGGCTGTAATGGCCACCAGCTCTGCACTCACAGCTTTTTACCATTTTTGTAATTTAGTGATTTGTTTCCAACACACAGGTCTCGTTCTACCAGCTGATTGTTAAACCTTTTAGTCATTTACTTAATTTCTATTTACAACTTGTGTGATTAACAATAATTTTGACCTATTTTCCTGTACTGAGAAAAGTACTGTTTACCTAAAATTACTTATAACGAATGTTTAATGATAGTTGGTAAATTATTTCCACAAACATGTTCAAAGAAATATACTGTAATTCTAGAGGATGCTTTAATTAATTTATAGGGCAGTGGTGGCCCGGTGGTAGGGTGCTGGCTTACTCATCGGAAGGTCTGGGGTTCAAGCCCCATTATCACCGAGTTGTCACTGCTGTCCCCCCAGTGCAGCTAAGTGGGTTATCAAAGGCCAGCCATGTCCCTCACTGTCTGTGGTGAGAGGCATGTAAAAGAACCATTGCTGTCATTTGTAGGCCATTGAGTTGCTGTCAGCATGTGTTTGCCCTGCGATGGCCTGGTGAGCTGTCCAGGGTGTACTCTGTCCTCACCCAGAGTCGGCTGAGATGGGCGCCAGCCTCCCCATGACCTTAAATGAATACACTGGTATTAAATTAAATCTGTTTAATCTGTCCTCTTTTAGGTAAAAACTATCCAAGCAAAAAAAAAAAAAAAAAAAAAAAAAAAAAAAAAAAAAAAAAAAAAACAACCAACAACAACAGCCCCACATCTGTACACTTTTATACTTCTAGATTGGATCGAATTAACCAGGATTACTCTGAGCAGTTTGGTTGGTAACGGCCCTCTGCTTCATGGTAGGCCACATCACACCAATCCATTGTTGTTCATTTTCTAGAAGAGCATGCCCTGCTGGGTTTTATTCCTTACAGTAAAGTAGGCATTAAGTGTCGAGTTGAGAACAAATCTGCAAGCGATACACTAAACACTAGTCACTTGTGGAATAATTCCTTCTTGCACAAAGGAAACAAGTCTATCTTTGGCAGAACCTTATGTCAAAGTTGGACCAGCTGTTCCAAGCAGCTTCACCATGACGTTAATTGAATTTCCAACTAATCCTTTGAAGAATGCATTTGTATTCTGGAATTCCTTTGCCCCTCTTGAAATAGAGCATTACTCGTTTTGGGATCAGACTAACTTTAATACAACGTGACAAGCTTTGAGCACATGCTGCCGATGTCACAGCAGAAAATGGGCAAAGCACAACAGTTGTTGCGTAGCCAGAAAAGCACCTGGGATCACTAAAGAGAATAACTGTTCATGGACATCAAAGCTGTCAAAATCTGTACTGCCTACCACCAAACAAAGAAGTGCACTAAGAACTATACAGAAAATAGCACTGACTTGGGTCTTATTACAAGCAGATGTCTTCTTAAAAAAACAAAAACATTTTCTGAACTCTTCATAAGCAATCACAAATGCTGTGTTACAGCATATTCCCTTTCACGATTCGGTTTTCTGTTGTTTTTTTTTTAGGGGTATAAAAATACTACATTACTTGGAGGAAAGTTATAGAGCGCTCTGATGCTGAAAATGATGCAAGAGGCTGGAGATGTTTCCTGCCCAATAGTAATATGCTCAACCTTTGTTCTCAGATGTCAGCATGGCAAGTGACACAGGCTTGACCTGTCACTACCTAAAATGACTCTGCACATCATTGTGAGTGCCGAGGCTTCAGTGACTCTGTCATATCAGACTCTTGTCATTTAGCAAAGCAGACACTGACTTGCAGTGATTGCCTACCAAAAGAGCCAGAGAAAAGGCTGCAAATCTCCGCTGCATGAGAGGAATTAGCTTTTCTGATCACACCCCAAATTTACGCACTTTAACCTGCAATATGGATTCACAATTCAAATTATTTTTAAAAACAAAATTAATTTTATAAATAAAAACAATAAAAACAATATTATGTGGATTAATTATTTATTTTACTACCACAGCAGTGTGTAAAGGGCAGGCAGTCAGACAAGCTCTCTATATGACCTCTAACATATCAGCATGCTACAGGGCTACTCATAGCTGCAGCTGTCTGTCCAACTCACTGACCCCACATTGAACGCATTCACATTCAGGAATGTCTTTCTTTTCCTGCAAGGGTTATCAGTACAAATAAGGACTTTTCCTATATTCAATTACAGCCATAGTAATCTGCAATTACACAAATTTTGCCCACCCATCTGAGAGTCTACTAAATGTGGTGGTGCATCACAAAATTCATCTCTTGAGACCTCAACAATTTTACCAACCATCATCACTAATAAGCACCCAGTGGGAGATCCATCAATCCAGTAATCTGTGGATTTCAAATATCTTAACAACTCATTCCATGGGCTAGGCTTAGTAAAAGGTAACATACGGAAAGTATTTCTTTCCACAATGCAAAAGATTCCACATATCCCATCTGACCACACACCCTAAAGCCAGAAGCCAGTGGCAGCCAGTTCCTCAGCAGCCTCTTGTGGCAAAACAGAGAAAAACAAAGTTCTCCAAGTTCACTGTCAAATACTACAAGCAGAATAGCATCATAAAAAAGTGATTACTAAGCAGCACTCTATTACATTATATCCTGAGTGTTAATTGATGAATGAAATTAACTATATTTCATATTTATTACACAATTTATACACAAATATTCATTCAGGTCTGTGAGACACACATGGGTTTTACCTTTTTAACGCTGACAGAGCGTCTTGGCACCCTGCTGTTTGGTCCAGCTCTGTTACCACTCCCGGATGGCAGTGTGGCAGAGGGAGGGCTACAGGGAGCACCGAGCGATGCAGAAGTCCCCTCGGTCACATTATAGTTTGGGGCGATATTGTTGTTTTCAGTAAAATTACCGCTGCCCTTTCCAAACTCAAGCTCATCTCCATTCTTGATTTTCCTGAGGTAGACTTTTAACATTGCCTGGACGTTCGGCTCACTCAACCAATTCAGGAAGAGCTCGTCCACCTTCATCTTCAGGACCGGCTGCAATCCTTGAGGTGAAGGCATTTTCATTGAATCTTCCCTTGCAAAAGTCACTTAAAGCATCTAGAAACAGAAAGGGAAATTTCACTATTACTACAGGGACTAGTTTAATCAACTGTATGATCATGCTGAATAAGAAACATTCATGCCATAAGTTGAAATACTGACATTTAGCCTTACCTGCAGAGATTGTTTATGTATGAAACACTATTCTTAATTATTCTTAACTTAGTGATTAAAATCAATACATTTACAACAATACTAATTGTGATGGTATGAGGCCAGTGCTTAGATTCTATATGCTGACATACTTTTTTTTAATTTTAAACAGGATCCCAGTGATAGCATGTTGAAGCACTTAATTTACAAAACCACCCCAGCCAAATCTAAAAACAAAGTTTGGAGTGAACTATCTAAAAATGAATTTAACATGAACATTTGACAAGGACTTTTCACCGCCACTTTCACCCACCTCTGTCAACTTTAACAAGGATGAAATGCTAAAGAAGATGCCATGGTTTCTGGAGTCATGTTCCTGTTATGCATGTTTGAGCCATGGGCAACCATAAGCAATGTCGATGGTGATACAGAACTAGGCATCACCAGCATGCATCATGATACTCTCACTGATTAAAATAAATAAATAAATAAACAACGGCACTGTATAAACAAGGAATTATGTCCTTAATTAGTGAGTCACAATATGCTAGGGATTTTATTTTTGGTAACATGGGACTTCCTTTACATGTTAGATAAAACCCACATCTTTCATACTACATGCTATAAACTGTGATTGAGCAATTAACAAAATTTCACTTTACTTGCAGTACACACCACTTGCGTATGTTAGGTTTGACAGACATAATGGTATGCATTTTCAAACTTTAGTTTTTTGAAACATTAATTTTGAGTCCTGCCCTGTAAAACCTTAAATATAAAATGCGAATGTTTGTTGCTTCAGTACATATCTTCCAAGGTTTTCTGACCAGTAATCTTGCCATAAGAAGTTAACGATAACACTTCCACATGACTTTGACAGAAGTGCTAACATCTTCTTGAGGTAATCTGGAATCAATTTCTCTGGCAATTAGGCCTTACTGTGAATATAGCTTCAAGCTTTTTCTCATATCTATTCATACATACTTTATACTGCAACACTGATTGTGTTTCCCAGCAGTTACTCATGGCGCATTTAGATGTCCAAGATGAACATGCCTGAGATGTTACAAAAACGGACCTCAAAAACGGGTACTTTTTTCTACTTTTAGTTCATCTATAAAGAAAATGATTCAACAAATCTAACTGATGCCGTCCATGCTGTCTCTTTATCCAGTAAACAACATTTATTTCAGATGCACAGACAAAATAAATAAAAAATAAATAAAGAATGATGCTAACAAGCAAGACCTCCCTTGGGGGCAAGACATACATTCTGGAGAGCATTTCATTGGATGAACACAAGACTGGTACAGGACGAGCCATCAAAAATAGCATAGCAAAAGAAATAAATATGGACTATTTCAGACATCTCTACACTATATACTATCAGACTGGTGTCTGTAACACAAAGGGAAATGTACAAGAAGCTGTGAAACACCCGTTTTGATTCCTGGGACACTTTAATGCGTCATTCCACGTGTAAACATGGCACTGAAAATGCTCCAACATTACCCGAGGAGAGTTTCCAGTGACACCTCACTATAAACTTAAAAACATGTCCAGTCCTTAGTCTACAGACATAACCTGAGTATTCAGGATGTATATGAGTGCAGATATAAATGCTAGCTAGGAGTTTAGCTACATAACACTAGGCTAGCACACCTACAGTGTAGCCCTACAGGTACAATCATGATTAGCTTTCTCTATATGACCTACAAACGGAGCATTAAGGTAACTAATACTAGTTAGTAGTTAGTGTTCTAAGTTACTGATTAAGTAACTAATAAACACTGTTGTGCGGGAGAGGCGTCACTAAAGGTTTTACTGTTACTGTGGACAGCTAGTTAGTTAGCTGTTAGCTAGGGCCTTGTCTTGAAACAAAGTTTGACATCTCCCACCAAGCTTACCTGGAAAACCGAACTCTGCTTTCAAGTTATAATCCGCATAACCTTTCAAAAACTCTCCACTTGTGTAAACGCATACAAAAAAAACATTTGCATGAACTCACCCGCATCGTAAATTCGTACAGAAGACGCCGTCCACGCTTCACCGGGGTTCACTTTGAATCAAACTCCCGTTTCCACGGGTAACCGGGAAAACCTGTTCTCGCGAGATCTTTCGAGAGCGGACCGCAAAGAGGAACCAGGGCATGAACCATTATATTACAGCATTTAGGACTTGAACGTCAACCAGCAGTATGCTTACCATGTAATTCACCCAAGAACACTGAAGTAATTCCTGGTCCACTGAAATTAAATACCAAACTGTAACCAGGACCTTAATCCTAGATCAAGAGTAAATTGAATACTGTCCTCTGTGGGGGTTATGCTATGTTAAATGTGTGTAATTTTATTTCTTTGTCTTAATTTTTGTCTTTTCATTTATGTTACAAATAGACTGACTGTGATGGAAGGAAAAAAAATTATGACAATAAAGTATCATAATCTTCTTTACCATCATCATCATCATCTTCAACATCATCTTCAACAACATCTTCAACATCATCATCATCTTCAACATCATCTTCAACATCATCATCATCATCATCATTATCATCTTCAACATCTTCATCATCATTATCATCATTACTATATGAACTGTTTAGAAGTTATATAAAAATTATTACATGAATGGAAAACAACTAGAAATTCAATAGTCTTAAGAAATAATAATAATAATAGTAATAATAATAATAATAATAATAATAACAACAACAACAACAACAATAATAATAATGATAATCATAATCATCCTAATCATAATATTTTATCGTTTAAAATATCCTTCTTTATCCTTTATTATATCAGTGTTTTGAGTTGTAAACGATCGAATAAAGATAAACTTATCTTTTGTAAATTAAATTAATAATAGTAATAATAGTAATAATAATAATAATAATAACAGTAGTAATAGTAGTAGTAGTAGTAGTAGTAGTAATAATAATAATAATAATAATAATAATAATAATAATAATAATAATAATATGATCTCCTAACACCAGCTTGCAATGTTAATCTGCAGTTGATGCTAATAAATGTATTAATTTGTACACACTCAGTCTAAAACATTCCACTGCAATTAAAATGAAGGTATTGAGAGCACACTTCATTTAAAATGTAATGTAGCCTAAAAATACAAATTTGGAAAAGGTAGACTTCCTGTATATGACTGATATGACCAACAAGAAGAATGTGAATGTTTTCAAATAAATTACAATATATTTAGCATCATATTGCAGGTCTAGCATAAAAGTAAAATAGAAATAGTAGATGGACTGAAAGGGAAAAAATTCAAGTCAAATATAGTTCCTTTACCTTTTCAGAAATATAAGTCCTAATCTGAATATACTGTATATATTGCACGTCTGTCATGATTTTCATTCCTGAATTACAGGTAAACTATCTGTGTGTTAATCTTTGTGATCATGGTAGCAGTTTGAAATGTTCCCCCTGATGGCATGTTTGCTAAAATAATTTACCAGTGGTGAAATATTTGCATGCATTCTGTTGAAACTGTTATATTGCAAAAACCACCCACACAAGCTCTGATTGTTAATAAAAGTACAAAGACAGAATCCAACCCAGTTCAGAAAACATTTAAATTCACATTTCACAGAGCTAAAGTGAGCTGCAATAGGGAGAGAGAGTCTTTCACAAGACTTCAATTGCTCTCAGATGTTTGCACCCTCCATTTGAAATTACATTTGGGAGGGCATACAATTCTTTTGCTTTTGGGATTTTTGTATGATATCAGTGCTAAATGTGGAGTATAATAGAAGTAACATGAAAATTGCATTACCTAAACACAGTGGTTTCAAACAGAAAGCATGATCACATTCAGTTTCATTGTATTGTGTTCAGTGTTAACAATGGCAGCAATAGCTACTGATAGTCTTTTTATAAGCAAAACAGCGGGGGAAGCATTGACCTGCAGGGGTCATACTTTACCAGGGTTACGTCAAAAACATACACACAAACACACATACACTCATGCATAATGGGTAAGTTTTGCTTAAATTTAAGAGATAGTGCCTATCTCCGCACTACACAAAACACCAATACAAAAACCAAAACCAATTTTAATAGATTGTATAAATCCTTCTTCGCTTACTAAAACCTTTCAGATAACTGTGTTTAAAATGATGTAGAGTTCTGTTGCCATAGTACTGCTGTAACAAAATATTTTCCTGTTTAGCTCAGAGAGGCAATTGATTTTGTCTTGCAACAAGACAGAAAACATGTGCACATCATTATGTGCATATTCTTTTTATTGTTTTATTTAGTCACATTGAATTATTGAGGTCAGGCAGCATGTCTTCAATATTAACTAAAGAACGCTCAGGCTTTTTTTTTAATGATGTGTTATTAGCTGCATTTAAGAGCAGATAAACTTGTTTGCTCTTAAGATTAAAAGCAATGGCCATTACATCACAGTACAAATTATTTCATGCATCAACTAAATTGCCCCTTAAATTGTTTCCCTACAAAAATGAGTACCCAAAAAAATGTGTTTCATCTATTAACTGACTTGAGATTTCAATCTGGTCTAGAGTCGCTTATACATGGGAACAAAAATTCGCTTTCAATGTTCCTCTAAATTGGCAGATGTTTGGCTGGACAGAGGCACTCTCCTCTCCAATGTGTACATGTTTGTGCACCCTGTGAACATGTAAATGATATGCCCCTTCAATGTTTCTATTCTCTGTCTTGGGTTAAAAGAGGTTAGAAATGATTATCACCCCAGACCTCTCCTTTGAAAACACATTGCAGCATTGTTTCATTTTCGCTAACTGAATTTCATCATTCATTTTACATCACATTATCTAAAGCTCTCGCACAGGGAGCTTTGCTTGCTGTCGAGATGCCGCTGTTGCTTCAAGAACTGTTTGAATAATTCAGAAAAAAGCAGGAGAAGATTAGAAGGCATTAGACTTGACTGGATGAAAAACCAGTCCTACGAGTCCCATATCAGTAATGTGGGAATGTTTGTAAGATGGAGGATGATGCTTCTGTGTGTAATGCTATTGCTGTGTTCGGTGATATTAGGATTAAGATGGAGTTTAACACAATTCCATTCAATAAGTCCCCCATGAGAGTGAATAGAAATACAGTTTTATCAAATGAGATTTCTTAAAGAAAAAATGTATAATAGTTCATTACTATAAATCCAAACTATATAAATAATTTTAAATAATAAAGATGCATAATTTACACTACTGATTGAATTTCTTAGTAAAAAAGTCAATATCCAATTGTTAGTATTTAAGAAATCACAGTCATCTTGTTTGATAATAGTAATGGCGATTAAAAAGGATTTGGTTTGAAGACATGCTCATATTATCTTTATATTTTCAATTAAATTCCTTAAATTAGGACTAGAATTTAAGAATAATTTAAAATTCATCTTAGTTTTAAATAATGCATTCTTAAACAGTATGTTTAACTAAATAACGGCATATTTGTGGTTTCTATTGAAACATTCGTTATTAGGTTTATACTTACACAACATTAAATAGAGATTAAGAGTTAAATAGAAACACAAGTAAAAAAAGAGAGTGTGAAATTTACGGATGCTGATGTAATGTATTGCAGTCTTAATTCAGCAATCCTTAATTCTGAGATGTGAACTGGAAAGCGTTTATAATGCTCTGTTAATACTCACTCTTTAGGTTTGATTGATATGCTTGGTCTAAAATATACCAGCATAATTTTTATGTTTTTCTGTGCTAAAATAAACAGTTTCCTTTTTTATACCAGACTTCATATTGCTGTCATTAATTCAGGCATGTGGCCAGTAAACTGATATAAAAATCTGATTTAAAAATTGACCGTTGGAATTTGGACATAAGCAAAGAACAGGAAATGAGTACAGTTAAAGTGCCCATTAGAAACACTAATTGTCAAACCGCATTGTAGTTCAAAGAAAGAACGAGACAAATTACCATCAGCAATATTTACACATTAGCTGTATGGCCAATTCTTGATAAAAATCCTTTCATTTTAGCCAATTATGCTATTATTTTCAACATAAGGATCTAATCAACCTGGAAATAAATTGCACATTAAGAAAGTATTTTATTTTTGCTTAGTTTATATATACATGGAACATGACAAGACATTCGAAGCTTATCAAACACAGCTGTGATGTTCCAAACAAGAGACACATTATCTTTTTCTGCTCCAAAAAGCATCCCTTTAGACCCATAAAACACTCTCATCTCATCCGAGAGAGTCTCCACTCATCTAATAACAAGCGCAAGTTCACCTGAACATGCTTTTGTATATAATGAACACTGTGGTAACATTCAGCAATAATTACTGGAAGACTACACTTGCCAGCATATTCAACCAGATGAAAAGTGAGTTTGCCGGCCGCATGTTTGGCATGGACATCACATGGTCTAAGAGAGATGACCTGTGGGTCTAGCCTGTGTGTTTTGCCTTGGTTAACAAACACAAAGATCTGCTGCTTTCAATAATGAGGCAGTGTGCTGGTTCTTTCAAACTTGTAAAGAGTTTTCATGTATAAACACAACAAACATGGCAACAAGCATGGCTAACCATGTGGTCAAGTTAAATATAGCAATTACTGAACACACACACAAGCCATCTTTTCATCAAAATCTAAGAGATTCTATCACTACTCCATCAAAACGTCTTAGGCAAAGTATTCTTTGAGGTTTTTAGGTGTCCAGCGTAATCTCCTCTGTGCCCATGCCATCTCGTCATGTGAGGAAGCTTCTGCTTTATATGCGCTGAAAAGGACACACACTTTTCACATCAAGGGGAGGCCCATGCCTTGGCTGAGGCTCCTGGAAAACAGATGAAAACGAGCCACCTAGTCAGACAGAATCAATGAAAAGCAATTACATTAGCAGGCCGGGGAGCAACGTGGACTATCTCTGCAGCATGGACATGTGCAGCACTGATCCCCCTCCTCTCCATTCTGTCTGCTGCCAATGGCCTCCATAACAGACCTGCTACTGAAGAAGCCTCACACACACACACACACACACACACACACACTCTCTCACTCTCTGTCACTCACACACACACTCTCTCTCTCTCTCTGTCACTCACACTCTCTCGCTCACTGTCACTCACACACACTCTCTCACTCTGTCACTCACTCACTCTCTCTCTCACTCACACACACTCTCTCACTCACACACTCTCTCTCACTCACTGTCACTCACATTCTCTCTCTCACTCTATCACTCACATACTCTCTCACTCACACACACTCTCACTCACTGTCACTCACACACTCTGTTTCACTCTCTCACACACTCTCTCACTCACTGTCACTCACACACACTCTCTCACTCACTCACTCACACAGTCTCTCACTCACTGTCACACACACTCTCTCTCACTCTGTCACTCACACACTCACTCTCACTCTGTCACTCACACACACTCTCTCTCTTTCTCTCTCACTGTCACTCACACACATACTCTCTCACTCTGTCACTCACACACACTCTCTCTCACTCATGGTCACTCACACACACTCTCACTCACACACACTCTCTCTCACTCACTGTCACTCACTCACACACTCTCTCTCACTCACTGTCACTCACTCACACACTCTCTCTCACTCTCTGTCACTCACACACACTCTCTCTCACTCACTGTCACTCACACATACACTCTCTCTCACTCTGTCACTCACACACTCTCTCTCTCACTCACTGTCACTCACATACACTCTCTCTCACTCACTGTCACTCACACAATCTCTCTCGCTCACTGTCACTCACACACACTCTCTCACTCTGTCACTCACACTCTCTCTCACTCACTGTCACTCACACACACTCACTCTCACTCTGTCACTCACACACTCTCTCTCACTGTCACTCACACACACTCTTTCTCTCACTCTCTGTCACACACACTCTCTCTCTTTCTCTCTCACTGTCACTCACACACACTCTCTCTCACTCACTGTCAGTCATACACTCTCTCTCTCTCACTTTGTCACTCACACACTCTCTCTCACTCACTGTCACTCACACACTCTCTCTCACTCACTGTCACTCACACACTCTCACTCACACACACTCCCTTTCTCTCACTGTCACTCACACACTCTCTCTCACTCTCTGTCACTCACACACACACACACTCTCTCTCTCTCACTGTCACTCACACTCTCTCGCTCACTGTCACTCACACACACTCTCTCACTCTCTCACTCACACACTCTCTCTCACTCACACACTCTCTCTCACTCACTGTCACTCACACACACTCTCTCACTCACACACACTCTCACTCACTGTCACTCACACACTCTTTCACTCACACACTCTCTCTCTCACTCACTGTCACTCACACACTCTCTCTCACTCACTGTCACTCACACACACTCTCTCACTCTATCACTCACACACTCTCTCTCACTCACTCTCACTCACACACACTCTCACTCACTGTCACTCACACACTCTCACTCACTCACACACTCTCTCACTCACTGTCACTCACACACACTCTCTCACTCACTGTCACTCACAC
>JBCNYH010000012.1:37705510-37716401 GCA_039654325.1 Tandanus tandanus
GTGGATTTGTGATGATCTTGAGGGAACTTGGTGGATTTGTGATGATCTTGAGGGAACTTGGTGGATTTGTGATGATTCTGTGGGAACTTAGTGGATTGGTGATGATCTTGAGGGAACTTGGTGGATTTGTGATGATATTGAAGGAACTTAGTGGATTCGTGATGATCTTGATGGAACTTGGTGGATTTGTGATGATTCTGAGGGAACTTGGTGGATTTGTGATGATCTTGAGGGAACTTGGTGGATCTGTGATGATTCTGTGGGAACTTGGTGGATTCGTGATGATCTCGAGGGAACTTGGTAGATTTGTGATGATCTTGAGGGAACTTGTTGGATTTGTGATGATCTTGAGGGAACTTGGTGGATTTGTGATGATTCTGTGGGAACTTGGTGGATTCGTGATGATCTCGAGGGAACTTGGTAGATTTGTGATGATCTTGAGGGAACTTGTTGGATTTGTGATGATCTTTAGGGAACTTGGTGGATTTGTGATGATCTTGAGGGAACTTGTTGGATTCGTGATGATTCTGAGGGAACTTAGTGGATTCGTGATGATCGTGCTGATTTTTGACTGTCAAAAATTTTGCTGAGATTATGACGATTACGATTTGATGCCAATTGTGATAGAATGTGGGAAAAGTAGTACAGCGCAGTCACGTTTAACAGACCTTAACAGAGCGTAACAGACCTTGATGCACCATCAAAGGAGATCTTGATGAATTTGGAAACACGATTCTTTCACGTTTCATCTCTTGGATGCACCCTGCCTCCTTTTTAAACCTTAATCGTGCTCCAAGCGTGCTCATAAATTGTAGAGCTCCATGCTTTTTTAAATCACAGAAATCGTGGACATCGTGCCCCAGTGTAAACCCAGGGTAATGAAGCTATAGTAGTTGTATTTCAGTTTTGTGTTTTTTACTATAGTGCTCAGATGCCGATCACTGCAAATATACATACTTCAGGATGCACATATTTAATAATATTCTGAATAATGGATGATTTTGCACATTATGAAATATCAAAGCTTTAGTGTAGTGGACACTGTGATATGATTGAGGATATGTCATTATTTTTGACATACTCAAGAACACTGGTGACTTCCATCGAATTCATACTTTTATTTCTTCATCATCAGACATTTCTTTCCTGCTTCCTAAGTACAAAACCAAATTGCTCCAAATGTTCTCTTGAGGACTGTGAAAGCATCACCAAAATCAATCATGATGCGAGAAGTGGTTCTGAAGTTTATTGCTCTTTGCTCAACCCCAAGTGCGTGAACCGGGGGCCTCATTATGATCAACAAGCTGCTGAATATGAAAATGGCAGAGGGCACATATCTCTTCTCAGCTAGATGGTCACTTTCTCCATCTTCCAGCTCTTAGCATGGAGGCTTTCTTAGCAAACTCTTTCTGTGCACTCCAGCCAGCATTTCACCACACTTCCATCTGAAGTGCTGAAAGCCTGCTTTGAATACTAACTAACTAGAGCAAATGTGAGATGAGATGGCCAATAAATAAAACATTTGTGGAGCCTGGTAAAGTGGGCAGGTTTGTGCTCTCTCTCTCTCTCTCTCTCTCTCTCTCTCTCTCTCTCTCTCTCTCTCTCTCTCTCTCTCTCTCTCTCTCTCTCAGGCAAGAACCTGAACATGGCCTGCCACACCAGCTGGAAGACCCAAGAGACCTCCAAATCTTGGCTGCCATACAACTGGCTCTGATGTGGCTCAAAACTGTCCCAGCTGTGTGCTGCACAATGCGTATATGTTTGTGTTATTGTGTGTGAGTGTGTGCGTGTGAGGGAGGCCTGAGGGGCTTTAGGTGGGTGTATTGAAGCCCATGACTCTGTGCAGCAGGACACAGCAGGACCCTCAGCAGAGGGGAGGGGCACTGCCGCTGCAGTAGTCATCTAATCAGCCTGTAAACACACTCATTTGACACCCATAATTGGAGGGAGATCAGAAGGCTTCAGCCAAGAGAGGGGGTGATCCCGTCAGAAAATGTTCTCCTAGATCAAAGATTCATGCTCTAAAATCTTTCATTATGCGACAGGCAGACACATTAGACACATTTTTGCATAGTGCTGCCAAGGAGAGTAGAACTGCATGGTCAGAGCCAGCGAAATCCAGCTGATCAGCCACATTCACTGGCATAATGTCATGCATAACTGAGGAGGAGAATGAGAAATTGCACAAACAGCACTACAGAGGGCAAATACCTTACATTTTGTCAGCAGTCACATTAAGACAATAGCTCAGAAGAAAGATGATTAATTCCCCCTATTCTGATTATTTAAAAAGTTTAGAGCATGCAAGCATGCAACTTCTGAAGTTGCGTCTATCATTCCCATCCTAACTTCATATTTGTCAGGTAGTTCCTAAGTTAAAGAGTTGATTTTAGCACTGAGCAAAGCTCCATGCATCTGTTTCTATACTGACTGAAATTCTAGCCTGCTCCTAATGATGAACCACCTGTACAATGGAACACAGTGCTCCTATTAGCTTTCATGTTTCAACCTCCAGACTCAACTTCTCAGGCTCCTTTGTTCTTCATGGAGACACTCATCTTCATGTTTTTGGAGTTGAATGGGGAGCTAGTTTGGGGAAAACTTTTTTTTTGGTGGAGAGAGGCAGACGTTATGAAGATTTAACTTTTTCCCTTTGATTCTCTTTTGACACTCATCCTTCAGCCACTCTTTAAAGTCCCACTTTCAAACACTAATGGCTGTCATGTCATTTTGTTCCCCGGACTCTTACTCAAAGTGTCATTGGCATAATGGTCGACTGCCGTTTGCCTCTTTTGATCATCCATGCCATGTGCAAGGAGTTCTTGTGTGGAGACAGGGGGTGAAGGCAGGGAGGGGTAGAGTAGGGCGCTAGACAATCGCCGCTCCCCTCTGCTCCTTGTGCCCATTCTCGGGCGAAAGCGCTTCGACCGGAAATCTAAAATTCACTTTCAAATATGTTCCCTTTTTCTCCTGGATTCATTTAATCGCCTCACAGTGGAAGCGGTACACTCATTAAAGTATGGGGAGGGAGCGGCGTGTCAAATTCCCCCTGTATCAGCATCTCACGTCATCAGAAATGCAAGCTGGAGCAGGGAGCAGGCCATGAGCCCAAGCTGTTCTGCCACATTCAAACACAGCTCTCTTGTCTCCTTGGCCACATTCAGACTTGCTACTCTCATGTGCTGCCCGACACACCTGGAAGCCCAGGTCTCGTATTGGACCCTCCAGATGTTGCCAGAGTTGACTGATGCTCCGTCCCCCTGAGCAAGCTGCATCAGGAGCCCACAGAGACTGCAAATGAGCTTGGCTTTAGTACAGCAAAACACACCTGGTTTTCCTTTTCCGCGGAAGCAGCTATGCTGCAGGGTTTGGTCTGTCTTCTGCAGGCCCTAGTAATGGGAACAAGTGGACTATGTATTAGTGATGTCATGTGGTAATAATCAGGGTTCCAGTCATAAGGCAATATAATTCTGGCTGGATAACTCTCAAGAGGCTATTGCTAGCTGTACAATATAAAGCAATGACAAAGTAGCACTAGACTCAATAGGTCATCTTCAAAGATAAAAGCAAAGCACACGTTTGGCTTGCAAAAACTGACAAAGATGGAAAAAGGCACGAAGTTGCATTCACACCACACTTATAAATCATGCATGAAAAAAACACACTGTATGATTCATAACAGAGGTTGGATATGATTGTTAGCCTGGAACAAAAGAACTGAACTTTTCAGCAAAAAAGTAAACTTCAGGGCACATTCTTGTCTGTTTGTTTATTTATTTAACAGCTTGATGCCCTCTCGCTAGTGAGAGAAGTGATCAGAGCATGTGGCCAAGTGAAAGTGATGTAAAGGCTGAAGAATAAAAGATGTCTCTTCCAATAGAACACATTCTGTATGCACTCATAGACAGGTCAGTTTCATTTAGTGTCAGTGCTAGACGTAGTATTTTTTCCTGTGTAAATGTGCTGCATGAAACTCATGTCCACTGTGCATTATCTAAACTATATGGTTGCTGTATAACATAATGCAAAACAGTGGGACATGAGGAAGGACATGCCTTTAAATAACATCAACACATACTAGAAACAAACCTAAAGATCCACCAATACAAAAGATGATGCTAAATTTTTCATGTTCTTGCCACCCTACATTTAAAAAAAAAACATCAATTACACAGTTAAATATAGAAAAAAAAGCAGCATTAACATATTGTTAGTCAGCAATTTTTCATACCTGCAATTGGTAAAGAAGAGAAAAATGTTGGAAAAAAATGATCTTTAAGACCTTTTGTCAAGCTTTTCATGTGTTCATGTGTTACCCTGCAGAATCGAAATGTACAACTTCCATGAATACCTGACAGGGCTGCCATAGTCTTGCACTGTTGCAGAAAATTAACTCCGGCATGTGATACGATAACTTAGTCAGACCTGAAACCGTGCAAGGGCAAACTCCATAGAGAGCGACTTGCCTTTGTTCACTGTTGGACACATTCTTCCTCCCATTTGGGAATCTGACATGGGGCTTGTTCTAAGCTCTGTCTGCTCCCAGGAACTCATCATCAACCTCTTTCTCAGTTCCACCCCAGTGAGCCACTATTCACAAGGCCACTATGAATTTCCTGTATTCTTACCTAGGCACTCAAAAGAAACTCATTCAATGAAGCACCAGAGCACCAAAGCAACAGCTTGCCTTTCATTTCGCAAGAAGAGTTAAACGGCACATTTTCTTTGGTCATCTTTCCTGTCCTGGCCACTACTGATATTACTTGGTGGTGTATTTTAAAGTGTGAATTACAGATTTGAGTCTGACAGTTTCTTAAGGAAGCAAACTGTGTCACATGTGTAAAGGTAAAAACACCCGTGTTCTCATAATTGATGATATCAGCGATGAACCTGAATGTTCACTAGTTTAAAGCAATTAAATACATGCTAGTGGCTGAATAGATACTTCAATATACTACCACTACTACTACTACTGATAACAACAACAGCAATAATTAAAGATAAGAAAAGGTGGAATAATAATTTAACTTTAACATTAGGTTGTGATGCAGTCTTAATTAATTCTGTTTCAGCTTTCCTTGTAAGAAAAAGAAAAGAATAAAAAACATTCAGCATGAAATGATTATTAGGTAGCATCAATTAATTACATATTGAGTAAAGGGAACTAACTCTCAAAATATAGCATCAAATATTGATTCGCTTCTTCAGATTTGAATTAAATCACATTCTTATTTATATAAAATGACCCTTAGCTATGTTCATATGAAATTGGATTATTTAGGATGAGAGGAAGAAAATAGTAATATAATATACATCAAACTATATACACCAAGGATCATTTATACATGATGTTGGCATTTCAAGGTAAGGTTGATTATAAACATAATGAATGATGAACTGTGAGTTGTAACCAGGGATTGTTTTGGAGTATAGTAATGCCAATTGTGGCATGGAGCTGTCCATGCAGTTGGACTTGTTGGCTAGTCAACCTTAATGCCAGAACATGTCAGGAGAGAAGCCGTCAGCTATCAGGCCGACAGCTGGGTAAACACTGCCAGACTGACCCTCTGTGCGGAGCTATGCTATGGACACTCTGTGTTGAGAAGTGTCCAAACAAACATAAAAATACAAGTGCATAACCTGAAAATAAACTTTCCGGCCAGCCGTGGCTTGAATACCATTAGACATAATAAACCGGTGGGAGACAGTATCAAAATGGCGTCATGTCAGCGACACCGACATGTATCTTGGTGCTCATTATTATCCTTGAACAGCACCAATTTACATCTAATGCAATGACTAATTCTGATCCAGTGTTGTCAAGAGGCATAGGAAATGCCCTGGCAGAGATGACAGTATTCCTGTCAAGAGGTGCAGGATGGAGGATTCCTTGGGGCAATGATTTAATGCCCATGTCAAGTATTGCTGTCAGGCTTTCTTAGCCAACCATTAGAATTCAGTATACGCTGCTATGGACTTGGACCTCGGCTAGTTGAGATTCATACTTGCATGGAATGCACACCCTATTGTGAAGTGATTACCCCTTGTCTGTAAACTAGAATTAAGGTGTGTGTGTGNNNNGTCATGCTAATAAATATTATTAAACTGAAACTGAAACTGAGAGTGAGAGAGAGAGAGGAAGTGAAAGAGAGAGAGAGAGAGAGAGAGAGAGAGAGAGAGAGAAAGAAAGGACAAAAGCATATTGCCCAGTAGAATAACAAATAAACCCAAGTTTTTAATCATTGTCTACACATGTATTTTGATGATTAATGCACGATATGGCAATTCAAAGTTAAAGTAAATTTTCTACATCACAGAACTCATCAGCCAGCAATGCTCATTCAGAATATGTGAGTATGACAGGAGAAGGGATTTTCAGTGTTTACCTAACAAAAGAACCTGAGCTAAAATAGCACATGGTCTATCCCAAATATAAGCTTGAGCTCTCCCAATCCACATGTGACGCTCCATATGACCATGGCTGCAGTCCACTTGTTCATGTTTTAAGTAGACCAAAACCTGTACCTGCTTTTCCCTATGGATGAATTTGAGCTAACATGTGGCAGAACATAATTCATCGCAGCAGCATGTCTCCATAATCCTCGGCCTCCTCTTGAAGCTCCAGGCAGGCCAGCAGCCTCTGGAATGGTCATCAGCGAGTGGCGCCTGTAGCTTGTTGGAGCTCCTTTATTCCTTCATTAACCTCTGAGGCTCCATCTGCTTCCCTCTACAGCTTTGGCCAATGGTGTGAAGGTCCTTCCTACAGGCCTGTGATGAATGACCACTGCGAGTGCAGCTTAATGAGTTTGTAGTGCATGTGCATTGCAGTGTTTTCATGTGGTTTTCACTAACACCACAGTGTTTCAGGGCATCTGCAGCACCAGCACCAGGTCCAGTTTAACCCCAGGAGTTTGTCACAGCACCATGGCTAATTCGCTTTAGCAATTATTGTTCATATTTTGGCATCACCATGTGTACTACACTTCACAATAACTCCAAAACCATGTGTTCTGAACAATATCACCCTCTAAATCCTGTCAGAGTTTAAACACAGAGCTCATTATAGCACTGCAACATAAACACATAGACTTTACTGCGTCTCTTGAACTGTGTCCCTTTCCTCACCATTGCCTGTGTGGGAAAATATAAAATACCTTTGTAGAGTTAAATAAAAGAAAGTCAGCAATAGCATAAAAAATATCATGCTCAGTGATAATTTACATATTGTATTAAAAAATCCTATCAGTAATTAATGTATAAAGTTTTTGTTAATGCTGGGTTATACGTAACTTGATTAACATGAAACTACTTGCAGTTTGGAAACACTGAAATATAGAAACACTACATAGATCCAGATGAATTGGTTTCCTCCTTAAGGTCTTAATGAACTGCAATTAGCTGTGGAATGTGCTCTGCATATTTTGGCTCTGCTCATATCCTTTCTGCCCATATTAACTCGAGCCGAGCAAAACTGATTACAGCATTTGAAACGCTTGAGCTGGAGAAGAAAGGGCACATTCAATTTATTGCACTGCATGTATACAGGAACTGGAAACCAATTAGGCCCTGAGAATGATAAATGGGCATTTTTATAAGCAGTTTGCTTGATATCCCTATTAAACAGGCTTCAGTGAATTTTCCACTTCATCCCTGGCGACAGGGGATTCACTTAAATAGCTAACTAGAGGCAGAGCCCCATGTAGATCTGCACCAGGGAAAATGACTTTCACCACTTTAAACAGCCCGTCTTGCCAAAACACACCAGTACAGACTAGCTCATCTTTAGCGCCTTTAAAGGTTTTATGATCAGCATTCATTTTAGCGAGCTGTAACTTTAAAGAGTAATCACACAGTGAGTTTTCTAAAACCCTTGCTTATTTTAACTTGAGCAGGAAAACTGAGACGGACTTGGAATCCATGAGGGGAATAGTGTTTGGTCTCATACTACTAAACTAATGCTATAAAAATACAAATCATGTGCATAATAATGAAAACAGCTCTGTCGTAGAAATGCTGTATATAAAAGTCATAAAGTATTTAATCCTCAACAATATTAACTTTTAGGAAAAATTATTAGTATATCATTCATTTGTTTATTAATATTGCTGGCATGTATATATTTGTAATAATAGTGTTTTCATGTTGTGCAGTTGTCACACCATATTCAGGAATAAATATTATTGTTATGGTTTGTTTAACAGTTAGAACAGTTAACATGAAGGATGAAAATCAGCATCATTTCACCATGCCAATACAATATATCTCACATCATAGTGCTCTGTCAACTATCAACAGTCTCCAACTATGGCAGGTATGACTGCTTGCCTCAGTACTCACTTCATCTTTGAGGCATAGTAATGAGGAGGAGAGAGGGGAACGTAGGAACTGACAGCCATGGCCATAACCAAACTACATTTCTGACAATGTGAAAAAATAGAACTTAATGGAAAATATTTAAGAAAGTTCTAGTTGTCATGCTTATTTCCAAGAATTGACACAGAGTAAAAATAAATATTTATATTACTTTAGAGAGCAGGGATATTTTTGTAATTCAGACGTTCTTCTGTCATTATTGTAGTTTTGGTATCCGGTCTTTTATTATACATTTGTCACTTTTTTATTGTGTAATGATTTAAATGTTTTAGAAACTGTAATCAAGGTCAGAAAGACTCAGAGGCAGAAGGAGGATCCATGTGCAAGAATTATTGCAGGTTGTGGCATAAACACAATACACATTCCAAAATGTAAAGGCATGCAAAAGGTCACAGGTCATAAACGTTACTATATCAGCACAATACAAAAGTAAAGAACAGAATCACACTGAATAAAGCACTCTGAGCTTCGCTATGAGTAAATGTTTCTTAAAGCATTGATATTATGTAAAAAAAATAACAAAATGATTTAGGAATGACTGTTAAAGTTGGTGCTAGTATTCAGGTGAGCACAGCCTCTGCTATCAAGGGAGGTGTATCTCAAGTCCTTGTTATATTCAGTAACACGCACTCTGCTTGTGTCTGAAGCTCTAATTTATCTAACAGTGTCTTATGACTTCATAACTTCTCAGAGTTCTTAACTTGGAATAAAACAAATAATAAATAAAATAATATCTCACATCTTATTACATTATCATTTGTAAACATACTACTGTTATTTATCTCAAGAATATTAGGAAAATGCATCATGAGTAGGACTACTCTAAACCCACAACCAGGTTCAGCTTGCCTCTGTGTTTAACTAAGCGCACACTTTCTTCCACATTTCTCATCTTTCCACATCTCACATGACCCAATAGCTGACTGGCCTCTCAGTCAAATCCGACATGCTGCTCATAACAGCCCTGATCAACAAATGGGGACTGAATACAGAGCCAACACCAATCAATATGTTCCTTTGTGAAGGACTAGTACATTCTACAGAGCCATCAATCTGCAGTGAGGCATTGACTAATCCACAATCACCTAGTGCCCTTGGAGAACAGGCTGTATCAGAGTCTCACAATGAAATACAACACAATACTGTACACATTAATCTCTGGTTAATTCAGTTTGGGACTATTTGCTGACTGCTGTTTCATACTGTCCGCTATTGAAGATTCACACGCTGAATGAATGCGCACACAAACACTGGTATATTTTCACATATACACATACGAAAGGCAACGTGGTCTGTGTGCTGTGTTCTTGGTGTTCTGGAAAAGCTGCCTGCTGCAGCCTCATGGGAGGTAATTATAAAAATAAATACAGAGGGGGCTGTAGCTGTTAATAAATGCGTGATTGTTGACAGTCAGTGCATTGTTTAACATGCATGGTGAGGGTCTGTGGGCACTAATGCTACTGCACTCAGGCTGGGAGCAATCACAGGCAGCCATACATAATCCTATATAATGCTGTAAATGATAGTACTGATGCACTATACATAGATTTACCTATTTACCCATAGTGCCTTTCCTATGATTGATATAGTCAAATTGAAATATTATTTAAGATTTGAATAAAGTATGATTACAATGTGGGGCAGTGGTGGCCCAGTGGTAGGGTGGTGGATTACTGATCTGAAGGTCAGGAGTTCAAGCCCCACTATCACCGGGTTGTCACTGCTGTTCCATCCAGTGCAGCTAACTGGGTTATCAAAGGCCAGCCATGTCTCTCACTGTCTGTGGTGAATCTCTATGTTAGAGAACCAAGTCTGACTTTCGAAAAGAGTAGGCTGCATTGCCATCAGTGTGTTTCTACCCTGCGATGGCCTGGCGAGCTCTCGAGGGTGTACTGAGATGGGCGCCAGCCTCCCCGCGACCCTAATTAGTATTAATCGTTTCAGATAATGAATGAATGAATGAATGATTACAATGCAGTGAGAATTACTTTTTCCACCAATTTTGATATCTTGATAAGGGATATTTTGCATCTTGAAATGTCGATCAACAAATATCCTTAAACTGGATGCACAGTCTTTTGAGAATCCAGCTGACAAGGACAATGCTGGGGCAATAAAATATGTTTAACACTTTCCAGGAAAAATGAAGCTGTGCGCCTAATTGAGATCCAACACTTCTGTGGCTAGTGTAAAAGCAATTATTGTCAAGCTACCTCTCCATTATTGACTTTGTTAGGTACTTATTAACCACAAGACTGTTATCAGATCATGGCAAGTCTCGCTGTGGTCCAGGACACAAACCTCAAGAACCAAAATACTTAAGAATGTCATATTGTGGGGTTTTAGCAATTTTAACACTCATAAACGAGGAAGTGCTTCAAAAGTGCATTATTGTCAGACTCAGACAGAGGTCTAGAGTCAAACAAATAGCTCCAGAGAGGTATTGCATAATGAGATTAAATATTCCTCTTACTCAAGGCACAAGAAATAACTAAAATGAATCTTGAATATATATAAT
>JBCNYH010000012.1:37725186-37735944 GCA_039654325.1 Tandanus tandanus
TCTTCCCTCCCTCCTCCCCCCCCCCCCCCCCCCCCCCCCCCCCCCCCCCCCCCTCTCCCCCTCCCTCTCTCTCTCTCTCTCTCTCTCTCTCTTTCACTGGTGTTTATATCAGACTGTGTATATGATAGACACGCCAAGAAACTTAACCTTGTGTTTGTCAAGAATACATGAGGTACAGAGCAAACCAGCAAATTAAACACATGTAAGGTAGATAGCTTATCAACTGGATCTGCTCAATAAGACCTATTCTTGACAGATTACACACGCTGTCATGTTTTTTTTTTCTTGGGAGCCTTAATTTAAGCCATCTCCTGTGTATAGCAATGCATTTCAGGCAGCCAGCTGATCTAAAAATACAGTATGATAATCTGGACAACCATTTAATAACTAATCTTATCTTCTGTTGTCATGCATGAGGTGTTTCTTCATGTTTTTAAATTAAATGAAGCAAATGGTAAAAGCACATGCACAATGGGAATGAGTTTTAAATGGGAAGTAGTTTTAAATGATAAAAAATGCACACATGCTCCTAGCTAAATGGCACAGTTTAAATGTAATTATAAATCCATTAAACTGTTCTATGATAGAGATTTTAACTGTCTTTTATATGCTTGTCACATAAAAAAGGTGTTTGAGTTGCAAGACAAGAGCCTTCAGCAGAAGTTAATTTAAGCCCAGTGTCATCCCTCATTACTGCCCTGTTAGTCCTGTCTAAAATCTCCCTCAGAGAGCAACCATGGGTAGAGGGTGGAGGAATGAGCACTGAAAATAACCCCACTGTTGATATGACCAGTCTGTCTTTCAGCTGCCCACTTTTATACTTTTTACACTGGATGTGCTCTGGGCACCTGGTTCTGCTTAGGAAGAAAATGACACATGCTTCTGGAGCTGAACTCTGACCTCCAGCCTGAGTGAGCGCTCTCTGTCTGGGGTGCTATCAAACAGGACAGTCGGTGCTGTTCAATCAGATGTAATTACAGACTTTCATCGTACTTATGGCATCTGGAGATTGAGACAGGGAACAGAGCACTGAATTATGGAGAAGCTGCTTTTCACCATGCACGTGACTTAAAGTTAAAGTATCTTTTTGCTTTGTATGCATAACAGAGGGAGGAATATTTCCACAAGTGTTTTTTAAGTGCTGACGGGCTGGCATTGAGCAAGTGCATTTATGAACATAATCAAGCACCTTCATCAGGGCCAAGTATTAGTGTTTTGATGACAAACATTGTCAGATGATCTAATGGTACCTGCTGTAGTTGGGTTAAAGGTCTTGTGTAACACACACATATATCTATTATCTGTATCTGCTCTGCATCTTTTTGGGAATCTTTTTGGCTTCTTCGACATGAGCTGTTTGGTCTCTTTTAGTTTGAGAGAATGGGCGACTTGGGCCAATTAAACTCTGTTCTTGACACAGTTACCAGGGCGACAGGGAAAACACATCTCACCGGTCGTATTTCTATTCTCGAAATAGCAATATCAAGGAGCAATTCGGCGGGTATATGATGGTACAGAGCTGATGGATGGTCCACACAGGCTGGGTGACTGGCTGTTGTGGGAACATATACCAGGCTGAATGAGATGGAGAGCAGGCCTCCTGTTTAATCCTCTGATCTGGGATTGTTAAGTGAACAAGGCTGTCTATTCTTGTACGGCTCTACTGTCAGGAGCTAAATTAGATGGGTAACAGATCTTTGGAGAGCGGAGCATCTGTACTTAAATTTTTTGCAAAATGGTGACAGCAATGATGACGTATCACAATTCCCTCCATTTTGTTTCACTTCAAAACTGTAAAATGTATTTTTTAGTCAATGTATACATTTACTCATTTCCGCAAAATGTGCTCTTGATATTAGATGACTTGATATCAAGATTGAGAACTTATTGTCAAACATTCATTTTTCTGCGATTACACTGTTTACTAAATATCACACTTCCCAAAATTATGTGCTCATAATCTAGCTCACACTTCCTTCTGAGGATAATCCCACCTGTATACAACTTTTGTAAAAATGCCCTGTGTTAGTTCCAGGACTCCAATTTACAAGATGCTAATACTGAACACCCTTTTAATCAGGGAGTTTTTCAGTGCCACAGTAACATCTGGTTTGCTTATTAGGGAATGAAATCAACATACATTATATTGTCCTCGATGTCCATTGTAAAAATAAAATTTGATCCAATTGAATTAAATTAAATGGTGCTGTCCCCACATTCTTGGTACTCATGAAAAAACCTGGGATCCTGCACTTTCTGGATCTCAACTGAAACCTGAATCTACAGTTTTCTTTAAACAAATGAACCAAATCAGCTCCTATAAAAACTGACTGTAGATCTTAAACTCATTCATATGAAATCCAGCAAATATCTCTCACTTGTTAGAATTGCTACACATGGCAGTCTGAAAGCTGAAAGGTCTGAAGCCATGCCTAAGTGATGAGAGCACAATCCAGCCAACCAGTGACATCCCAGTGTCAGGGAGGCCAGGAGAGGCCAATATCCGGGGAGCTCATTAATAATGCATGTTACATATAGTCCAGTGCTAAGCTAATTTTTCCTCAAGCTCTTCTGGCTGCACTTCACACACACACACACACACACACACACACACACACACACACACACACACACACACACACACACACACACACACACTTCCTACCATCTGGAAAGCACAGCTTTGAAAAATCTAGTGCAGAAACCCAGTGCTGAAAAACACTTCAGCATCTGTGTGTATGTTTGTATGTTTGTATATTTGAGAGAGATAGCGTGTGTGTGTGTGTGTGTGTGTGTGTGTGTTTGTGTGTATGTATGTATACGTGTGTGTGCAATGAGACCATGAGGCTAAAGATAATGAATTACAAAGTGGTGAGATTCTGGTGCCAGCTCTACGCTCCAGCTCTAGCAATTTCTTTGGATTATCTTAATACAGCACAAAGAAACAACCCCGGCTCTGTGTGATCCTTCTACCAAGTCAACACAAAAAATAATCGATAGGATAACGCTCATGACAAAAGCAATTTAGATGCTGTCAAATGCTCCAAAGACAAGTAGCCTTTAGTGTAGCTTCACTGCATGTCAACAATGTTGTAATTAGCCAAAAGGGCTAATTGAGTTGTTATAAATAAAGCAACTTGTGTGCTAAGAAATTATGCAACCAAAAACAGACTCTGTGTTCAAAAAGAGCATTTGTAAAACTGTGTGCCTGTTCTACTGACAAGGCTAGATGTAGCTGTCTCTGTGTTTTGGACAGTCAGGTTTGGTGCTTATAATTTGAAAGGTGCAACATGGTTTGTATTTTTATCTGGTTTCCCCTTTGAGTCTGGTTCCTCTCAAGGTTTCTTCCTCGTCTGACAAGAAAGTCTTACAAGACTTTTCCTTGCCCCCGTCGCCACGGGCTTGCTCATTGGGGATGTGTCGGGTTTGTATTCCTTATCAAATTTGTTTCTAATATGTAAAGCTGCTTAGCGACAATGTCAGTTGTAAAAAGCGCTATACAAATACAACTGAATTGAACTGACTTGAATTGAAAGGGGTAAGATGAGAGGTTGTTAGTGCCTTGTGTTGAAGAAAGAGCAGAAGGCTCGCACAGAGAGATCCACTGAGAACTAGCTCTTTCTCCTTTTCCCTCGTCAGTCTTCTGCACCTGCACACTCACAAGCTAGCTTTACTGTACTGCTCAGTTGCATTTCTGCAACACACTTACAAAACTAGCTATAATAATAAAAACTTGAAAAATGTATTACGATGAGAACAGGAAACACTTGAGCTTCAGAAGCCCTATTCCAGCTGTCTCATACACATTTTCCTTTGTTTTGCAATGAGACTTCAAAAGATTTCTGGTCTTCTTTTTATTTGCCCTAAAGCATTTAGCATCTACCTTGGTATAAGACTGCGAAGGCGGAAACTTTTCTTTTCTTGTAGAGTGTTGCACATCTTTTAGAAAGTAAAAGTGCCCCATAGATGTGTGTAAAAAGAGCAGAGGTTTAATTTGAACTTGACTGTAGATCATCAGCTCTCAGTGAAGTGCTTTATTCAGCTCATCTCATGCAACGCAAATATTTGTGGAGCTGTGATCTTTATAAAATGCATGTCATCACCAAGGCATGCTCTCCACCAAAAAGATGATGTTTTCCACATTTAATCAACTGCTCTCGTTAGATCAAAGCACACACACTGATACTGAAGTTAAACATCAGAGTAGGGTATTTCAAGTGTCGCAGAACTGCACAGGCACTTGAGAATTACAAAGGCAACTTTGCACTAAAGGTAGCATTAGTAAATTATATCTGGTTCCTTTGAAAATCATTTTCAGTAGGCTTAAAATTTAATCCGAGCAACACACTCCTGTACTATTTATTCCACACTGTAATAAAATTTTCTCATTACTAAATATGGTATCACAGAGATAAATGAAGTTGTCAGTATCTTCGTGTGAGATTATTCATCTTAACCTATTAATAATTGAAAGAATTAACCACCGTGTACAATTTACATGTTAAATATATATTTCTTCATTACGAACAGTTTCAACAGCCTACAAGAGATTTATAGTCAAATCACTTTCCTCACCTTCGGAGTTTTGTCCTCAGATAACCTTTTAACACTCCAAATTCAATTGTATTTGTGATTAAAGGAACTATAACTAGTGTGTGAATTTCATATTTTAATGTCACATACTGATAACAATTAGCAAGTCAGTCTATATAGTCCAACTAATGCAAAATCAGTAAAGAAAACAGCAAATACACGGAGGGAGAGGGGTGAATAGCAGCAGTCCGTGCTCCAGACCTCCATCACAGACCCCTTTCTCATTTTAAGCAAGTTGAAAGGATCAGGTAATTGAAAAAGAAGACAATCTTGGCAGCTTGCTCTCTGCAGATGCTGATGAAAAGGAAGGTACCAGAGGTATTAAAGCATTACACTTTGGGGCCATTTCTTTATATTTCTTTCACTTGGGACATGGGTGTGTGGGGGGGAAAAATGGGTTTTTAATGACAACACCTGAAAAGTGTTTTCCATCCAGCCCATGCATCATTGTCAGCTATGAAGATTAAACCGTATTGTTTCCTTTTGGAGGGCTGACAGAGAAGTGGAGAGGAGGGAGCTGGATAAATGCAAAGCACTGCGTAAGATGAAACAGAACAGAGGTGAAACAACCCCCCAACCCCCATAATAATAACAATAATAATAATAATGATAATAATGATAATAACAACAATAATAATAATGATAATAATAATAATAATAATGATAATAATAATAATAATAATAATAATAATAATAATAAGAAGAAGAAGAAGAAGAAGAAGAAGAAAACCAACAATCCAAAACATTAAATGATTAGAGTCTTTCCCATGGTGAACCCCATCACAGGCCACAGCTGAAACAATTTTCTGTTTTTTTTTTCACAAGTTAAGTTATTGCTTATGTTATAGCAGCTATAAACAAATGTTTCCTTCATCCTCTCCCTTCAACTTACGGAACTAAGAAACCTGCAGCTTGTAATGTGCATGTGAAACCAGAAGGTACAAACTTCCCTGTCCTTCCTGTTACAAAAAAAGTGACTCATTTCATAAATGTTACTTAAACTTGGGTTTTTCCTTGTCATATTACAGGTTTATCATTAACACTGTCTTATGTTGTGCATCTCTAATTGAATTTCCTGTGAATGAGCTGTTACTATAGAAACGATAATATAAACATAATTCATGTTAAAATTTTAAAATGCTGAAGTGGAAATTTTTACTCAATCTGATGTAAAAAACAAAAATGGAAACAAATTATATTACATACCATCTATAAATCTCCCACCTTTAAGCTTTCTATCTGAAGATACATCATCTCTTTGGATCACACACCTGTCCATTATTAATAGTTTTATGATTTATAGGCAGAAGTTCCACAGCCTCAGAACAGTCAGATACACAATTATCCAAAGCCCACCCTATATGAATGCCATTTTTCCTGCTGATCTCTCGCTATAAACGACAAGGCCATTTGTCTCCTTTTTCCCTGGTGTGAGCAGTAATAAGCCATCTGGTGCATCTAAACATGAAGGATTAAAATGATATACAGTATGAAAGCTTTCTATTCAATTGCTAATGTCCAAGATTTG
This sequence comes from Tandanus tandanus, assembly GCA_039654325.1. Classification (NCBI taxonomy): domain Eukaryota; kingdom Metazoa; phylum Chordata; class Actinopteri; order Siluriformes; family Plotosidae; genus Tandanus; species Tandanus tandanus. Next base: position 37,731,308 of record JBCNYH010000012.1, read on the forward strand.
GGATCCAAAGGCCAAAATGGCCTGTTTTTTCAAAGAAAAAGACAGAGAGAAAAGACAGAGAGAGAGAGGGAAACGGAGGAGAGAAACGGGTAATTATAAGATTTCCTTGCTGAGATGTTCCATCTCTCGCCCATGTTGCATACAACTGGAGAAACTCATTTACAGAGAGAGAACAATGTCTACCAAATGTTTTATTGGCTAATCCCCCTCGGTCCTTTGTATTCACTGTTGACTGCTTGCATGAGTCTTGGGAATGGGTAGACTCTGGGCCATGGTGGGTCAACATCAAGCCTCTGTGCTATGAGCTGCTTGGGTTCTCTGTGTAATTATTTCCCTTTCCGGCACTAAATCATAATGTGGGCTTCTGACAGAGAGGGTATAAATAAATGGAGGCATTTGAAAGACCCAAAAAACAGGGAGAGAGTGAGAGCAGGATACACTAGAGTTTGATCTCTATCTAAGCTGTGGATAATGGTGGGGCTAAATTGGCTGACTGTGCTGTCTGACTGGCTATCATTGCAGTAAGCACAATGATTATACCATCTCTTGCTGAGGAAAAGTTAACTAGGCGTGGGCCACAAGCATGAATAATATCACCACTGGTAGAGAATAAATGTAAAAGCACATATAGAATTTTGGCCAAAAAAATAATTAAACAATGAACTATTAAATTCAGTATCAAGCATCACAACTAGGAATAAACAATGCATACTGTCAAAACCTTTTTACAAATCTGTTGTCACTGTCAAATTTAAAAATAGAGCTCAATCATTGTTGGTACAGTAAAAATGTACAGTTTAAAAACCATCATTTACAAACAAGAGTTAAAGGGAAGATAGGCTTTAAAAATCTTTTGACCCATAAATGTTGTTACTGTGTAGAATAGCCATGTTAGACAATGCCAGAGTGTCAAATACGAGGTTAACACTGTTTATGTTTTCCCTCCGGGCTGTTTCATCTGCCCATAAATACAAGGTTTTTTCAATTTTGGGGGGAACACTAGTGCCTCACAGCGTGCTGGGCCTTTTGATTAGCTGGCCTTTCCCGAATGTCCACCCCATGCACAATGGTTTGTCTGCCCATCCCAGTCTGTCTTCCAGTGCACTGAGCGTGGAGCTTTCAGCTATCAAAAGGTGACCAATCGGAGCAGAGTAGGCACAGAGAGTGGAAAGTCCATAAATGGGAGAAGGAAGCCCAACAGGTTGTCCAGCTAGTGCACTTGAGTCACCATTTCAACAAAAGACGGGAAGCAGCTTTCTGAAGGACTGTGTAATTTTTTAAATTAGGAATCATACTTTGGTGCTCCACCGATGTCTAAAATGAAAAATAAAGCTCTGAAATGGAATATATTATCTGACCTTTAAAGCTGTATATATGAAATGGTGCCAGGGCAGGAAAGTCCATTCTGTAAGAGGACACAGGTTTCTAGGTTTCATTTACACATTGTACTGTACTGTAAAATACTCACATCAGTCTTATTTCCCTCGAAATTTTCCTTAATAGGGGAAACAGTCATGTGCTAACTGAATGACTGCTGTAATGCCATGCTGATTTAGCAGAGGTGACAATTGTGTTTTCAGACCTGTCTAATGTAATTAATCTGCTTTGCTTCAGGCTCCACATGTACTAATCGAATAAACCAAGTTCTGGAAACGAAGCAGAGAGACTATTGGTATTCCCTAATAAGTTTTTTAAAAAGAAAACTTCAGAGTGAACCAGTGCCTCCTGGTGGACCCAAAATGTGTGGTGTGTGGCAGCCCATATTTCCTATTACATCATTTAATGATCTGATATAAGCACTCATGTATCTCTTGCTCAGTTAGCAGAATAAGCCATCAAAAATTCAAGGTTTGTTATATTTGCTCACAAATTCAACTTTATACAATCCTATTTCTCGCAACAATTACAAAGTGTAGTGTAACTCTAAATTGGACCATTCAGCCTTCATATTTTGAAACTCTGAGGTGAATATATTATGTGAAATTAGATAATTGCATTCTCAACATTCCAATACATTAATCATAGTGATGTGTTTAGTAATTTCAGATAGATCAAATTTCTCATCTCTCTCTCTTTTTTTAAGGTTTAAACAAAACAAAACAAAACATAACAAAACAAAACAAAACAAAAAAAAAATATATAAAAAATAATTTTAAGTTTTTGTTTATTTGTCCTGGGCTTGGACGTTTCTGTGTGGAGTTTGCATGTTCCCCCTGTGCTTCCATGAGTTTCCACTGGGTACTCCGGTTTCCTTCCAGAGTCTAAAGACATGCACATTAAGCTAATTGGCTGTCCCAAATTGTCCCTAGTTGTGAGTATATGTGTGAATGGTTGTGTGAGGGTTGGCCCTGCTATGGTCTGGCGAGCTATTCATGGTGTACCCTGCCTTTGCGCAGTGTCGGCTGAGATAGGCTTCAGCCTCCCTGCAACCCTAATAAGATTAAACAGTTCAGGAAATAAGTGAGTGATTGATTATTTATATACTGAGGCCTTATTTTGATTGAGGATTTATGTGTAGCTCCTTTTCTCTACAGTGAAATGTGTTTGTGAAAAGTGTTCTTGTCACGGAGAGTGGTTAAGATGTGGGTGTGATTACCTTTATCACTGACCTTACAAAGCTGGTTAACTGTGGAACCCCTTGACCTCTCACCTGCCATAGTGTGTGCAAGATTAGAGTTTGTGACAGGCATAATGCACACACACGAGGAAGGAAAAAACTACGCTCGATGGAAAGTAATGAATTCTGGAAGTTTCCATTTTTTACATTTTCATTGAGATCAAAGCCTTGTTTCAGCTCTAATTAACAAAACTAATGCAGATTCCAGGCCTTCTGGCACTGGCTAAGGCCTTGGAGGAATAGAGCTGGAAATTTTCTGGAGATTTAAATAATTAATATGACACCTTGAGCTCCACAAAGACAGAAGAGTCCCGTGTTCAAGTTTAGAACAATGTCATTGCCAAATGTAATGCCATTTGTTCTGATGAAAATGAGCTGGGTGGACTGCCACAAGTTCATTGTTTGCCATTCTGGTGGATCAGCGAATTGTTGAGACCTTTGTTATGCTAAGAAGGTCCTTTCAGGGGAACTTTGTAAACCAGCCTCAGGTCCATCCCTGGATGGGGGGGGCCGGGAAAAGCTGAGCTACTTAGGGAGTTTGCACTTGGTCATTTTATGGTTTCTAATCTCCTTAATCCCCGTTAGAAGGGGGCTTGTGAGAGACAAATCTGCTCCCTGAGGTCCTTAGGATTCAAATGCTGTGCTTGAGAAACTGTGTCATTTGATAACAACAATGGCAGAGGATAGGGAGAAGGAGAAAGAAGTCAAAGCTGTTCAATAACCACTCATTTTTTCTCATATATAATCATTATTTTTGGTCATGATGTGTATATTTTTTTTAATTAATGTTACACAGCAATCCATAAATCTGAGAAAGTATAGGTGGGATAACCTGATATGTGGTTAGACCCATACATATGGTCTGCCCTTTATGCTAATGGCCCTTATGTTCATCTGTGGCCAGTTGATCCCTGAAACGCTTTCTCCCACTGCAGACGGCATGAGCGCTAAGACTGGGCCTAATCCACCCGCTCCCATTGAAGTGAACGCACCTCCAGTCACAATCTTCAGTGAGCTCACTTTATTATCACTCAATTAATACTGAATATGAAAAAGCAGACCAGACATGTCTGAAACCTCGAGTTTACTGTCGAAAACACCAAAGCCAACAGGGAATACGAGGTCACTCTAAAACAGTCAAATTCAGAATGAGCTGGGTTAAATGAGATTTTAATTGTCTAATTTCTCATGCTTATTATATTAAAACATCAGCTTTTAATGCACAAGCTAGTTTAATTTACAATTTATAGTAAAGCCATAATACATTTAGAGACAGAAAAACATTTAAAAATCATGCCTACTTCATTTATAAATTGTTTTTAGGGAAAATGCACTAGACTATAAACTAAAGATAAATATCTCTCCTATTCACTTGAGACAAGGAAGTATAGAGGCTAGCTGGGAAAGAAGCATAGTTATCTAAGGCACAGCCTAAAAGACACATTTTTAAATAATAATTATATCATTCATAATTTCACAATAAGCATCATTTCAGAGTCAATTTCTTGAGTTTTGATGTCAGAATGTACAAAATGAATCTACTGAGGAAAGATTCAGCAGCAGTAAATACTATGTTTAATGGCACATGTTAAATGCATTTGCAAAAGCTTCACTTCCACATGATGCAATGGGGAATTCATGGAGCTGGAGAAAAGTTAGTAAGATGTCTTCTTTCACTATTGTCTGATGTGCATACAGCATTCACAAAAAAAAAAAAAAGGAAAAATACATAGATAATTGGATGTTAAAAACAATATACAGTGGTGGAGATAGTGATTTGATGGTCCTGAGGCATGAAAGTAAATCTCTGCAATTCCTAGGGAAGTTAAAAAAAGACAGACTGAACAGCTGACAGAACTAAATAAAATAATAAAATATCTGTGTCTTATGATTAAAATTCACAATTTTAATGGACCATAGAAACAGTTGGGAAAAATACACAATATAAAAAAATATACATTTTACACACACACACACACACACACACGCACACACACACACACACTCGCACGTTCTATTC
>JBCNYH010000012.1:37773705-37796362 GCA_039654325.1 Tandanus tandanus
ATATATTTTTTTTTTTTTTTTTAAACAAAAAAAAAATATATATATATATATATAAACACATTCAACTAAAGAATAGATTGGGGCTCAGTACTTTTCTAATTAACCAAAATCAATGACTGGTTTAACCGAGGGCAGCATGGTGGTGTAGTGGTTCACGCTCTTGCCTCACGAAGGAGGTCCTGGGTTTGAGTCCCTCGCCCAGTGTGGGTGTTTCTGTGTGGAGTTTGTATGTTCTCCCTGTGCTTGCATGGGTATCCTCTGGGTGCTCTGGTTTCCTCCCACAATCCGAAGACATGCACATTAGTCTTGCACATCTAATCTTCCCAAACTGCTGCTTATGTTCTGTCACAGGGCACAGTAACACACTTGTAAGTGCTAACGACCCTCTTTTGCATGCAGGAGCTCACAGAAGACTCTGATTGGCTACTGCCATTCTGATTGAAAGAGCATAAAGAGAAGGGATGGGAATGACCAGGGACCACCTGATATGATACTATAACGATACTTAGGTACTGACTGTATTGCTATTCTGTAAATATCAATTCAATATATTTTTTTCCTTACAGTTTTAATACCTTGAACCATATAAAAGAAAGTTAAGTCATACCTTTAATGCTTTAAATCTTGAAAGCTTCACAAATGAATTGAACATGAGTAACTCAATGTAATTCAATGCAACTTACTCCTTAGAACTCACCCCCATTCCCCACCCCCGAAAGAAAGAAAAAAGAAAACCAAGGGTTAAACAACACAAAATGACTTACGAATAAATAAGGATTACAAAATGGATTTTGGAGACAGTGTGGCAATACATGAATCGCCGTGCTAAAGAATCGCGATACATAACTACATCTATTTTCCCCGATCTCAAATGAAGAGTAATGTCACCCATCCCAAGTAGACAGTAAGGGCAATTTCACTCTCTTGGACTTGAACTCTAACCATGGACAGCTGTGTTGGGATCCAAAATCAAGATCTCTGCATGACAGGGTTAATGGTTTTCTCTTGCGCTAGAGTAAAACTTTTGGAAAGTGAAATAGTTTATTAGTTATTTCTTTACTCTACAACCTATGTCAATGGCATTCTCAGGCACCAGACCTGAATCTAATAGAATGGAATAGAATGAAAACTCGCAGCATGAATGTGCAGCTGACAAATCTACAGCAATTAGGTAAGTAATGTCAACATGGACAGGACTCTCAAAACAGCCTATCCAACACCTTGCAGAATCCATAGGAATTGGTGCTGTTCTCTGAGCAAAGAGGACACTATTATTATGGTATTCCTAAACGTGGCTGTGAGTGAGTGTATAAAAATACAGCCTAATAGTACATCAGACATGGGACACAAGGAATTCTGCAGAAAGTACCGTATAAAGAGCAGACACAGTATAACTATTAATGAAACAGGAAGCAACCTGGTGCTGCAATTTACATGGAGCAGCAATGCTGGTTTCTACGCTAACACAATCTTTCACTCTCACAAATAAGGAGCATGTGAGGGAAAATAACCTTTTGCCATTTCCAGACTAAGGTCAAATACCTATCACTGTAAATTCAAACAATTTCAGTTTCTTATCCATTAGTGTATGATGACAGATTGAATAAATCTGGTTAAATTTAATAGAACTAAAATATATGTAATAAAATCCTAATTTAACCAATAACAGGTAAAGTCTACTGCTACTGTGTGCACACATGAAATATTTCAGATGTCACATGTACAAATTAAGTTTGATGGCTCATATACACAAATTAAAGCTTATGAGACTTCTAACTGGCTTAATGCAGGGCATTACCATGAGTGTTAGTCTACTGCCTGGTGAAAGAGGAGAAACAGTCCTGTCTACATTACTGTTTTATTGTAAAAGGAAATTCTAAGCAAGCTTATTCAGTGTCATGGTTGTATAATACATGATTATGCTTAAAAAACAACAACAACAACAACATGTAACATGGAGATTAGAACAGATTTATTTCTGTTTTCTGAATTAATGTGTATATAATGTGTGTGTGTGTGAATATATATATATATATATATATATATATATATATATACATACATATAAAAATGTAAAATAAAAAAAAAATCCCTGGACAATGTATATGACTGTAGCACTAATGTTATAAATGTTAAATTATATATTATACAGATTTTGTAGTTAATATTTCCATATAATCTGCACATTTTGATAAATTATCTTTACAATCCTCCCCAAAGTGACTTTTCTCTGTAAATCTATTTCAGAATATCAAATTAGTGAAATGCTAAACCTTGTACTGAATCGTTGTTTGAAAATAATGCAGAGGTCAAAATGAAATAATATTAAATGTTATTTAGAAAATGCAAAAGTAAAAAAAAAAATTAATAACCATTTATGTCTACCTTAACTTTCTAGAAAACACACAGGCCAATAACTTCACTGCATTATTGATAAGGGTCATAAGAGAATAATGCAATAAACCAAACCAATACACACACAATTAATCACGGTTAGCTAGGGGCACCTCAGAGAAAAATGATTTCATTTGAAGGACCGCTTTCACATAATCTCTAATGAGATCAACTACTCAAGCTGTTTATTTCGCTCTAAGTTGGCCCTTTTCACCAAACTGATTTTTTATACATATGTAGAAAAGGTGCATAAAGCCTCAAACAAACACCATTAGCATTTTAAATATTTTGAATTTCATCATAGATAACATTGTAAGTGATAAGATTAATTTACATCATTAGTGGTCCTCTCGAATATTTGTATAATTTTGGAATAACATATGTAAAAAATACTGGGATGAAGTGGCCCCTAGCACAGGAGAATGAGCGTACTGGGACTCAAGTAAGAGAATCACCTTAAGCTAAGGACTGAATGACAGAATGATGGTCAATCAAGCAAATACCTGCAACTGCCTCTTTACTGCAGCTTACACAGACATCCCTGCAGCTACCCTACTGAAGTCTGAGGGCACATAGGTCTATAAATAGCCAGAGGGAATGTTACCTTTCCTGATTACAGCCCATTTCACTATTTCCCAAATGTTTCACAATTGCTGACCGTTAATCAATATCTCTAAAAATATCCTGCTGGCTTCGCCTCCACGCAAGTAGTTGGTAGAGTTCTTGTAACTGGAAATGGTTCAAGTTCTAACTACATCCATCCAAGACTATGGCATAAATATTACTGGTAAACATCTTACAGGTGTGTGATAATATTTATTCCATTCAGCTATGCTATCTGCTTGAAAATGTATAAGGTATAATCATACCTTACACTTTTTTATTTCATATGATCGGAGGTTATTTGTAGATAAAGGTTTCATGTTAATAAGTATTCTACCTTCCATATATAAAAGAAAACGACTAGTAATGAAACATACAATCATAAAACCTTTAATGTCTGGACAGTGAAGTCTATCATGTTGTAAGAGAGTTGGTACAGTTGGAGAATATTGATGTCTCTAGACCCACGGGGATGACATGAAGAGCATCCCCAATGCATAATAAATTTTAGCTTTGAGCAGTTTATTCAAGCCTACCATGTGCAGATATAGAAATTGAGTGCTGGTGTGTGTGTGTGTGTGTGTGTGTGTGTGTGTGTGTGTGTGTGTGTGTGTGTGTGTGTGTGTGTGTGATAACAGACTTCCTGGCTTTTACAGCCTCTTTGTAAAGCTAATAAATGTCATAGGTACATAATCTGCTACAAGTTTATGAAAACAGATCTCTCCTGTTAGCTTTTTTTGCGCTCCATCCCCTGAGGGCTTGATATATTATATTGATGAACCCATTAAGAGAGGATGATTTGACTAGAGAAACGCCTATATTAGATGAAGCTATGAAAGATGAATTCAATTGTAATTTGAATAGCACAGCCTAGACCAGATTACTTAGAATAGGTTGCTGGGGATTGTCTGGTGGGAAATTGAGTTGCGCTTGTTGAGTCAAATAGTCATGACTGGTAACAATATTTGCCATCACATCCAGTGTTAATACAAAAGCTCTTTGATAAAATACTGAGAAGGAAATATCTGTTTGCTTGTCTAACATCTTTAGAAACCCTTAATTGCATCCTGTCTTTTATCACTGGCTACTCGGTAAATATCACTCTCTGCTAAAATAACATTAAATGTCTGATGAAGTGATGAAGGAAATACCTAAGATTAGATGTTAAAATGTAATGTAAAGATCTTTTAAAATTTCTACACATTAAAAATACCAACACTGTATTGTAAGGTGAATTTACCCATCACATTTAGAGCCTTTACCAGGCAGATGGATTATTTAACGCATCTCAGCTCTGACTTTGGATAGGTAAAATGTTAAAATGACCGAAGAGATTATTGAGTGCACAGTACCGACATACACAAATAACTGGCAAAATCTTTAATGTAAAGTTAAAAGTAGAAGATGTCACAATATAAAAAGAGTCTTTAATGATCATCTACCTTCTTGAAATGTAAGCAATGACCTTATTAATAGTATAACTGCTCAGCAGGGCTGTAGGGGGAGTGTTATGAAAGGTGTTATGTGCACTGATGGAAAAGTATTTACCCAATGCCTGTGTTTTTTAGCATTAAACAGTAATCATTAATTAGATCTGAGGATTTATTTGGATAGTGAAGAAAAAGCATGTGCATAGACTATTGCACTATTGCATATTAAAAGTGATTTTCTGAATTAAATACACTACAAGCAAGCACATTTTTAGTATTCAGTAAACGGCAATTTAAAACATTTACACTACATACATTTTTACATTTGTATGCAAATTTGGATACTTTGTTATCCAGTTAAGTTATAGTTGGAAAGTAAAGTACAACAGTTGGATTTATTTGGTCACTATGGGTAAAATATACTGAACTGTCCAGCTATTATAAATTGTCCACTGGGAATTCATTGCAATGTCTGATGCTTACATACTGTGCTATATGTTAAATAGAGAACAAATTCAGAATATAACCAGTAGCAGCTATGGTGGGCCCTCCAACACCAGAATAACAACATGACAACTAAAGGAGTAAATTTCTGGCTCAACTGAGATGGGTTTACAAGCCACTCTTGTTTGTGGCACTATACCAAAGAATTTGGGCATCTGGATATCATTATAACCAAAATCGTCTAAGCGTAGTTCAGCCAAGATGGGTGGAAAATCTGATCATTTTGTTGTTAGATTGTGGCACTATATAAGGAAGTAACTCTGGGCATGTGAATATCATCATAGCCCTCATAACCAGTACCATCTAGGAGAAAAAAATTCCAAGATGACTGAAAAAGCCACTGTTTCTGTTGCTAGATGGTGGCGCTATACCAGAATAACTTTGTGCATGGGGATATCATTATGACCATCATATCCAATAACTATAGGAAACCTTACATGAAGCAGATGAACTGTCCAGGAGCAATATAGCCAAGATGGGTGGAAAAGACACTCTTTCTGTTGACTGACAGGGGAGTTATATCCGAGTGTCCCATAGTTAATATCATCTATGAGCAATATATTTGAGATGGATGAAAAAGCAACTCTTTCTATTGGCAGATGTTGGCACTACTCCAGAGAGTCGATCTGGGCATAGGCATCATTATAACCATTGTAACCAATTAATATTGCAAATCTGACATGAACCCCATGCACAGGAACTGTATAGTTGAAGGTATAGTTCTAGGAACTGTATAGTTGAAACCTATAAAAAAAAAGCAATTCTTTGTAACCACATGGGGGCGCTGTACTAGAGTGTCACTCTGGACATATGGATATCATCATAACCTTCACAGTCAATACCATCTTGGAGCAATATATTCGAGATGGGTGAAAGAGCAACTCTTTCTGTTACCGGATGGTGGCGCTAAAGCATAGTCACTGTAGACACGGGGATATCATTATAGCATCATAAATAATAACTCATCCACCTCACAGCAAGAGGTTCAACAGGTTGTGGGTTCGAGTCCCGGGCTTGGCAAAAGCGTTTCTGTGTGGAGTTTGAATGTTCTTCCTGTACTTGCATGTGTTTCTTCCAAGAACTCCAGTTTCCTCCCACAGTCCAAAGACATGCACATTCGGCTAACTGGCTATTCCAAATTAACCCTAAGTGTGAGCCTGAATGGTTTCATGCGTTGCCCTGCGATGGTCTGGTGAGCTGTTCAGGGTGTACCCTGCATTCAACTTGTGCCAGTTGTGATAGGCACCAGCCTTCCTGCAACCCTAGTAGGATCAATTGGCTTGGCAAAAGAGTGAGGACATCTTGGGATCATGTATACCAAATCTGGCATAATTCCAATGAACTGTTTAGGAGTATCACCAAGATTTGTGAAAAAAGCCATGCTTTCTGTTGGGAGATGGTGGAGTTATACCAAGGTGTCACTCTGGGCATGCTGATATCATCATAACTGTTAAAACCAATAGCCTGTAGCGTTTAAGTCATATCAAGCAATGAATGGAGACCTTATAAGGCCCCTCACAATATAACATCAGCAACATCTTTCCATCATTTCTAGTACATCTGACATGAAGCCAATGAACCATCTAGAAGCAGTATATTAAAATGTCAAAATGCACAAAATCCAAAATACTTTATTTCCTGTTGGGCATGGCTAGTGGCCCCAAAAGACTTATTTGTTTGTCTTCGGGATACCCACACGCCTACCAAATTTCATGCATGTGAAACTGGGATCAACAAAAAAATTCTCTGTTACATATGGTGGCGCTTAGTCATGGGGCCACACCTGAGGACAAGTCTCAGTCCCTGAGTAACTGTTACATGCACCAACATGTGTGCCAAGTTTTTGCCCATGGGAATCTCCCTGAATAGGGCTAAATCTTGAACAAAAAAACCCTAATGAATCCAATAGGTACCTTTGGTGCTTGGGCCTTAATTATGAAGCCAAAAATAAAAGGAAGAAAAAGCTGAAAAGAAAAACGCGCCTGAACTCCAGTGTAGTTTGTACTTGGCGTCAAAGCTATCCGAGCTAAAAATCCGGGAAAATGCTATTGTGGGCATGTAAAAGGTACTCTATTTTGTAAATAATTGCAGGTAACCCCACTGATCACTCACCTTTGAAAGGTATGTGTGTATTCTCTGCAAGCAAAGCTACAAATTAATTTCATATTGTGTGTACAGAAGAGGTGAACATGAAATTAAGCGCTATCAAAAGTGAATCCCATTTTGATACACAATGTCCCCTTCCATTCAAATAAATCATCTTTACTGCCAGGTGAATTTTACTCACGTTCTGTATTAGGCCTGCTTTAAAGTGAGGAAGGCAAGTAAATAAATTACTATTTCCCGCAACATCTTTTATCACAAAACTATTGTATAACTACTGTATACAATATCTACATATTGTATGACCAATAACTACTGGGATTTTATACCTCTAGGCCCCAGATCTGCCTGAGGTCAGTGCAAAGGTTACTTAATCTTTTATTCATCCTGTTTGAAATAAGAAACTGCCTCAAAGAAAGTTGAAGTAGAGGAGTAGGAAACAAGGGATCCAGAAGAAAGCTTCGTAGAAGACAGAACTCTTTTCAAATTACTTATGTGGGAAGAGATCCCTGTGGCCAGTTAAGTGGGTGATGCTTGAAATCCCTGAGGAGGCCAGAGTTTATGAAGCGTTTCTTGTTTGTAATAACCCCTGTGATACTGCTTGAGAACTGAAGTGTGATTTTCTGGACAGATTGTGTCATGATGGCAGACCATTATCAGCCAGTAAGTGAGCTCTCGCAGACGGTTATGTAAAAGCCTTTTTTAATTGTATCACAGGCACATGGTGACATATGGTGGTGTTTGTTTGGTGATCACTATGTGTGTGTTCAGGCTGGAGAAGAAAGAATTAGTAAAGAAGGTGAAGAAGAGTAAGCAGAGTCAGGCTGCCTATGCAAAACGCAAAAACGAGCATGCTTACACAAACCCTTATCATATCCTCCACACATACATGCATTTATAAACAGATACGGAAAACCTCAGTACAAGGAGCAAATTATTTCAGTGAATATTTAATTGCTGACAACGGTCAAATCCAGAGAATTGAGAACAGTTTTAATTTGATTCCTCGTATTTTCTGAAGCATCCGATATTAAGTTAAGTGGCCTAAAGGTTCTTTATCTTTACTGTGTATTTTGCAGGAAAGCTTTTTCATAAGTGTCTGCTGTTGGATGTTTGTCCAAAGTGCATTGTATTTAAAGCTATTTGTGTAGTACTTATCTTAGTCATGTAGAAAGAGTCAGATTGACCTTTTCTCAGCTAACTGCTCCAAAGAACAGTAAGAGAGGAGTAAGCTTATAGAAACAGAAATATTACTCCATCCTCATCAGTGAAGATCATCAACAAGTGCACCGAAGCACTGACTTGGAAAAAGTGTTGGTTACTGCTGATCAATAAAAAAACAAAACAACCAGAGCTGATTCAAGACATGTAACTACTTCAAGATAAAATCAAGCACATTAACAACTTTTTATTTTCTCAAAATGACAATTAGAACAACAATAAGTACACCGTGTCCACATACAGCGGTTAATTTCCATACGGAAGTAGATATTTTAGGATGGGACATTCCATATAAAATTTTAAAGGATGTTAGCAGGACACTATGAACACAAACTCTAGACCTAGAAAATGTCTGAAGGGAAAATTGAGGTCCTATGAAACTTTTGTCAACATCAAAACAGATGTGTCTTTGTTTCTGTGCATTAATTTCCACTTTATTTCCTGTTGGGCATCGCTACTGGCCATAATAGACTTATTTGTTTGTTTGCGGGAGACCCATATGCCTACCAAATTTCATGCATGTGAAACTGTGTGCAGCAAAAAAAATTTCTGTTACATATGGTGGCGCTTAGTCATGGACAAGTCTCAGTCCCTGAGTAACTGTTACATGTGTCTTTGTTTCTATGCATTTATTAAATTCAAGGAGCTGATTCCAGTTAAGCCCAGGCAATAATACCATTTCCTGTGCAATCAGCAAGTACTTCAAGTCTCCTGCAATTACTGTGTCATTCTGTTGTCACCACTTACACAGCAATGGGATAAGACTAAGTAATGTATTTCTTTTTTTAAGTAAGCAATTTAGAAGAAGGAGAGATCCAGTTTATTTTAAGTTTACTGAATGACATTCAGCATAATCAACATTTCATAACGTACAAATTAGAGTACCTTGGTTATGCCCACATGATCCTCACACAGTGCTATATATCACAGCAATTGCTCAGTAATGAATTATAACAAAAGTCATGTAAATTTATATTACTGATCTTATTCTTATTTTGAATGTACAGTATGTGGCAGGATTTGAATGTTAGTGAATTTGGGTAATTCAAAACGGAGGTCCTCTGTCAACTAATTCTTATAATTCATGCCGTAGTTAATTCAAATGTTCACATAGCAGTAAATAATTAGAATCACATGGTATAATATAGACCGCATCGTAATCAAAATTCAACAGCTTCAGGCAGTATAATCATGTCTTGCTGCTAAAACAGAGTTTTTGGAAGTCATGATTGCTCATTTAAATGTACAATCACTCTTCCTTTGCAAAGCCTTAAGCATAATGAAAGATAATACTAGATTAATAAAAGGGCAGATTCACAGATAGAGCACAGTCCCAGCGCTAATGCAGAAATATTTCTCCTAGTCTTTTGCACAGCACACAATTTTTATTTTCACATGGAATGCTAACTCTCTATGCCCTAATGTTTCATTAAGAGCAAGAAAAAAACAAAACAAAACATATGGGTACCAAAACATGAGAGGCTACTACAAACAAATACATCAACAACCATGATGATGGATGGACTGTGTTATCTTTGCATTAGTGCAGCATGATGATTCAAATGTATTGAGGTTGGCTAGGTGTAATGCAATAATGAGGGTAATGGTGGTTGCAGTTGTGTGGGAGTTCACTCCCTGTCTACGACCAGCTTCATATGAATTCCACCAAACTGTTCAGGAGGAGGAAAAGAGCCCTAATGCAGTTATATCAGAATAGAAATCATTCTCACACACAAAGAAATGGTCTGCTGGATAATTGTTGCAAGGATTATGAATGTAAAAAAAATAATAAAAAAGTCCAGCCTTTCCAGACCCTTGAATGAGATAATAACATGCACGATCCATACTAGTAAACACTTTGACAAAACATTATTGGCACCATTAATAAGCCAATCATTTTCCTGTAAAGATAGTGAAAATAACAAGACACTAAGAAAGGGGGAAAATGAAAAGAATGACGGGAGAATGCATCAGGCATGCTTAGCATGTGATGGACATTTTGTACAAAACAACCCAATAGTCTTCCCACCGTTTTCCAGCAGACTTTGTTCTTACCACTGATCTTGTCCCTGGAAATACATAATTACAGTCTGTTAATACTGACTGCCAGTTTCTAAATGATAACACAGAATTCATGCTTGTTTCTGGGCATCACAGGACATCAGCATGCTAAGGTACAGAGTAAGGGGAAGAGCGAGCTGGAAGATGCTAATTATGTTGCCATATCAGAGATGTCCATCAAACCCTAATGAATAAAACCCAGCAAGCCAACTGCTAACACAGCACACAAAACTAAGACACACACACACACACACACACACACACACACACACACACACACACACACACATTCAAGGGTTATGTAAAAGCCTTTTTTATTGTATTATATGGACAGTCCATACGGTGGTGTTTTGTTTGGAGACAACTATGTTGTGTTCAGGCTGGAGGAGGGAGAGTCAGTAAAAAGGGTGAATAACAGAAAGCAGAGCCATGCTGCCAATGTAAAAAGGCAAAAAGCAGCATGCTAACACAAAATCCACTCACTATCCACCACACACATTTATAACTGTACAGATACGGACAACCTCAAAAGGAAAGCAAAGCAAAATATTCCAGTGAATATTTAATTGCTGACAAAGGTCAAATCCTTGACAACAGATCTGAGAGAAAATGTCAGGGAAAAGAATAGTGAAGGCTTCGATGATCTTTGATAGTCTAGTTATGGTAATGATCGGAGGCAATGTAAAATTCATGAGGTGTACCTAGCAGATGAAGATTGTTAATAATTGTTCTGCAGGCCCACAAGGAAGGAAGGAGAAAAAAAAGGCTTTCAGAAGTTGTACATAAAGACATCTTTACATTTTGCCCTAATTGTTTGTAGACACTTAAGTGCAACTAAATTACTTTCATATGTTGGAACATACACAATGAAAGGATGGGAGTTCTACCTTTCCAAAAACAGCTGTTTGGCAAGAGTATGCAGAAAGCTTGTCATTAGTATCTAATTACAAAGACCTTTTCTTCTTGTAATTACTTTACCGATTAAACCTATTCATTTATTCTGTAACCAAATAAATATCTAAGTAAACGAACCAATACAAACCCCTTCTCAGACTTCTTCAGGACATATTACACATGTTAAATATATCAATCACTACTGGTTACGCTCGCTCAGTGTTGTCTCATCAGAGAATAGCTTAAAAAGTATACCCGACAGTTATATGTGTGGACCTATGTGGAGTCTGTCTGAAACAAATTATTGGTAACACTCATCAGAATGCAGATGAGCTGCCTTGAAATAGGGGGAGGCTTGTACGCCAAACCAGCCCTGTCAGGAAATCAGGATGTTTTGATTTTCTCTGAAAACCACACTCAATTCAGATTAACCTATACAGGAATGTGGATACTTAAAGCATTTGTGGAGCCCCTGTAGGCAATCTGGAGAACAATTACTCTACATAGTCGAGTGGAGGATGCACCAGAGTCTAAGCATTTGATTTTAAATGGCAAGACTGTGAAGCGATGAGCAATTTTCATCAATTACCTTTCAGTCTACATGGAAGAAATGTGCTGTCAGGGGTGCATCAAAATTGTTGGACAGTTAACAAAACATAGTTGAGGTCTCCACTAGATGACATGAACAGTATGGTAAAGATTTTACAGAGGCTGACCTCTTTGCATTCATCCCAGGTTCCCTGGGAACCAACGCTGACAGGCCAATGTCCATCTGCTGTGAGAAACGTTTGTGGTCTTGCACCACACCTGCATGCCATTTCACCACTCTGATCACAGACTTTCCAAGCACCAATGAACAGCTGCAATTTAAAGCTGTTTCTCTCACAGGCTTTTTATGTGAAATATGAGGTTATAGTTTGTGTGTGTGACGCACACACAAACTATAATATATTTTGTGTTATAGTTTGTGTGTGACGCACATTGGTGTAGTGGTTAGCATGTCCGCCTCACAGCAAGAAGGCCTGGGTTTTGATTTCCGGGCTCGGGGCATTTCTGTGTGAAGTTTGCATGTTCTCCTTGTGTTTGCATGGGTTTCCTCTGGGTACTCCGGTTTCCTCCCACAGTCCAAAAACATGCAAAGTTGATCGGTGGTTCTAAATGCAATTGCCTGGTGAGGTGTTCAGGGTGTACCCCGCCTTCACCCAGAGTTGGCTGAGATAGGTGCCAGCCTCCCCGCGACCCTAATTAGGATTAAGTGGCTTAGAAAATAAATGATTGGAAATATGTGTGCGTGTGTATGTGTGTGTGTGTATGTGTGTGTATTCTGTACAACTGCTCACCAAATACATGCAAAAATGAGTTTCCCCACATTCTTTAAAAGTGACCCATGCCTGCTTATGTGTAATGTAAAAGTAGACTCTGTTTTGCTTGTGTCAAAAGTGCTGACTGGCATAAACTGTTAATAATTACCTAAGTGCCCCTGAATGTCAGAACTGTCCATCACTCTCCTCTCATCTTTGTCTTTGAGTTCTCATAATATTTTCACTGAACTGCAAAAGACAAACTACTTTCTCTGACAGACTTGTCACTTTAGCACTTCAGCTTGTAAAAATATTTTACTTTGAAATCAATGGCTTCTCCACATGACATAAGTCACTGCTTGTGGGCAATATAACTAAACAGGTGTCAGAAAATAAGCTTATTTAGAATCATAGTTTGATGTTACTATATGAAATGTAGTGTGTGTGTGTGTGTGTGTGTGTGTGTGTGTGTGTGTGTGTGTGTGTGTATGCATGTATGTGTGCTAGTGGGCTGTTAGCAGTTGGCTTGCTGGGTTTTATTCATTAGGGTTTGATGGACATTTCTGATATGGCAACATAATTAGCATCTTCCAACTCGCTCCTTTTAGACTGAAGTAAAGTTTAAAAGATTTTCTTCACAGCTTACATATTTAAACATGGCATCTCGTGTTTACACTGATACTTTTATCGAATATGCTTTACCAAGTATTTATGCAGCTGGTTTGAAGGATTCTGTTGCATTTATTAAATTAAATCTCTGTTAGCACTGAATGCAAACTCAATTGTATCCCACGAGTGTCCATGTGCTATTCATGGGGCAGAGAGTAACCATAAGCCATTGTATCCTTATGTTTTGCAGAGTAATTTGTTATGTCATTTTAGTTTTAGGCTCAGTTGCTTGAGGGCCCCTACTGGTTGCCATAAAAGAGCAACATGGGGTATTAATGGCTCTACCTCATCCAAGTAGTTCCTTTTACTTCCTTTGGAAGAGGACCAACTCATTCGTTATTTTAATGGGTGTCAAATTTGTTTTCTAAATCTACTAAAAGGTTATCGTTGTTACATGTGGACAAGCACTTCTATCTGAATCAATGTTAACTTTGTTACAAGGGTAATTTACTGCTCTCCTCTGACCGCAGTGCACAAACTTAATCACCATATTTTTACAAAACACCAGGTGAAGGAGATTTATACTGTCAATGCAAACTTTGATTTAAAAAAAAAAGTAGGGCTGATTTTTTTGCAAAACACTGCTTTTAGCTTCACACTTATATCACTGCATGAAAATATTTGGTTTCTACGAGTGCCTCAGCCTTTATTCCATTTTCCAGTTGTTCATTATGGCCATGGATTTTCTGCAGCACATTTGGACCGCACCTAGTGTAGGTAGATTCAAAACTTTACATCTAACATGTGTATCTTTGCATAGGGCTAATAAAGTGTTATAAGGACATGTTCATTACCACTGTTATTCTCTCTGATAGGCTGAGACTCACTGTGACACAGCACCAAGGGCATTCTGACAGAAACAGGAAATGTCATAGAATAAACAGAGAAGGAGTGAGGGCAAGAGAGGGTGAGAGAGTTAAGAGATCTCATTTTTCTCCACCAAGTTATTTTTATTGAATAAAATGTCTTCTATTAAGATAGATACCACAAACAGTCTTTTGTTTACACAATAACTGTAAAGGGAGGAAGAATTCTCACATTCTGCACAGACAATTTATTATTAATAAGTACATCAGTGCTAGCGAGCTGTCCCAGGGACCGCAGCAGTCGCAGATGGAACATTTATCAAACATACACACTAATAACCCACTACACAAGATACACTACTTCCAATATTAGGTAACAAAAGATAAATGTGTCAAACTATATGATGAAATATTTTGATAGCTTTAAGTCTACTCCAAGACCCATGTATGGCAGTTTCAGGGAAATTATTTATTAAAGGCGACAGTATAAAGTATTCGATCAATATGGTCAACTGATGGATATGTTCATTGAGACCTCATGCCACAACTCTCATGTAATAACTGCTACGTAATTACAGTTGGTATTGCATTGACTCAGTGCTTGCTGTATATAAAGATAAATGTTATTCATTACTCTCCATGACCACTTCAGTGACAGAATATCAAACGACTTCGACCCTGCTGTTCGGCGTGCAATCTCGATTTTATATTCACCTGAGGGCATCCTCATCTACTGCTCTCTATTTTAAGACCTGAAACCCAATCCCAAATCATTGCCTTCCTAATTAATGATAATGGAGCGAGGTGTTCTTGCATGTGGGTTTACAAGGACGGTCCCAGATACATTTCCACCCAGAGTAGACTTTTTTTTCTCGAAGTGGAGGAGGCTCGTTTAGGAAACAGATGGGATTGACAGCCTTAACAGCCACCGACGCAATCGCTTCCATTTTAGACCCTGCTATTGGATTTCTTGCTGCCCATATCAGTGCTGACACATGTAGATATGGTAGTTGCATCTAAGAGCAGAAATGAAATCAATACCGCCGACTCCTCAACAAGTCTTACAGCATTACAACAGCACAAGCAATGCCATCTGCCCCTGTCTCAAGAGCTGCCCTGCTCCATGGAGCTTGCTGTCAGTAATGTCTCTCTTATTTGGTTAACATTAATCAACTGCAGCAAAACAGAGCAAATCCTCTAGCAGAAAGCTTTAACTCGATTTGTTTTTATTTTGGGGCAGTAGGAACATCTGTCCCCCCAAAAGGTTTGAGTGGTATAAGGGCCCAGAGCATCTACAGGAGAGCCTGGTGCTGACTATGTGAGGCTTATTGCTTAAGGCAGATGGTCCCTAATGTGAAATGGAAAGTTATTAGATTTGGAGCCATACCCAAAATTGTATGGGTGAAAGAAACTGAGGAGGCTCTAGAAGCTCATACACGGTGCTGTACCAAAAAATCTACTTGCCCTTTTATGGACACCAAGCACTAATGACCATTAAATATGTAGCTGCTGCCACAGTTATATAAAAAAGGTTCAGCTACACAGAAGAGCACTTTGGCGGAGTCAAGATATTTCCTCATCCTTAATACAATATAATACTGACACAGTCATTTGACATGGCGCAAATGTATTTTCATCTGGATGGTATTAATACTCATAACCAGGAACCGCAGCAATGTAAGCCAACTACCACTGCTTGATTGAAGAAAACATGAAGAATAAAAAAGGCAGAATAAAAGCACGAGAATGTGTCTTTAATCAAGGGCTGTGAAATATGCTGCCAACACGAAAATTACTATCTAACACATAGAATGTCAAATAAATTGGGCAACTAGTGGCAACCTCTGTAGTGCATATATAAACAGATCATGTAAAAGCTTTAAAGATCTCTCTTAGATGGCCAGCAAAGCAATAGGCCCTGACACAGCAACAAAAAGCCTGAAAGCAAGTAAGTTTTAGCCTGTTTTCTCTTTATCTCATTAGGTGGCATAGTGTTTTGCGCAGGGGGTGTCTATTATTTTGGATGTTGATTAAAGCACGATGGCTTGCGTCCAATCTGTTTTCCACAGGAGGAATGTGACAGCACACAGCTCTCACTACCTGCCGCCGCTACACGGCATTGGGTGATTTACAACCAGCGTATACGCCGCAGTATTTTCAAGTCATTCCCGTTGAGTGCCAGGATGAAGAAATATTATGCTTTGCTGACAAAATACAGTGACAGCCATCTCCTGCTAAAAAAAGCGTGCCACAGTGTTAAACTGTATGAAAGCAGTGAGACAAGTCGGAGTTGAAGGCATCTGTAGCAGCCCACTGCTATTTGATCTATGCCGGCACTGATTGAACAGAATGATGTTTATAGCTGAGTTAAAAATTGACTGTCAATTAAAAAATGACACGGAGGAAACAGAGGTCCCTAAAACAGATGCAAAAATTTACCCAGCAGCTTTAATGATGGGTCTAGATGCAGAAACGTGGCACATGAATATATCGATTTTTTTGTTTCAGTGGGTTTGCCTGCAGAAGAGCAGGTAAAAAGTGTGTAAGACATTTTGTTAAGGCTCAGACACACATTTGTATCAGGGCTTTGCAGTGAGGTAGCAATTTGATATATTGAGACACAAGTGTCAGAGTATGCAGTTTGTCTCCTTGGGCTCTATCGGCAATGGTTTCATGCCAGGTCAGTAACTAACATCAGGGACATTACTAGCTATGTTTTTTCATGTCCTGGTCAGGTTCATTTGATTCACATGGGTATCAAGCATGTTAACACTGTTGATATACACAGTCTGGCCACTTTATCATGGACATTATACTAGTAGTGGGTAGGGCCCCTCCATATCATCCCTAATTCTTCATGGCATGGATTCTACAAGGTGTTGAAAACGTCTCTTTGTGACTGTGGTCCGTACTGACACGATTACTTCACGTTATATCTACTGATTTGTCAGCTTCATATTTGTGATGCTGATCTTTTATTTTACCAGATCCCAGAACTAACTGGACAGGACAATGAAATACACAAGACCCAGTGTTATGTTCATGGAATCAGTTGATTATTTGTGGTTGTGTTGAAAGTAGGTATTAGAAGACGGGTACATTGCAGACAGGGTCAGGGTGTCTCGATTGTTAATAATGTCATCTCACAGTCAGATGACACAGGGTTTGAATTTTTGTTAAGATTGGAGTTTGCATGTTCTCCCTGTGCTTGTGTGAGTTTCCTCAGAGTACTCTGGTTTTCTCCCACTGTTCAACAACATGCACATTTGGTCTTTGGCATCTCTAAACTGTCCATTGATGTGAATGTGATTGTGAATTCTTGTTTGTGTTTGTATTAACTCTGTAATAGACTGGTGACCGGTTCAGGGTGTACCCCGCTTTTCACCTGAAGTCAGCTGGGATTGGCTCAAACCTCCCCTGTGACCCTATTTGATAAGAGGTGGATGGATGGAAATTATGGCCATAATTGGATGCACATAGTCAGCAACAATACTTAGGCTGTGGCACTGAATGTTGCTTCCAAATTAGGTCTAACATGTGCCAAGAAAACATTCCCCACACCATAACACCACCTGCAGCCAGAACCGCTGACACAAACAAAGTCCACGGATTGATGGTGGTGATACAAATTCTGCATATTGCAGCAGATATTGACATTTGTCAGACTTTGGAACATTTTTTTCTGTCTTCAAGTGTCCAGTTTTGGAGAGCCTGTGCCAAGTGAACGCTCAGCTTTCTTTTCTTGGCTGACAGAAGTGGAATCTGGGTTTTCTTCTGCTGTAGTCCATCTGCTTCAAGTGTTGCATATGAAGAGTTCAGATGAAAAACCCAGTAAGTCTACTTGACCTCTTTTGTTTTAAAACAATGAAATTTACCTGGCGGTAAGGGTACACCTCAATTATTTCACTTTTTAGTTATGGTATAGTTAAGGGGCACTGAATAAAATATCAAATTGTTCAAAATAAACTTTTTTCCAGGTAAATTAAAAGAGGTCAAGTGGACTTACTGGGTTTTACATCTGAACTCTTAATTTTCTGAGATGCTTTTCTGTTCACATTGTTATTTTAGTTACTGTAGCCTTCCTTTGAGCTTCAAACAGTCACCTCTCTAATAAACAAGGCCAATGACAGAAACTGTTTTGCACAGTTTCGTGATTCCTGCATGTGAAAATCATAGGAGATCATCAGTTTCTGTCCAGCCCATCTGCTACCAGGAATGATGCCATTATTACTGAGGTCACTGAGGTCACATTTTCTCCTCATTTGGATGTTTGTCGTGAACATAAACTGAAGCTCTTGACATCTATATAGCTTATGCCTGCTAATAGTGCCACATGATTTGCTAATTGGCTAATTGCATGGTCGAACAGTTGTTCAGGTGTTTCAATAAATTGGCCATTGAGTGCCCTTTGTTTTATGGAAGCATATCCTCCTGGGAATGAGACAAAAGATCAAAAACCTAATGATGTAAATAACTGCTTCACCCCCACTGGGACACTCTTATGGATGAACACATTTGCTGTAATTAGCCTTTAGCTGCAAAAATAGTATTCATTTTTGGACTTTTTGGGCTATGCCTGAATTTTAGAAGTTAGAAATTTTAGAAGCATTTTAGAAGTGTTATAAATAAAAATAAAACCCTGCATTTATAACCTAATTAAATTATCTGAAATATTATAGTCAGACTCTCAAACCTGGAGTACTTTTGCTCCATGAATACCCATGAGGTATATTCATTTCATATAACTTCAGGAGCTTTCATCTATCTCTGTTTCCTCGCTCATGCAGGAAATTTGAGCATAACTGCTGTTCACATAGTTTAAATGCATGTAGAGTCACAGTCATTCAGCATGCTATGGTGTGTATAGAAAAACACAGAGTAGAAAGTGAGAGTTGTAGGAAGAAAAAAGAGAAAGATAGACAATAATAATTATGGGCTGTGAAAGTGCTCAAGAAAATGAGATTCCACCAGTCGTTATCAACCTGATGCCATAAGTGATCTAGCTAATTGGGTTAGATGTGAAGCTGGGGTGACATGGTAACTGATACAGAGTAATTTGGAAAAGAATAAAGTAAAATATCACAGACACTTCATGAAGATATCCAGCTTTCATCAGTAATAAGTCATCATGCATCAGTGCAAGCCTTCATACATCCTCCTATCGAGGCCAATAATTCTTAAATACTCACTGTCACAGGCCATAAATCTTCTGTAAATGAAAGATCTCCCAGATTACCCAATTTTATTTAGTAATGTCAAATGCTTTTTTTATCCAGTCTGGTCCAACAGCAAAGGAGAATATTATGCAGAATAACTGTCAGTGACAATGTCCTGTGTAATTTTTTATTATTATTATTATTATTTTTTCAGAAAGATCAACATTCACTACCCCCCCCAACAAAAAAAAAAATGGAGACTTCTTAGCACTAAGGAAAAAAGAGAAGAGTCACACAACACGTGTCAGTTGCCCTTCAGGTCAAAAACATTCTCCATCAAAATCTGAATGTGTGATAATCAAAATGTGTGATAATATCCATGATGACCTATACACCAATAATCACTCACGTAGGACAGCACTGAGCCATCAGTTAGGCTCCCACAGTGCGAGATAGAGATCTGAGTCCAAATCTTTCTCCCAGCCAAGCCAGCCAGCCTAACTAAGCTCTCCTTGGTAGCAATCAACCTCCACTTGACTACAGCCTTGTGCACCACTTCACTCTGTCAGGGATTTTCCATCGGCCTTGTTGGACCATTTTATTCACTGCTTCCCTGATGTGGTGATTGATGTTCTGCACTCTTAATCTATGTGAATGATAACTGCTGGAGTGTGTATTGTGTGCGAGTGTGACACTGGCCGCGTGGCCAGGGCCACTGCTGACTGCTCACTCCCTCTACCTCATTTACATTTCAATCTCAGCCTCATGAATGTGAGGACTCTGGTTCAAAATTAATAACACTGTGAGTGGGAGGTGGGCAGCAGAAAGAGGAGGTAGCAAGCATGCAGAGCAGGTCCTGCTTTCTTCCTCCTTTTGTTCTTCACCAAAAGTGCCCCTACTTTTATTTCCCCTCTCCAGCCTTTCTGTGAGTCCCCAATGAATGGCATTACAGGCAATGGCATATCTGGAGTGACACAAATTTATTTCAGTTGCACCACCATAGTATATTTTCATAGAACTAGGGGCGATTTGTCTGGGGACAATTTAGTTTCCAAAAAGGATTTAAATGGTTTCTGTGGAGATAGTAGGGAGAAATTTAATTTGTTTCTCATTTACTACAGCAGGTATGAAAAGGAGAAAAATTGGATAGCTGATGGGCTAAAAATTGGTGCTGTCCCTCTGCTGTATCCCCTAAAGGACTGGGATTCTTGAATAATATAGATTGAGTTCGACCCCCACCCACCAAAGCTGCCACGCATCCCAGTTCCCCATTCAACCCCCCTCTAAAGCTGCTTCCAGCCCTCTGAGACTGGTAACCTTAAACCAACTTAAAGAGTAACCTTTGGGGAGACTGCCAATCACTCCAAAAACAATGTTTCCATCGATCTGGCTGTCCCTGTGATTTATGGCTTCATTTTACAGTAATTGAGAATTAGAGGGAAGATTAGCAAGGCTCAACACTTCAGCTTGATATGCACTCTGAACACTGTAATTTGTCACATCGGGATGTTAGACACTTTCTTATTCACAAAAGGGAGGTAGGAGAGGGGGTTTCCTTCTAATTGAATTTCCAGATAACACTGGAATTAATTTGACACTGTCGAAATTTGAATACAGCCCCCGCGCCTTCTTATTGTAAGGCGTAGAGGCCCTGTCGCACACTGCTGGGCTGGCAGACAATATTGATCCAAATCACTTTGAGTTGAGGCCAACTGAAGTATGGAATCACTAAATCTTATTTACACTCATATTGGAGCAGTTCATCTGAAGCTATCCAGTGCAGATAAAGAATATTACCTTTCATTTTGTTTGACTGCGCCCAGATGAAGTTTGGAGTATTTCCGACTGGGGACAAACATAGTGAATGCCTGGAGTCAACAGTAGCGATTGAATTAGCTGCCAACTTTAGAGGTCCATTGTCTGGGTTATTTGTCGTCTAAGTGGCACAATGAAAGCACTCCCCACCACTTTCTGAGCTCCCACTGTTATGCTATCCATAGCCGAAAGACAATTCAACAATACTCTATACAATGCATACAACAAAGGTCTTTGGGTGAGAACTATTGTCCTGCAATCTGTCAAATCACAAAACGAATGGTATCCAAGTTCAAACTGAAAATAATCTTTCTGACTCTCTGGATACTGCATGAACAAATGTTTTTTTTTCTTCTACCTAATATACATTATTTTATGTGGAGATACAAGGGGGTAACTCCTTTTCATTATACTTCAACTGTGAACTGTGATAGTCCTTAAATTTCCACAGAGTATTAAAATCAGCATGGGTTTCTATACCAGTTGTGCCCTATTGAGGTTAAGTGCTATTTTCAGTGGGCTGAGTTAGTGCAGGAGCTCTTTAGCAGGCTAAGAGATGCATTTATCTGCTTAATGAACTTTGGGCTCTAACTTAATCCAGCTAATGCCTGTGTGAGTCAATTAGCAGCAGTGGATGTGCTGTGCTATTTATGAGCCAAAGCGCAGTCTAGTTCTCCTCAGCGTACTGCTGCTTGTGCTGTAGTTCTTTCTTTTTGCAGTTCTCTCATCTTTCCTTTGCAGAGCGAACATCAAATTACCTGCTTCCAGTTTTAAATTAAAAGACGCAATCTGAAAGGCAGTTTGGACTTTTCTCCCCCCATTTTAAATTTCCCATCATGATTTGACAGCCGTTTTTCTCCCTCCAGTTATTTCGGTGGCACACAACACATCAGTTGGAACACTACAAAGACAAATAATACAAGATGCATCAAAAGTATCAAATAATATTAATTTTGATATTATACCATAACATTAACCTATGCAAAAGTCACTGATGTAATCATGAGCACCAGCACTACTGACTGTAGTAACCACTTGTCCCTTGTGGCTCTCCGGAGACTCTGACACAGAGTAATTGAGCGTGACACAATCTTGTAACACGCCGCAAATGAGACACGTGTCTGAACATCCAACAGGTTCTAGAGGTGCGTGTATGTGTCTAACCTCTCATTTTCCATTCAGAGCAAGGTGCCAAGGTGCTCTGTCTAAACTGCATGGGACCAGAGGAGCAAGCAAAGAAAACTGAAAGAGAGAGAGAGAGAGAGAGAGAGAGAGAGAGAGAGAGAGAGAGAGAGAGAGAGAGAGAGAAAGAGGGAGAGATAGAGAGAGACAGAGAGAGATGTAACAGCAGGGAGAAAAAGGGGAATGAGGTAACTGAAAGGCTTACATAGATGAGTAGACAGGCTTGAATGGCCCATCGATAGATCCATCACACTGCTAATTTGGAGTACATTTTGCATACATGAGTCAAGAGTGTGCTGTCCTGAACTCAGACTAAAGCCAAACTGGTGTCACCATTGACCCATGTGACCCCTCAAGCAGATAAGGATACTGTAGCATCTGCACAGATGGCACACTCAAGCACATGATTATGAGTAAATGTATAATGTTTTTCTCCTAATTAAAATAAGAAAGGTGATTGGTTTGATTCGTGGAAAATAACAAATATATTAAGGAGAAGTTCAGAAAAAGTATATATA
>JBCNYH010000012.1:37797010-37810410 GCA_039654325.1 Tandanus tandanus
AATTTTTTAATCAACGTTCATCATCAGATTAAAAAAAAATTTTTATTTTTTTTTATCAAGGTGTTAATGCAAGCTATATTTACTGCTTTTACTGGTTTACACAGCAACCCAGAGCAAACACAAAAGAAGCTCCTCATAAAGTGTTTTCCAAATCCAGCAGTTTCCTTTAACAGGCAAATAAACTCTAAAGCAAGCACATCTTAAACAGCCCCTGAAAATTCATAATGGCCAGTAATAATACATTATATAGGGTTTACACACATTCACACATTCTGAAATGAATTCCTGCATTGCAAGGTATGTTAAATACATGCAAATGCGTTCATCCGTTGGAGTACCTCTGTAGGGGAATTTAGTCTCTTGGGTATAAAATTTTGTGCTCTGAACATTTTATACATCCAGACAGATCCTAATTAAGATAGTAATATTTCAGCGATCTTACCAATGTACAGCTCGGTGACATGAGTTAATATAATATAATCATACAAGTCACAGGAGCTGCAAGCAAAGAAATTTGTAGGCTGCACCGGACTGTATGTACTTTCACACTTCCTTAGTGACATCTTTAGCAGACAGCCACTTTCCTTCTATGTCATTGTGGCAGAAAACAAATGACGAGCACACTTTGAGAACACAGCACAGCACCACAGGGCAAGTCGTTACCCATCTCTCATGCGCTGTACCTGTATGAAGCACAGCACCTGAGGCTAACCAGTTACTATGCCACTCACTCACCTCAACAAAGCGATCTGGCACACCAGACTCTAACACTTGTGTCATGTCACATTTGGATTAGATGAAGACGGTTAAGGCTACATGATTGAGAGGCTTGAAACAGGTAGCAATAAACCTCAAAAGACAATCCAGTTGGGTTTATTTTGTTTAGATGCAAAGAGAACTCAATTCCAGCTGATTTTCCTGCCTGTGATTGACGCTTCAATAGTTTTATACATTTCTGGCATTTCTATAAAATAACAATGCCAGGAAAACAGTACACTGGTGAAATTCTGACATGGTGTATTTATTTAAAACTTTCGACTTGAGAATATGTAGATAAATGATAAAGCGTTCATTCATTTATTCATTCAGTCTTCAGTAAGTGCTTTGACCTGGACAGGATAGATCTGGAGCCAGTCATTGGAACCCTGGACAGGAAGTGCTAGTCCACCATCACACACATACACACATTCAAACACTCACACCAAAGGGAAATTCTGCATAGCCAATCCCATACTGGCATGCTTCTGGAAGGTGGGAGGAAGCCTGAAATCCATGAGAAAACCCAGGCAGAGAAGGGAGAAGAAGTAAAACTTCACACTGACATTAACGCGAGCTCAAGAGCGAACCTGGAACCTTGGCACAGAATCCCTAGTATCAGTGTCAATTTAGTATCAGTGACCAAGGCAATAAGAACCTTTATTATATGGCATTGGTATTATGTACAATTTGATTGGTCAGAAGGCATAATGTATGAACCGGTACATATCTGACTGGCAACTTAGCTGTTAGCTAGGTGCACTGTGCACTATGATCATCAGCAGCTTCTAGAGCAGCATTCAGCATTTTCTTGAAGAGAAGGGTATACAGGAAATATACTAAGGAATAAAGAGTTTACAGAGTATTCCCCGCTTGTTGGAAAACTCTTGTTCATCACGGGAAGGGAAACAAGCCGGAAGCTCCCAAAGTCCTCACAGATGCGGATAAAGGTGCCTTGTTCAAAAGCGGGCAAATCCCAGCACCTGAAGTAAACTTAAAAGGCTGTCATTTTAAAATACCATAATGAATTGCTTCTTTAGTGCGGAAAAAGACCGCGGGCTGAGATTTCTCTGTACAGACCTTGCATTTGGTGAAAAAGTAGTTTTTGCTGTCCCATTCAAAACATTTTTGATTATTGACTTTCTTTTCCTTTAACACTGTTGAACTTCTTGGGAATGATCTTGCCCCAACTCAATTACTACAAATTAGAAACACCAGATTCTGCTTACTCTAACTGTATTACTCAGATATAATTTCACTTTGATTTCGTTTTAAGTCCATGTGGCTCCTAAATCCAAAGTGTCAGTTAAAATGAATATACAGCTGGCATAATTAAATTTAATTGGATCTTGTCACCTTGGGTCTGTGCTGGTTTTTGATCCTTGTTGAGTGTTGCTCCACTAAAGCTGCATCTGGTTTGTTCACTACTTTATCTTCAACACTACTTTATCTTCAAACCCAAATGCAGCTAGAGCACGTTTCCAACGGTTAGCAAACCCTTTGAACCAGTACTGCCAAGAGTTTTTAACCAAAAGTTTTTTTGAAACTCTTATTTTTGCTTCCCTTGCTCCAGAGGTTCATAACGACTTTTCTCATAGACCATATCATCTGTAATGCTCCACCATGTCCTCCACAATAATATAGCATGAGATTCAATATGGCTTCAGAGATTTAGTCAAGAATTTACAGTAGGGTCTGTGGACACAAAACGTTTAATACTTACAGTTTATGGTTGAAAAAATAACCCTGCAAACCTTACCCTCTCACCTAACACTATTCTAAGGCTATGTTTTAAGATTCTTTAGCACCACCCCCCTCCCCCCTCCCCATACAATATTTCAATCATTCTATATTAGAATGCTTCCTGGATTGGATGCTGTAGCAGCCTTTGCCCAGGCCTTTGTGTGGATTATAAAAGTGCTAAATCGTGTGGTCTGGAAAAGCTTGGCAGCATACAAATGGCACCTGTGTCACAGCTGGGCTAAACAAGGAATTGAACATGCAGCTCAATACCTTTGGAGCTGGAAAATCTTTTTTTCTCAATAAGCAGGACTGCTAAAGCACATTCCCTTTCAATCCATTAAAGTGTCCCATCTCCAGCTCCTCATCACACCGGCCTCCTAATTTGACAATGACAAAGAGCTACTTGCCGATTTTAAATTTCATAATTTTAATCTGTCAAGTCTGACATTTAATTAGTGGCTTCCTAACCTGTGTCTGCCTCGCTTGTGAGGGGCACCGTTGTTCAGCATGCAACACAATCTTGCCGACGAGAGTGGATTAATATATATGTACATTACCAGCTGCTACAAAGACAATACACAGAAAGGGGGCTATTAGTTCTTAATCTAGACAGATGAGGTTAATAATACTTTTAAAGCGTGGCTCTATTAAGAACTGACTGATTAAGACCTGCGCTGGCTCCTTCATGAGCTGCTGATTGGAACCTGGATGGGAGCTTTTTGTTCTGGTCCTCACCATCACATTTTTTCCTCTTAGTGGTGACAATGAGGACCAGCCTAATGAGAATCTCAACAGATCCCTGTGGGTTTAGAAAAGAATAGCTTCTTCTGAACAGACCATTAACAATCTTACAATCAAACAAATGTCCCTTTCATATAGTATAGATATATATTAATAGAAATAATGCTGTGGTGGGGAAATTCAATCAGTTGTCAAGTATGGGACAAACGGTTGCATGTGTCCCAGTGTCATCTCTTAACCGTGAAATGTATCCAGTTTCCTGGCATCAGTTAAACAGTAACTAAAAGGTCTTTGCACACTTTTAACCTCCACAGCCTCTGTCTTTCTCTGTCTTTTTATCCGATTTCAAGCAACTGGCTCTCTGAAAGATGTTATTGATTTGTAAATCAATAAGTAATGAAGGAAGATGGGGAGGACATGCCTGAGAGACAGACAAGCTTGCGGACTGTCAGGTGTGCTGCTGTGGCAGGCAGCTAAGTCCGTGGGTTGCCTGCCAATTAATACCTCTGTGGTGTCCTATGCTCATTCACTGCTGACGGACATCCTAGCTGGTACGGGACCATGCCATATCAACAATCTCATGAGTACATCTCTCCGTAGGTTTTTTTTTGCAGGAAACTTTACCAATCAATATTTTTTTCTTTTTCTTGAAAAAAAAAAAAAGTATATATATATATATATATATATATATATATATATATATTTATGTGTGTGTGTGTGTGTGTGTGTGTGTGTGTGTGTGTGTAGTTGTGTGTGTGTGTGTTTGTGTAGTTGTGTGTGTGTGTGTGTGGCTGTATTTTTACCCCCCCAAAATACAATTTCTTTGGTGTTCACATCAAGACTGCTTTATTTACTTCCTCTTTCTTTAGTGACTATTATGCTTAAGTTGGAAGAATGGGATCTTACAAAGTCCACCTGACAAGATTTTCCCCAATAAACTACAGCAATTAATGGATGGGTTTGAACAAAAATGTCATATATATTATAAAGAGTATGTACTTTATTATAAATCCCATCTGGCAACCAATCTGGATTTTGAAACATGAACACATTGATCTTTTTTGTAGAGCCAGCTCAACTCATGGCAGACAGAACGGGATTTTTGTATCAGCACAGGTTAGTGGCCCACTAGTGGTTAAATGTGGCGCTTGAGTGTTGGAATGGATATAAAACATACTCATTAAAAAATTATACATTTTATACATACATCTTATTGTATAAAACAATGAGTGAAATTTCAGAAGACCTTGTACATCGACATAAGAAAATCAACTTTTTCAGCTCATGGCTATAATGTATGCAATAAATCGTAAAGGGATAGGCATATTATTACTACTGGAATGTGTTATTACTACTAGCATTACTTTAAGTCCATAAAATTTTTGCCACAAAATTATGAATACGTTTCAGCTACATTTAATCTACCCTGAGTCAAACTCAGGTCTACTTATATGAAGGCATTTTGAACTCTTTATGAGACTGTTATCCTAAGCCTGCAGTGAGGGGATTGCTTCTTTCTTTCCAAGTGTATGCTATGATAATCATCACAGGGTTTCTTTCCACTGCTGCAATATCTAATCCCTTACAGTGGAGGTGAAAGGCAGAGTGAGAGAAACATTTTGTAGAACTGGAACAAGTAAGAAGCAATTCAATATGGTCCATATGTCCTGGCAGGACCTTTAGAAATAATGAAAAAAATACCACCTGCTTAATACATCATGGTGCAGTCTAATTGATAATTGATAACGGGCTAATGTCTTGCAGAGGTGGAACTGTAACTCATTCAGGCTCCCTGCAGCTATAATGGACTTCCCAGTCCCATGTGAACATTTGGCTCACTCTGCATCCCACTGTCTCTCACTGCCACGATGAGCTCTGAAACTGAATATAAGAATGAAGCTCTGAAATCTGAAATGTGCTCTTGGCCTCTTTATGAGTAGCATGCCTGCTGCCATGGGGTGCAAGTGCTCAGAAAATCTGTAGCTAATCATGTGAATGTGACATGCCCCCTACTACTCATTAGTGTGCCCATTATCCATTAATTAGCATGATTAAAACATGTTATAAAGATGAACCCCACCCCCCCACCGCCAATTCCGTCTGCCCCGCCTTGTTATGATTTGTATCTCCATTCTTGAAGTCATGAAGACATGAAAAGCAAAGCACATCAAAGCTGGAAAGAAGGAGCTGGTGAGAGTGAGTGAGTGGGGGATTAGTAGGTGTGCATGGCTCACCTTGTCCTGTTTTGGGTTTTTTTCATGCTGGAAACCCCTCATTAAAGGTACAGCTCTGGAGCTGGAGGCCGCTCATTAGACCCTAATCCAAAACTTTGGCCAAAATGGGATAGTATAGTATTAAACTGTATGCGATACAATATCACACCAAAACAACTGAGAATGTTACATCTCAACCTATTTGCTACTGTGTCACCATTTCCTGTAATGTAATTTGAACAATTCAGTTGACCCACTACTGAAGACTTACTAGGTTGTACTGTTGACTTACTAGATTTCCACATGCCATTCTGGAGAAACTGTATCTGACTGGCAACTTAGTCGTTAGCTAGATGTACTGTGCGCTATGATGATCATCAGCTTCCAGAGAAGCATTCAGCATTTTCTTAAAGAGAAAGGTATACAGGAAAAAGAGATAAAGAGTTTACAAGCTCCCGCAAAGAATTCCCTGCTTGTTGGAAAACTATATTCAAACTGGAACTCTAAAACATTCCATTAAACAGCAAGTTAAATATGTTTTTCTATATGAAGGGATATTTTATAGCTTCATCTATCCATCCGTTCATCCATCCATCCATCCATCCATCCATCCATCCATCCATCCATTATCTTTACCGCTTATCTTTTAGGGTCACGGGGAAGCTGGAGTCAATCCCAGCTAACTATAGGTGAGAGACAGCGTACACCCTGAACATTTTCCTGTTTTGCCTGTATTTTCCCATAACTGCAAGTACTGCAGAAAAGATGATCCTCCCTTAGCCATATAACTCCTCAGCCCATATGTGTAGTGCAGAGCAGATGGTGGGATTTAGAAGTATGTTTTTTTAGTCACAGCATCAAGGGATTTTCCCACTACCACAATAGCTTTACAAGATACAAATCAAATTAAAATGCTTCTTTTGTAAAAGTCAATAAGGACTAGAGTTTTCTTCGTATATTTTCCGAACCGACCATGATTTATGAAACGACAGTCGAGACCCAAAATGTACCTGTCCCCTGCAACTGGGCTTCTGATTTGCCATCCCTTGAAAACCATATTCTACAGTAGATCAATATGTAGTTTCCAGTGTAAGTATTTATCTGGCTTTCATGCAAAAGTGAAGTGAGAGCCCACTGGTTGGCGTGGACTTGAAGAGACTTTGTTGTTTTAGTTTTCATTCAATGCAAGTGTAACTTCGGTTTAAAATGTTCATAAACTTGATGCTTAAATGATCACAGAATGTTCTGTGTAGGTATATACTCTATTTTATTAATTTTTCATTTATTTCTCTTTTATTGAACTTTTAACTGCACATTATTCATGCTGCTGCAGCTGCAGTCATGTGACATCACTTTAATTGCATTTGTATATATTTTTTGTACTGATGAAGATTCTCAATTTACACACCAACTGGATGCCCACTAAAGGTAAACAAAGTTTTTATTCCGTTTAATTGAATGAAATTTGTTTAATTTCCATGTCTAAGTTTTTTTGTGACTCATTCTGACAGTCAACAATATCCATGCCACAAATCAGGAGGCTAATATATACAATTCTCCAAATACTGCATGCGTTACAAAAATAGGACTTCTGATTAACCATAATTACATATTTACACAATTAGGTGTGTGTAAATAACCTAATTACTAAGACAGAAAATGTGGTTGATTGTATCATTTGGGTCAAACTTGGATAAAAATGAGAGCACAAGAAGTTTTTAATCACGTTTTTTGTAGGGAAAAAACATATTAAAAATGTGAAACAGATTTGCTTGCAGTATTCGCTGCCATAATGTAATATTTATCATGCATATTCAAATGTCCACATAATGCACCTTGCTTAGACATTCATATTCTAATTTGTATACAATTTCCTTAATGTGTCCGGGAATAGTGCAAACCCTCATTTATATTCATTATTTTCAAATAAAGAGGAAAGCTCTATAAAACAGAGGGAAAAAACAAATCAGTGAATAAGAGAATTTGTAAACAATCATAAAGGATATTACTGAAAATAAAAAATTAACCATTTTCTTTTTATAGTGCAATTATATCCTCCACACAGAAAAAAAGAGAAAAGGTTTCCTCTGAGAGAATATTGACTTTATCACTGAAGTCCTTTATCATTTTGATATGGGCCACTGCCTACATTAGAAATAGGTCAATAAATGCCTTTAGTACACCATTACCCCATGTAACACTAATGCTCGTTTACATTAAAAAGTTCAGTCACAGCACTGAGACACTTCTCTGCAAGTATTTGGTATAAAATTAAAATATTTTCCTGAAGGTCTTTGGAATAAAACAAAACTAAGACTAATACAACAATGCATTTTCTTCCATTTAAAGGGAATGTCTGTGATAAATATACATCATTGCAAGCACATTTACAGTATAGTGCGTGCATGCGTGCGAGCGCACGCACGCACGCACGCACACACACACACACACACACACACACACACACAGTCTTGTTTCCTTAACTTCAGGAGACAATTCATAGACTTACATTAATTTCCTGGAGACTTACCTTAACCTTAACCCTAACCACTACTTGTGTAACCCTAACCTTTACCCTAACCATGACCAGACCTTAATCTTACCCTAACCTTAAAACATGGCTTCACCTTAAAATGTAATGATTTGCATTATGGGGACTTGCATTTTATTTCCATAAGGACAGAAGCCCCTATAATGTGCAAACAGATTTAGGTCCCCACAATGTGATGTATACCTGGATCTCTCTTTCTCTCTCTCTCACACACACACACACCTGTCGCCCATTTCAGAGTAAGCCTGTGTGTTTTTGTTTAGGGGTGTGGAGTTCACACCCTCACTCCCTCCCTCTGATTTAATCTCAGACTCCCTGTAGGATTATTAAGATTCTAATTCAATCTGAATTTCAGGAACTTGTTTGCTTGGTTACCTGTCATGTGGCATCAGCTTGTCATATTAGTGCTGTTCGTTCCCTGCACCTAATCTGCTTTATACAATTTCATTGGGCGGTGGTCTATAAATCATTTCATAATGGGCCTGACATATCCAGGACCTAGGTAAGTAAACAAATCAGGTTTGCTTTGCGTTAGGCAGCAATGAACTTGGCTTTATTAACTTCGTATTGATTCATGCACACCACAAGGTCAAAATTTCTCCAGCTCCTCATTAATGTAAGTAGGGGTCAGCACTTAGCAATTAAAATATTTCCAAATGCAAGAAAACCAATGTGATCACATGACCTGTCTTCTCTGTCTTCTCCACAGGCCTTGGCCTGTAAACAGAGAAATGTCATCTAAGATTATCGACTGCATAAAATGAGGAAACTATAACCTGAAATAAAGTTGGTGCAGGCAAAGTAAAAAAAAAAAAAACCTAGTGTGCCTATGGCTTTCAAAAACGTACAACTCAGGACTCATTTTAATGCTCTAATTAAAAAGTAATAATGTTTTGTTTTTGTTTGCTCTCAATAAAACTTTTTTAATCTGCCTGTGGCAGTCTGTATGTGTTGGTATGCCATTTTAAATTAAATTGAGGAAACCGTAGCATTTTAAATGAATTATACCCCTGCCAAGCCAGAAGAAAATTTGTTTTGCTGAGCTGTGACAACAGATGCAGAACACATGCTTTATTTTAGTTTCTTCTCGCCTTCTGAGAGGCCAGTATACACATGGAGAAGTGAAATACCCTTAAACATTTTGGAAAATTTTGATGTAAATGTTTAATATTTATTGTTACATTCAGATTATCTTATTTTGCATTCCATTTGCAAATAAGTAGGGGTGTCATGGTCCACAAAAAAAATCAAGTTCGACACAAGATTATTATAGTAATGACTGTGTTAGTTTGATCCATCTAGAAACTATGCAGCATATAATGAAACAGAAGTTGAATATTACAATGTAAGAAAACCAGGAACACCCCACAAGACCTGCTGTTTTGGCGATGAATAGACCCAGTGGTTTAGCCATTACAATGTGACCTTGTTAAAGTCGCTCAGCTCCATAGGATGTTCATTTTTCCTGCTTTCAACACATCAACTAAGAAAACTGACTGTTCACTTTCTGCCTAATTCATTCCACTCCTTAACAGGTGTCTCTGTAATGAGATAATCAGTGTTATTCTCTTTTCCTGTCATAATGTTTTTAATGTTATGTCTGATCTGATTTATTTCGGTCTTTTCATTTCCAAAATAAAAGGTCTTGTTTGGTATTACTGGTAGACACTGGTAGGTACCTACCAAAAGTGGTCCAAGGAAGGACAACCAGTGTACTGGCAGAGTTTCACGGTTGCCCAAGGCTCACTGACGAGCATGAGGAGTGAAGGCTAGTACGTCTGGTCTGATCCCACAGACTGTAGCACAGATTGCTGAAACTGTTAATGCTGGTTTTGAATGAAAGGTGTCAGAACACAGTGCATTTCAGCTTGCTGTGTATGGGGCTGCTGGACCGCAGAGCAGTCAGATGGCTGATTGGTGTGTATGCGCAATACAGTGCTGATATGGCAGAACACTGAAATGTGATGGTCAGCACTTTAACTTAGCGAGAACTTCACCAGATTTAAAAATTTGGGGAAATCTTCCAGTTCCTGCTTGTTGCCACTGCTGTTTTTCTCAAGGTAATATGCTAGTACACTACTAAATTAGCCTGTGTAAGCATAATGCCTGGGAGAAGAGTCTCTTCTGATTTGAGTGGTGAATTTTAAATTTGATTTTATATCTTTTACCCTGTGTTCGAAATCACGTACTCATTCACTACTTCTTACTTACAATCTAAGGAATTCAATGCAGAGGACTATATAGTGAGCTCAATGGTAAAGTGTTAAAACACTTTTAGACACTGCTCCTTTTCCCCATTAATTACATAATTCTGCCAAACAATTAAAATGTGACAGGTCAACTGACCTGGTGGATAATCCATAAGAAACAATGCCGCTGCCTTTTATTAAACCAAATTTGAGGCTTTGGATCAATTCCTTTCACTGCATTGTAACTTAAATTTTTATATTTTATGTTTTACACCAGGCGGCACGGTGGTGCAGTGGTTAGCACGTCCACCTCACAGCAAGAGGGCCTGGGTTTGATTCCTAGCTTGGGCGTTTCTGTGTGGAATTTGCATGTTCTCCCCGTGCTTGCGTGGGTTTCCTCCAGGTACTCCAGTTTCCTCCCACAGTCCAAAAACATGCACAGTAGGCTAATAGGCTGTTGCAAATCACCCCTAGGTGTGAGTGTAAATGGTTGTGTGTGTGTGTTGGCCCTGTGTTGGCCTGGCGAGCTGTTCAGGGTGTGCCCCACCATCGCCCAGAGTCGGCTGAGATGGGCGCCAGCCTCCCTGCGACCCTAATTAGTATTAAGCGGCTTAAAATGAATGAATCTTTTACACCATGGCTTATTTTTATTTTCTATTGTTTCCCTTAATAACTGTTTTAAATTTTTCTTGACTATCCGTTTGTAATGTGTTATGCACACTGGATTAATGGCTTTTAAGTTTTATGTAAAAAAATCACTTTTAAACCTATATTGGGGCCTTACTGTGATACATTGTCCTTATTTTTGTGCCTGAACTAAAACGTTTCCTGTCATGCATGATGATATATTTTGCTTGCTTAATGACCATCCTGTATGCATTAAGGGATGCATGGAGTCCACTATACAGCATATAATAATTATCTCTATACATTCAGACAACACTACAAAATGGGAAACTCATTATATAATGCACTATATAGTGAGTAGTGAGTGATCGCGGACACAGGGTTAGAATAAGCATTTAATATTATGAATAGCCTACATTATTCAGCAGACTGTTGAATAGATTGATATGTAGACATAAGTCAAGAGCTTTGTACTGAATGAAACTACCATCATGCATTGAGTACAATATTAAACACTGAAATTTAATTTAACACTTAGCATTTTTGAAAAACACTTCAGTGACTTTGCCCATTTTTGACACCTTTTCTTTTAATATTGGTTCTGCATCTGAGGCCCTTGAAATACATTGTATATAGAGTTATCCAGAGTACATAGTCGATAGTAGTATACAGTCATTGACAAAAGTCTTGTCACACGTGGACATTCATGTATAAAAGCTCATATCTCACCAACCTATCAACCGATTTTCATCAACTATGCCTTACATTAATACTACAAGTATACAGATTGTTTTGTGAAAGCAACAGGGAATTGTTCATTTACTTATACTTTTTACAGCTAATAAAAGATGAACATATCCATTCTAGACTGAAAAAAAGACTTGTCGCAATCATGTAACATCAAATTCTGGATTAAAGTAATTAGTAAAAAATGAAAAGTGCTTGATTAAGTAAATACACATAAAATACAGGTATTAAAGCAACTTTCAGGCAATTTATAAAGTCTTTTTGCAAAAACTGTAGAAACCTTCACGATCTCCTAAAAGCAAATGAAAATAATTTTCAAGCAGTAGTAAGACATTTCAGACACCCTTGGTACACATAGATAAGCTCGGTCATGCAAGACAAACTACCCACAAAACAACTGGCTGAACAAAAGTTGTAGTTATCCTCCTGATGACTCCCTCAAAAGCTCCATTAGGACCCATAGCTAGCAATGTCTACTTCAGCATCAACTCTACATCATATTCTTTCAATGGTCACCATACACCATACAAGTCCTGTACAAGACACATAACTCAATATCATATTGCTATGCCACCAATGTTGTTACTGACCATCTAGAGAATTGTTGGACCCAGTGTTCACCGAAGAGCCAGTCATGTATGAAAGTGAAACATCATGGTTTAAGGCCACCTCCAGTACATAGGTATCACAGCGCTATGTAAGATTGGTGGGAACATTACCAGACGCAAATATCAACAGATTATTGCTTTCCGTTATGTTTCAGACCTACAGGTGGCTCAGATGAACTGTTTTCTGACCATTTGATGAATGAGCTGCCCTCTAAAATAGTTTACTTGTGTATTAAAAATGGATTACAAGTGTCTTGGGCCTCAAGAATTTTTAGTTGCACTTACAAATTCTTATTTTTAGTAATTTGAAGATCTTGAAGGTGTCTGATTCTTTTAATATGATAATTATTCATCATAACAAGCACCTGGGAGTCTGGTACCATCATGGCCATGTTTGCAGAGGCACTATTGACCTTGAGTGATGCTTTTAATTTTTCACTATGATGTTATATTTGCTACAATATTATATATTTAGTTATAAACAAGGCCATTTGATTATTCTTCTGTAATAAATATAGTCTTGAAAGTGAAATTAAGGCTTTGCGACAAGACTTTTGTCCAGGCAAAAACGGGAATGTTTATATTAAAGAAGCTGTAAAGATTAGAATAAATTTCTTTCCAATACTGCTGCTAGCACATATTATTCAGTACCGTCAGAGGGTTATTTTAAGTCATAGTTGATTAAAATCGGTTAATAGGTTGGTGAGATATAGGCTTTTATACATGAATGTCCACATGTGCGACAAGACTTTTGTCAATGACTGTATAGTATTTAAAGTATATAGAATTATTTAAGATGAATTATGCCAGATTTATTCTACAATTTTCTCATTGCCATGCTATATATACTGCATGTGCTTAACTACCAAATAATAACAGAACAA
This sequence comes from Tandanus tandanus, assembly GCA_039654325.1. Taxonomy (NCBI): domain Eukaryota; kingdom Metazoa; phylum Chordata; class Actinopteri; order Siluriformes; family Plotosidae; genus Tandanus; species Tandanus tandanus. Next base: position 37,810,070 of record JBCNYH010000012.1, read on the forward strand.
AGAAAATATGCATGAGATCAATAACAGCTCAATGTAGTGCCACAAGAGCTTTTCACACCAATATCTCCCTAATGCAAGCAATTTCCTGCAGCTTTGTACCATGAAAAGGGATTTAGGCCCACTGGCTACCACGTTTTGAATAAATCCTGATGCTTAACACTAAAATAGAGATTAAACACTTTTTAGGCAGCAGGTAAGCCATGTATTAGAGAAGTGCCCAGATCCATTCAGGAGCATTTAACCCCATTGCCTACACACACAATTACACACACACAAACACACACACACACACACACACACACACACACACACACACACACACACACACACACACACACACA
>JBCNYH010000012.1:37858160-37874174 GCA_039654325.1 Tandanus tandanus
CCTCGCCCAGAGTTGGCTGAGATGGGCGCCAGCCTCCCCGCGACCCTAATTAGGAATAAGCGGTTCAGAAAATGAATTATATGGTTGTTTTAAACTTTAGACTTCACCATACTTTCACGTGGCGGAATGGTCAATATGAATATGCTGGGAATCCACTCGTCATCATTTTTTAATCGAATCCCAGGTATACTTTTAGTGGAACAAAAAAAAAAAAAAACACTGATGAAAGTACATGTTAGGAAACTTTGTTAAAATATTTTTGGCTGATAAGGAACCTATTTGAGAGTTTTATCAATTTTTCAAAGTTGCATAATCGCCATTTCCAGACTGACAGATTAATGCTGTACAAGCAGCTGAGCTAAATGGTTAAATCATGATTTGTTGCAACCTCAGTTCAAATTCTAGTTCGATACCTGTGCTTCTAGAAAGACATGATATGTTCTAGTATCATAATTGTAATCAGGACTTACAATTTCTAAAAACCATGTAAATAAATATTTTAAAAAGTGAAATATTTATCTTAACCATGACAGAGGCAGGTTAGTTGAGCTCTGCCTGCTCCAAACCAAGCTAAGTGCTGTGTAGCTAAGTTGACAACATGAAAACATAAGTAAATGGTGCTTCATAAAAGTGTGTTCTTATACTTCTTCAAAGTTATACATTCTTTGTGTGGAAACACAAGAAAAACAAACTAGTATAAGATTTGTATTGATTAGTTTTCCATTTTAAAGTGTTAGAATGGTGATGCCATCTGCTCTGAGTGACTATGACAAAATGTGAACTTTTCAGTTTTTAATTCTATTAGCCACTCAGGATAATGTCTATGAACCCCCTGATAGCAGTCCAATCAGATCGCATCATTCCCATGTAGTAACGAAGTTTATAGAAATAAGCTGAAAAATTATGCATAATTCAATATAATGTGTGTATTCGCTTTTAAAGTAGGCAAAGACAAACTTTGTTCTTTAAAAATTAAATTGATTACCAAGACTCTCTTTATAATTGACAGCTTAATTCAGAGTGCTAACAAAATACTGTTGTTTTTTTTAGAAAATATACATTTATACGTATACAGTTGCCATACACAGCCATGAATTTGTTTGCCTTTCTTACTCCACTGATAAGATGCCTTTATTTTTATCTCATCTCTGTCTCTAAAATTTTTAACATTTATATTATAATATTTTAACATTTTTACTGCAATAGGGTTAGAGGCTTTTTTTTAACCACCACTCATTCCCCCACTGAGGCTATATTATAGCCTCAGATTAAAAGTAAGGTCTCCAGTGGGTCTAATTTAAAGCTGACAATTTTAAAATGGTCTGCGGTGCACCACTTTGATCTTGGGAAAGTTTCGGAAATCTCAGGCCTGAGCCAAATGCTGGCCCATCATATTCCTGCTTCATTAGCAGACCTTTAGCTGTTTCGCAACAATTAAGCTGGTCAAGCAGCTGCACTCTGCCCAGGAATAAACCTGACTAATGATTTGCTAAAGAGACTTGACAATGTGTTACAGTGAACAGTAATTGAATTTAAGCTCTAACAAGGCTTTGAACAAGTGAAAGAAATATTTCATAAGCTTGATGCAATTTGGTGGAGCAGATAATGAATCATAATGAATATTCCCTTTTGATTTTTTCTGCATAGTTGTCAGAGAAGCAAATCCAGCCATCTCGCCATCAGACATTCTGTCTCTTGTTTGGGTTGTTGTTTGGCTATAGGCAGAAACTATTAGTGGTTATTTTGTTTTAGCCTAATATTTAATCCCATTTGATTCCAAATCATTTTAACAAGCTTGACGTGTCACAAAAATGTATGCACAGTGCAACGTTTGTAGAAAATCCGCATGACATCCACACTGATTACAGTACATATAACCCTGCAGCATTGCCATTTCTCTACGCATCGTAACCAAAAATTCCAAGCTTTATTTTGTGTTCAGCCAAACATGATGTAGTGTACTATATGAATAGCATGTAGCCATAAATTAGAACATTTTATGTTCTATACCCATTTACCGTGGTTACCAATTGAACATTTTATGTTCTATACCCATTTACTGTTACCCATATACTGACATTTATACCCATGTCAGGCAAACACTCTACCACTAACACGACATTTAGAGCTGTTAAAAAATCAGGTTTTTTTCTATCAAGATTGAATACGGACTTAACTGGAGCAAAAGTTTCTTTTTTTCTTCCTTTTCATCCAAAACAATTAGACATCAAAAGATTTTATCACATTATTGAGACCACTTACAGAAACCGAGATCACAAAATGTGTCACAAGCCTTGTAAATTAGAAGACAAAATGATGAATTGGATAAAATTGGATTGAAAAAAACAATAATCAAATATTAAAGGAGGGTGCACTTTTCACTGCCACATCAAGGATACAGTAAGTAATCACCAAACTAGAGCCCCATCATTTGTTTCGTTTAGTGTAAAAGTAATAAAAGGCATGTCAAAGTCCCCGGTGTGATATAGGACCCTGGCCATTCATTATGCACCAGACCCAATGTGATAAACTGGGCTAATAGGGACAATCTGTAGGCAAATGAGGTCATTATGATAATAAGAGTGGTGATAATAAGGCATATTCTGCTTACTTGTTTTGTTTTTACCTTATTTACTGAGATAAACAAAAGAGCACCATTAGATTATAGCGCTTCTTTGAATTAGATTTCAGTGCAGAGAACCAGCACCATGTGCTACGAATTTATAAAGCATGAACCGAAATGTGATTAAACTTTTGCAATTAGGTCCTTATCTGAGTCTGTAAGTTTGTGGACATGCTTTTCTCAGCTTCATTAAGGACCTTCTTTAAGGACCTGAGAGAGAGAGAGAGAGAGAGAGAGAGAGAGAGAGAGAGCTGTAACTCAGTTAGTAACATTGTATTACATTAGCCTTCAGTTAGCTAACCCTTATTGTATGTACTGGAATAACGGCCAGGGGGGCTCAATGAGCTCTCCTAATTGTTCTTAATAGCTGAACGTGTACTGCTTTAAACTGACCTTGTTTTTTTATGCCTACATCTTGAGGTCCATGTAAAGCAAATAAAGAAATTTATTTCTAAATAGATTACGAACATTAGAAAACGGTTGCTGAAAATGTGAAAAGTCTGTGAACTAGTAGGAAATTGTGGAGTTAGATCACTGAAAAGCTTTTCATCATTTTTGTGTTCAGGATATTTTGGCCTTGCTTAGTATAACACCCGGCCAAATTCCACAGTAGAGTTGATTTGGATCCATTTAGATCCACCAGTGGTGTGCATGGTCACTTTGAACTTGCGGTGGAGGAAAAACACAAAATAAACAGCAGTGTCCATGTTGATAATCATCCATACATTACATAAAAACATTTTTTCCTTTGATTTTTCTGTTGAAGTTCACCAATCCATGAATGGTTCCATTTTCAGCTGGCATTTGCTGCACACATTAGCCCTCGGTGTCTCAGAGTAGAGGGAACTGCTTATTTTTTGATTGTTCTGCAATGTAAGTCTATTACTTACTTACTTAAAGTGATTTCATTAATTACTTATTTTTTTCTGGGTGGTTAATAACATTTTTTCTGTGGTGTGTTAAAACCTCAGAATAAATACACTATTACTGTTTTATGCAGAATTTAATGATAGTTTCCAAACTGGATCATGACAACTCCTATATTGAAGACTACTAAATCCGATCGGTTGGTTAATATGATTCCTTGTACGTTATCTCCAGCTACCTGATTGTCGTAGTGCTGAAGAGCTGAAAAAGAAAGCCAAAAACAAACAGACCATCTATAGGTCTACCTTGGCTATTAATACCATCATTGGTTTATACAGCAGATATTCCCATTTTAGCACAATTCCTCACTGTCACCATACAAACGTCACGTCAGTCATTCACCCAGTGGAGGGAGTCGTATTATTATCTACAGTACCTGCCAAAGTAAATTGTTTTGACAGGAGGGATAATGCTATGTCCCTGTCACATATGTGTACTAAACATGTTTGCCTGTCAGGCAGAGAATGGTGCACTAGTGGACCCCCACCCTCTCCACCCCCCACCCCCCACCCCCCAGTTTTTTTTGTTGGTTTTTTTTACAGCTTTTCATTATATTAAAATTGATATTAATGGGGCCAAGACATGTTTGTTTGGTGTTCAGCGATTGCTTTTGTTGCATTAAAGCAATAAGATAAATGTACATCATTCATTCATTTGCCATAAATGCTTACTCCTACTTTGGCTGCAGTGAGCCTATCACAGCCGACTCTGGGCTAAGGTGGGGTGCACTCTAAGCAACTCGCCAGTCCATCACCAGGCAGTAAAGGTACAGATACACAGTAATTAACTTTTATAGGTAATTAGCAAACTGAGTCCACAATCAACACTTGCCTCAAATAACATTTGTCTGATATGTAAAGATATGGTACACAAAGAAACAAACAAGATGGAAAGTTATTGTAAAATTGAGATGTGTTTATATAATTCCCTATATGTAGAATTTACTAGAAATAAAAAAAATGAAAAAGAAATTAGTCTACAATTTCATTCATTAACATGCTAAAAGTTTAAGTAAGTATTAAAAAGATGTACTGTATGCTATGACCTTTACAGTCACCAGATCTCAACCTAATTGGACACCTATAGCAGATCTTGGCGGTTGGTAGTCAGCACTTTCCAGCACCATCATCAATACACCAACTGAGGGAAAATCTATTAAGGGAAAAACAGTAATCATCTCTCCAGTACAGTTCCAGAGACTTGAAGAATCTGCGCCAAGGCACAATAAAGCTTCTGATGTCTCATGGTGGGTGTGTTGTACAAAACTCTCCTGTTGTGTGAAGGAAAATGCTATCGTAGACCACTGTCGAGGTGTTTTAAACAAGTTTAAATACTTCCCATCTTGCAGGTTATTAGTGGCATCAGGTCCATTTCATAGGTCTGTTTTGTGATGCCCTGTGAGCCCTACACCTGTGTTATGATAGACACATGAATTTTATTCACTTTTTGGGTTATTTTATGCACTCAGAACTGTATGGATTTCTTACAATAGTTCTTTGATTGTCCAGCATTATAAACATTGTATATATTGTTGAACATTGTAAAATTTGACTTATTGATCTGACCTATTTTCCCATAACAGAGAAACAAGACACATTATACGAGGGTAAAACCAAAAGTTTGTGGCCCAGATAGAAAAACTCAACAATTTCATAAGTTTAATAACTTTATTTAATCTCCCTGAACATCAATACACTTGTTCCAGCAATGCTACAACTTTACAATTTCGTCTCTGTAGAAGCTGGCATCATGCTCCTCTAAAACGGTCTCAACAGCCTCAATGACTTCATTATCACTCACAAAATGTCATCCTCGAAGTTCAGATTTGAGCTCGGGAAACAAATAAAAGTCTGATGGTGCAAGATCAGGTGAATAAGGTGGGTGTGGTAGAAGTTCGAAGCTGCACTCGGGTGCTGCAGCAATGGTCACCTGTGAGGTGTGAACTGGTGCATTGTCCTGAAGCAGCAAGACACCCAGGGTACTAGCACGAACAGTTTTCAACTGAATATTATTGGGACAGACTGTAGTTTTGAGAATCCGTACCAATATAAAACTAAAATAATGAAAAATTCATAAGGCTGCGGACTTTTGGATCAGTCCTTAGCGGCTTTCAAATCTCCCTCACACAAATCTATCTTTAATTAATTGCTAAATATATATGATAAAAAATGTTGCAGGTTGTTTGTGAAATAGGCTTAAGGTTGGGCTAATTATTTTCATTTGAATATGTAGTTATGGTATTTAATTATATATTTACATAATATACAGTAATATATATTTGATGCCCTCAATTATATGCATTTGCACTTGCTCATTTGGCATCTGAATTTTTAGTAAGAAGAGCAGAACAGTATCATGCTGGAATTATGGCACACTGCAAATGTGAAGATATAAACAGTGCTTCCCTTCTTTGCATTATACATTCAGTGCGCACTGATTCTCAGATAATTGCATTTTCTTTTTTTTAAGCAGAGAAGGTGGCTGTGTCTGAAAAAATTGCATTCTAGAGAACATTTCTCGAAAGTTATTTTGCCCTGTATGTATATATTCACATGTGCTGTAAAACATTGTGGAAGTATAATGCAGTCAAACCGATATTAAGTCGTATAGAGATGCTACCAGTGCAGAAACGCAAGAAGGTCCTGGGTTCAAATCCTGGGCTTGGCAAGGGCTTTTCTGTGTGTTCTTTCTGTGCTTGTGTAGGTTTCCTCTGGGTGCTCTGAATTCCTCCCACAGTCCACAGACATGCACATTAGGCTAATTGGTTGTTCCAAATTGCCCCTAGTTGTAAGTATGAGTGTGAATGGTTTTGTGTGTGTGTGTGTGTGTGCGTGTGTGTGTGTGTGTGTGTGTGTTGGCCTGCGATTGACTGCTGAGCTGTACAGGGTGTACCCTGCTTCCGGGTCGGCTGAGATAGGTTCCTTACACTAAGAAATAATCTTATATTACTTAACTTTAAGGTGAAATATACCTGAAAGTCATCGTGTTTTCTGGTGTCGATTCAACAAGACCAAAACTTCCACTTAATTGTATATAAAACCCAGACTATCATTTTATAATAGCAGTATTATAGTCTATGTCTCTCAATGCAAACAGCAAAATATGAATCGATTTTTGCAGTTATGTGTTTTATAGCTCAGTTATACCAGTAGGTGGCAGCACACTGTAGCTTCACTAAAAGTGGCATATGAGCTGTACGATTGTATAGAAGTCATGTACAGGATACTCTGGCAAGATTCTGCTGCTATGATAATGAAGCTCTTTGGTAATCTACTTTTGAAATACATGCTTGGGTGTTGTTCATTAGTGTAATTGTATCAAGAAGAAAATTCATTGAAAATGATTCATTAACGCCTAGATTCTGATATAAGTCCACATTTAGCTAATCTCTAATAAAGTAAATTCAAGCGCTTCTTTGCCAATTATCTACATTTGTGTACACATGTGTAAAATTCTTGCCTAACCAAGAACAAATCCCCTGAAATGTCCAGTAAACAGTGCATTGTCTGTCGAGTTTAAATTTGATGCATATCTCGTGTGAATTTACGGGATTTGCAGCAGCATATTACAGAGCAACAGGTCGGGTAATGATCACTGTCGCTGTTTTTCATGTTCCCTTTTTTCTCTGACCTATTATTAGCACCGTGGAGAGAGAGGCAGGTGACATGGCACACAAGGGCTCTGGGATGGCAAGTGGGGGAAAAAACTGAATTAATTTGACAGTGAATAAGTGACAGCCGTTTCTGCCTCTTTGTGCGGAGCTGCTTTGCTCACTTTCCCTCCATCTCTAATTGCACCACGGACAGCTTTAAACACACTGGGGAATTGAACTGAAGCTTTGGCAGAGATGAACGGTGATTTGGTACTGCTTTATTTGCATGATAATTAGTTTACGACGATATATATTTTAATTTTATGTATTCTCCAGCATTCAGAATAGACTTCTTAAAAAAAAAAAACTATGGGGAGCCGCAGAGGATATCTATGCATGAATTAGACTGATTAAAGGGTTCACTGAACAGTGCCTTGATGTGTTTATTAAATTAATAAGGAAACTGACAGATAAGAGTTTGCGTCTAGTTAAGATTCTCTCTTTCATGGATTCTAAGCATGATTTCTTCTATAGGGTGATGAAGATATTTTATTACACACACACACTGCATGCAGTGAAGCACAAGTGATTACACATAACCATCTACAAACATTTATAATCATATTTATTTAGATATACTCTCTGTACATTTATTTGTGTAATTTTCAACACACTAGGAAAAGATACTTGAGGCTCTCATGGGGATTGTGCAATCTGACTGGATCTGAAAGCTGTCCATGCTAACCTGCATTTCCATAAAGTATTTGATGGTAAGAATGCATTTTTCTTTTTCATGAATTCAAATAAAATAATTAAAATGCTTTTTCATACAATCCAGTGGAAGAAAAACAGTTATTCTGCTCCCTCTTGTGCTTCAATTGATAAAAAAAAACTGTAAAAATAAACCATTTTTACATTTTTAGTTTGCTTTTCTTATGTTCCTGTGTAGTATATACTAAAGCAATTATTAATAATTGTTATATATTCACAATATGTAGCCATATTCAAGTGTGACTAGCTTGATTCAGACAACATTAATATATTAATATACTGTATTTATATAGATATTAACAGATGAAATTATTATATACCTGTATAAATTCATTATAAATTATCATCACTCTTCAATTCTCTAAACACAAAATTGCTCAAAACAGGACTTTGAATGTTCTTTGGTTTGTTCCTGTAGAGATTCTTAAAGGTTTCCTTCTCAGAAAAAGTTCCAGACAGAACCTATGTAAAATACTTGGAACCTTTGAGGAAGTATTGCATGTGTATTTTTGTACACAGCAGAAACTTTTAATTTTTAACAAAGTTTTAATAAGACTGTGGGCCTCCAGATATTTATGGCATGTAAGGTATGTAGGGTACCTGTCTTAAATCAGAGGAACATTACATATAGAAATTCAGTTTATTTTTGCAGCTATTTTATTTTTAAATTTAGTGAAACACATCACATCTTGCTGAAGCTTGACTTTTTTGTATTCAATCCTATATATGTACATCCTTTCTGAGGTTTATCATCGTTTGACAACACAAAACTTTTGAGCAGCAACATTTGTAAAGCTGTAGGAGGTGGACTTTGCTCTTTGGTTTTTAGAGACAGGATGAATGTCACGTTTACAGCAGTCTTATCTCCCAGACTTCTCCAAGTCCAATGACTGGAGCTGCAGAGCCACAACTCTGACCCATTGCAACATCCCTCTGCTGCCGCATATATTCGGGCCATTAAAATTAAAGAAGCTACTTACTGTTGAAACGACATGTCCATCCCATACTCCAACATGCTGTGGGAACAAAGGGAACAATCTATTTTCCTGATAGAAGCCAACAGTTGGTAAGAGGTTTGAGATGAGTGTGAGGATACAATTTGCCTAGAGAGTGCCTGAGGATCAAGCCAGGCCTGACTCACTCTGGAATGAGGCTGTCAGCTGGCATTCAGCAGTAATTGCTTCCCATGGCAGGACCCCACCAGCCCGAGAAGAATGCGCACGTCAGGCTCGTCAACCCGGGAATCAATTTTCACAACAGCCCAATCATAATTGTTTTCTAAGGATGCGGAACTTGTTGCCAAAGTGAGCGCTAGCCAAGGCCTGATTGACACTCATTGACTTGAGAGAGCAAGGTAGCAGGATTAGGGCCGATCTGGCCCACAGCTCAGAGGCTCTGCACAGTCTTTGTCACTCAGGCTGAGAGGAGAGCAGAGAGAGAGACGATTTAGAGCCCTAGATTTGAACCAGTAGAACTGTCAATTTAGCCCAGACTGAGACGATCTTCTTGAAATGTTTTAGAATGAGCAAACTTTAGTGGAAAAATTGTTTCACTATGTTTGAAAATAATTTCATCTCAAAGGCGGGCTTATGCAGCACATACACAGGGTGAAAACTGCTGAGTCCGTGTATATTACACCTAGAACACCTCGATAGCATTATTATGTAATTGTCTCATCCTAGTAAATGATTGCTCAATTGTTTCTCCTTCAGGCAACAACCAAAAGCCTGTTTTTATACTTTCTGTAGTAGAATCCTTTATGAACCCTAAACTGGAACATTTCTATGTGCTCTGACTATACAAAGATAATCCTGTTGATCTCAAACACTGAGTTGAACTGAAGGGCCTTTGGATGTAAGCTGCCACTGCTCCCAGTTCCCCAGACCCTCTGAAATGTCACTTTAGCCAAAGACTAACATGTAGCACTTCACGTCAGTGACACTGACACACTATTATCTGTCTAGAGAAGAGAGGACATGGTATTGTCAGAAATGCATGTCTCTACACATGTATCCATCACACAGGGGCAGATGGCTAGGATCGAATTATTTTCGTGTAAAAGCCCTTGTGAAGTTGAAAACGATTACTGCCACAGATGCCTCCTGCAAGAGGCATAATAGAGAAGCATCTTGGGAGAGCAGCAGCCATACAGATGACGCTATGGCTTTCTTCTATGCTCAGCATCTCAGAATAACAAGGGAAAGCATTACAGTGCCACGGGGGCCCCTAGCAAATATGAGCTTGAACATCAATGAATCTATTGTACGTTCTGTGAATGTCACCTCTAATGCTTGACTACAGTCTTCTGAACCAATTTCACTTTGGTTGGCATTAGATAGGTGGCAGCAGTATAAACTTGGTAAAAAAAAATTGAAAGAAAATCATACCCTGAAAAAAATGCACAAAGCACAAAAAGGACCTATGATGTGTACTGGTTAATATGTACATACTGTATTTCTGACATAAATACATCAATGAGTATGCATCATTAGAGGCTACTGAGCAAGTCTCGCTGGGACCGGCCTTCTGTTGCTCAGTCACTGGATTCATTAGCATTTACCTTCTCTGAGCTCTCTTTAGCATGAATATGTATGTTTTAACATGGACTACAGGACATGACTTCCACTCACTGAAATACACCACCAATATAGATCCTTTTTACGACTTTATATCATATGGCCCAGGAACTGAAAATGTGGAGTAGATGATGCTTGTGGCAGTGTCTTGCTCATGCAGGGCAGAGCAATTCCTGAGTACCTGAGTACATATCCAACCCCTTTATCCTGTATCTGCAGCATGAACAGAAAGAGCTCACAACAGGGGGCAATATGTGTGTGTATGTAGCAGACTTTCACTGTAGTCTCTGGTGATTGAATATTATGTGCATTCTTTAACCCACAGGAATTAATTAGCCCATGTTTTATCCAAACAGAGGTACTTACTGTAAGTTTGGACACCATGCTGAGTGGGATTTTTTTTAACCATGAAGATCCTTCCAACCCCACAACCCCCCAAAAAAGCAAAAAAAATATATATATATATATATATATAAAACGTTATATATAAAATATATATAAATATATATAATAAATATATAATTTTATTTATTTATTTACTTTTATATATCTTGAACAATTTATAAAAATAAATAAATAAATATATAATTTTATTTATTTATTTATTTTTATAAATTGTTCAAGATATAGAGTAATCCAAGTCCTTTTTAAAGAAAGGCAAATAGTATATAATGTAAAGAAATAATAATCTTAGAACTAAGGTGAAATAAAGTTATATCTGGCTGAAGAATAAATGGTAGACATTATATTACTGAGAACAAGAAATGTTAGCATAGTCCCCCATCACTAACACAATTAGATCCAAATCCAAGTCTTTAGCTTGTATACATGTGAATCTCTTCTTTTCTCATCCATTTGATCCCTACTGTGTCATTAAGGTGTGACATGGGTATCTGTGGGCGTGACTCGGGGGAAACAGTCAGCCATCCTTTAATCTATTACAGCCATATTTCTTATCTGTGTACAGAAACAACTTGGGGTAAGATGGAATCATTACATCCTGCACATGCTCTATAGCGTTCCCCAGGGAAAAGACGATGTAGCACGCCGAGTCCCCTCAGATCGTCTACAATGCTAGGATGTTCTACTTTATAGCGCCTGGCCCAAGTCAGAATGCAGCAGCTGTCAGACAGAATGGCCTGATAATTGCCCTTAACTTAGCTGTTTAGAGAATTCCAGGGTCAGAGGTGAGGTGTTTTTTTTCCTGGGAAAAAACTGGAACAGAAAATGGCTGCTCCACATCATTCCAACTGACAGTGCTTATTAGAATCTCCCTAGACACCTGTCACTCTGAAACTTCATGTCCATACTGGCCCCCTTGTCTCAGCACCCTGCCAGACCCACCTCCACCGTCTCCATCAAAGAAAGGGTGAAAAGTACCCGGGATACGTGCTACCAGGAAGAGGAATGCATTATTACAGTCTGACAGGTGTCTGGATGTAAAGGCAGCACCCCAGCACATGTAGCACATCAGCAGACTGAGTCGGCTTCATTGTGATCCAAATTAGAGTGGGACTGTGCGCATCTCACAACGCTACCTCATCAGAATCTTAAGTATTTTTATGCAAACCATGAGCGTGTTTGTTGGGGAGCACCGGCAGCGCCTGATGAGCATCTCATTATCTCCACACCAGCCGAACACACTGTGTGGAGCATAATCAAAGCCTGGGGGTACGTATTAATTATCCTTTTGAATAGTGATGAAATTTTAAAAAGATCTCCTTAAGGCTCCCAATCATCAGCAGATGAAACAAAGCTCAGCGCAGCTTGCGCGCCAAGGCTCACATGTGTTTTTACATCTGTTCAGGATATTTCAATTTGATGCTCAACAAGCTAAACCTGAGATTAAAGGATCATACGTGTCAGCCGCACAAACATCACTTCCAGAGTGAGCAGGAGTGTTCCAGTACAACCAGGAGAGAGAGGCATCAACCATCGCAGACAATGGCGCTTGTGTGTCTGTCTGTGTGTGTGTGTGTGTGTGTGTGTGTGAGTGTGTATCCTTGGGATGTCTGCAAGTCTGTGCTGATGTGATGCCTCTCACATGTTTGAGATGTCAAGAAAGAAATCTGTCTCAGGATTTGCTTTTGGAAGTATACTTTTTTTTCTATTTTCTCCAAAGAAAGTGTTGCCTCTAATGAACACATTTTTGAAATTGTTTTCAACATTCATAATTAATGGAGTAAAACCTTAGGTATGAGCAGGGATAGTTTGTAAATGTGAATACATAAAATACAAGACTGTACTGATACAATATAAAGCAGATGGATATTCTCTACACAAGGCTGTGTTATATTCTGGTGTTTATTTCAGTATGATTTGTTTATTTTTAATGAATTTTAATAAATGACCTCTCAATAAGCTGTGTCTACTGATGACAACAAATCAGTGTATACTGTATATAAAGGGAAGGCAGCATGCTAGCATAGGGGTTAGCACATCCACCTCACAGCAAAAATGCCCTGGGTTCTAGTCCATTGGCAAGGGTGTTCCTTTGTGGAGCTTGCATGTTCTCCCCTTACTTGCGTGGATTTCTTCTGGGTACTCCAGTTTTCTCCTACAAGGAAGACATGCACATTAGGCTAATTGGCGGTTCCATATTGCCTCTAGCTGTGAGTGCAAATAGTTGTGTGTGTGCTGGCCCTGCGATGGACTGGCGAGCTTTTCAGGGTATACCCCGCTTTCATCCAGAGTTGGCTGAGATAGGCTGCAGCCTTCCTGCGGTATAACTGTGGCAGCTCTAGCCTCCACGGATTAAGTGTCTGTGTTTAAATAATCACAGTAGTTTAGTTTGTAATTTACTTTATTTAGTTTTGGTTGAATTCTGCATTATTTAACACTCACCATCTTCTTTTTCTTTTTGAGTTAGTAAAGACTGGGTGGTTGGGAGAGGAAGCACTTTATGCCTGACAAGGAAGTGGAAGAGGCCAGCAGAGGTGACAGCACAGGGGAGGACTGGCAGAACTCCATATTTTGATTTCTTATTATTTGATTAATTGTGTAGGTTTTATTTGTAATGGGTCTTTATTTTATGTTAGGTGTTTAGTTAGTTGTAGGTTGTGTTTAAGATTTTGCTAATTTAATGTTTATTGCCAGTTAATGTGAATGACCTACCCTATTGTCTTTGTCTAGCCTAATTGTCTGAGTGCATATATATACCCCTACCTCATGTGTCTTTGAGAGGTAAGGTTCTGTTCAGTTTAATGTTGACCTCAATTTAATATTTGGGCCCTAACTTTGGTTTCTGTTGTGCGTTTTTCAACAGCTGTTTTTGTCCATCATATGTTACATTCTGATGACTTTATTAAATCCTGAGTTCTCTTTTACAACCGTGTCCTGGTGCTTTTGTGCTCGGTCCCTAACAATAACCTGAAAAATACATATTTTATATGCCTCTAATGTATGGACACAGTGCAGTGTGAGACTGACCTTTGGATATCATGATATAATATCCACCCTCAGCTAGATCTCCCACTACTGCCCTGCAGCTCCCTCTCATCCACTGAGAGAAGTGCAGCTCATATACACTGTTATAAACTGACTGTAAAATTACAGATAAAATATCTGGCAACTAGGGTGGCAGTTAGTTTAGCTGTAAATATACACTGGACTGTGATTTCCATTTAACTGTAAAAATAAAAAAATGGTGTATGCTAGTGGCAAGAACTAATAATCACTTCAACAATCTCACATATACCAAGCCTTCTTTTGTTTACAAGCTGAAACAGCAATCTTCATGTCTCTTGCTTTAAAGCTATAGACCAGAGGTCATCAATTCCAGTTCTGGAGAGCCAGAGCCCAGTATAATTTTACTGCTCTAATACACATACTAAGTCTGATCATTAACCGGCAAGTTTAAATCAAGAGTTATTAAGCCAAGAAATCATCAATATGTGTTGCAATCCAGTCCTTCAGGACTGGAACTCATGACCCCTGCTGCAAACAAACCATAGCTCTATGTGCTAAGATGATGATAACACATGCAATCCTTTGAAACTTTTGAATTTGTGTAAATTCTCTGTCTGGTGTCTGCCTCCATGACCATGAAAGAGCCTGAGATCTACTTAAAATGGAGTAGCATACCTAATTGTGACAGGCCCATAAGCAGGTGGGGTCATGAGCAATAACAGCAAATGTATACTGGATCAGCCACAGCATAATCAGGCATGGAGCAACTTGAACCCCACACTTCTCAAATAGAGTGTTCTTCTGTACTGAGAGGTGAGACTATTAACACAGGAGGGGATAAAACTCCAGCTGTCAAGCTCTCACCCTGTCTCCTCTCTTTCTGCCGCAGTACTTTATGTTCGTACGTTGCATTTGCAAATGATTCTTCTATTTGTCAAGTTGTTGGCAAACCTGTCACCCTCACCTGGTGAAAAGCAAATTATTTATTTATTTGACTTCAACACAATTAAAGGCATTACCACGGTGCTTGGCAGTGACACCTTTTTATGCAATCAAGTGCCAAAGTGCGGAGTTTAGACATGTCTGTAGGATGGATGTAAGTTTTCTCTTTTTGGGCTTAAAAAAATTAAATAGTGGCAGGAAGAAAGGTTGTTGCTGCTGCCTCCTCTGGAGATGGGAGACAAGCGACGAGTATGGAGAAAAATATTAGTTTAACACAACAACCAGGAATACATTTAGCAAGAAAGCTTCTGTGAGTGTTTCTGTACAATGTGGACTAGAGGATTTTCAGCAGGGCTCTGCGGTGTGAATAGAACAAGCTCTGATTCTGGTTTAAATTTTTTATTGTTATTTTTTCTATTTTCTTTGTTTAGTGTAGTGACAATATGAATGATATATACATGTCACAACAGTGCATTTAAGAAGGAAAGATGTCGAAAGTGGTGCCTCATTTTTATTTAAGAAATTTTAATAATAATAAAGGCCTCTACAGAGTTTGTATTAATCAACAATTTTACACTCCTATTTTTATTTTTATTTTTTCAGAGCAGGCTTGATGCTAACCAAGAACGGATTTCCTCATTTCTTTGAATCAAAACGCTGCAAAGTTGTCTAGCACCAGTACAATTTGGTCAGCCTCCAGTGAGTTTGCGAACAGTAGCGTTTGGCTTCCACCATTTGCTGCCTGGGGCCTCTGACAGACTCGACCTAGTGTATTAAAAAACAAGTTGATGGAACTAAAAACAATGCTGGTGGTAAAGAGATTGTGCTGTTTTACATCTCCTGTATGTGTCTGCTTCAGGGACAGTTTATCTGTTAGATACAATGGCTCTTTGACATTGTCAACTTCTGTCATGTTGCTGCAGTTATTCTTCGATCATGGCACAGCTCAAGTCACTGCTCACCTGCATGTTCTTTAGGCGGCTGGTAAAGAGTGTAAGTCGGCTTGCTCTTTGTGTGGAATGTCTCCAGGCCTTTATGATAATGAAGCTCCCCCAACTAAAACATTACAATAAATAAAACATGCCATTCCAAAGAGTTTGATCTGCTGTGTGTGTGTGTGTGTGTGTGTGTGTGTGTGTGTGTGTGTGTGTGTGTGTGTGTGTGTGTGTGTGTGT
>JBCNYH010000012.1:37922722-37937461 GCA_039654325.1 Tandanus tandanus
ACACACACACACACACACACACACACACACACACACACACACACACACACACACACACACACACACTTAGGGGCAATATGGAACAACCAGTTAGCCTAATGTGCGTGCGTTTGGACTGTTGGAGGAAACCAGAATATCCTGAGGAAACACAGGGAGCAAACTCAAAACATGTTTAAAACATGCAAACTCCACACAGAAACATCTGTGACTCAACCCCAAGACTTTCTAGTTGTGAAATGGAAGTACTAACCACTATGTCACTGTGCTGCCTGTTGATTATATTATTTATAATTAACAAATTTGTATTGAATTGAAAAAGAATGCCAAACACAAGCATTTCATTAGTACTTTTAGACTTTTGAGCCCCACTGTATACATTCATATATGTATATATTTAAAACTGGAGTATAATAAATACATTCATAGATATTCATTCTACATAATAGTTCCATTATTTAGAAAAAATCTGCAAAAAAATAGTTTTTGCCTAGTATGTCCTATATCAATCACATCAAGTATGAGGGGGGAAATAATGCAAAACATCCTCTATGATTTACACAACATACTACCACATTTGATTTCTAGCACAATTCACATAACAAATCATGCTACCTTTTACTTATCGTATTCCTCGATATAACAAATCCCCCTCACACTGATGAATACTAATTGTTTACTTTTTTTTTCCAAATAAACACAAATCTCATAACATGTCTTTGTGTTTATTGCTAAAAGTGGCTTTCAGTGTACTTACCTATCTGAGCACATGTAGACTCCCACGTGTTACAGACCGTTAGTGTGCATTGACTGTTACAATCAGGAAACAACTTGCACTAAGATCTGTGTCTGTTGGCAGAGAGGGGAAGTGCGTCATCTCAGACTTCTCAAATTCACAGTTTAGGCAAAACTCTATGCAAGACCAGTGAAGAGATGAACACCATTCATAGTACATGAGTACAACACAGCCCAAACTGTGCATTTTGATGAAACATAATCAGCTGTGCTACATATGGTGCACCGTGTATTGAACTTCATATGGATCTTTTTTTTTTCTTTCTTTCTTTGTTTCTTTTTTTTTTAAATGTAGAACAACTATATCCTTTATTTAATGTAAAGTCATCACAAAATGACACATTTTGTTTTATGCTGCACTCAATTGTGCACTATCAATTATGCAAAGGTTCTTTCAAAATGTACAAAGGTGAGTGAGGATGTGGGAAAGGAAGACATGCCACACTAACCATAACATGCACATATCAATCTTAACAAAATCAACAGATGGCTCTGAGGCAGTCTCCACCAAAATAGAAGCATTTATTACGACTTCCAATGGAAACTATTTTATGTGATATTTTTACTGTAAAATGAAATAAAATAAAGTTCACATGAATTTTTAGTGTACAGTTGTTCACAAAAGTTTATATACATACATTTATATAGAATTTGTGATTTTCTGGCCATTTTTCACTGAATATGAATGAACACACAAAATCTTTTCACTCATGGTTAGTGGTTGTGTGAAGCCATTTATTATCAAACAATTGTGTTTGCTCTTTTTGAATGATAATGACAACAGAAACTAACCAAATTACCCTGACAAAAAGTTTACATACTCTAGATCTTATATCTTAACCCTTGTGCCCTTTAGCATCATTGGCAGCTTGAAATCTTTTGTGGCAGCTGTGAATGAGGAACTTTATTTTCTCAGATGGTAAACCTGCTCATTCTTTTTGCTCATTCTTTTTTAGATAGCCACTCCAGAACCTTCACTTTATTCTGTTGTAGCCAATGACTGGCTGACTTGGCCTTGTGTTTACGATCATTTTCATGTTGGAACGTCCACTTACATCCCATGTGCAGTTTTCGGGCCAATGAGTACAAATTGTTCTCCAGAATTTTCTGATAACATGCTGTCAATGTTGACCAAGTTCCCTCTCACATTTTTCTTCAAGTGCCTCCTTATTATGCACATTGAAACAGCCACACCACTTTTTCTCAGAGTCCTGTATGTCACATGAATTTAGTTGTGGGGTTTTTTTGCATCCCAAACAATTTTCCTGGCAGTTGTGGCAGGTCGTTGGTCCACCTGCGTTTCAACAGAATCCCTCATTTTGCTGATTGGCATTCTCAGTTCCTTGGATATTGTTTTATATCCTTTTCCTCTTTTATAAAGTTAAACTACCTTCTCCTGCAGATCCTTTGATAATTCTTTTGCTTTCCCCATGCAGCACTGGCTGAAACATGCAAGGGCCATTAGGTCATTATGATTTAAAAAGAGCAAACACAACTGGTTGATAATAAATGGCTTCACGCAACCACTAACTATGAATAAAATAAAAGTTTTTGTATTACCATTCATATTCTCTGAAAAATGGCCAAATATTCCACCATGATGTAAACTTTTGAGCACAACTGTTAAGAAGTAGAGCTTTTGAATATTAATACTGCTAGGTGATTTAGAACTTGAGGCCATTTAAAAATCTGGCATTTTTACATGTATAGTATATCACTTTAGTACAGCACTTTAGTACAGCTTTAGTACAGCTCCAGAGTTTAGCACTTTAGTCATGAAACATGGCTTGGATGGTTGTCCTCTGTCCTGTCTGGTGTCTGCACGTGCCTACCACTGAGTTGATGCTTACTTGCATGATAAAGGGTATTATAAAAAATAAAAAAATAAAAAACATTTATTATCAATAACAAAATCAAAACCTCAAAAATAGAGGCTCATACACCACTGTTCAGACTTTTTCAGAATAAAAAAAAAACAATTTAACTCTTTTAGCCAGACAGCCTTGCAGGTAAATCATTGTTAATGGAGCAAATGTTGAAATCAAACGCTCAACAGAACATGAGCTTGTTAAACAGATAATTCACCCAACAAGACCAGTGAAAGCAGAATTCAGTAAGGCAGTTAAAAGCAAACCCAGGCTCAGACACCTATCAAGAGAAGTCTATCGGGAGCTCTGCTTTTAGGCAGTGCCTAAATCATTATTATGATTAGATAGTAATATCAATTGATTACATCGATATTATGATGTTTCTTTAATTGTAAGTACTTTTATATTAATTATTGTACAGCTTTGCTTACATCTTCTGTTGTACTATGGGTAAAGCACTCTGTGCATCTATTTCAACCCCTGGCAAAAATAAAAATAAATAAAAAATCGTAAAGGCACCTCACCTTGCCTTTTTTTATTTTTGCTTTGAATTTTCCAACCTGATGCCTTGACATCTTCTTTGGTCTACCTGTATGTGGCAGTAGTGGCTCAGTGGTTATGGCTTAGGAGTGCTGATTCAAAGGTCGAGAGTTCAAGTACCATCAAGCTGCCACTATTGGGCCCTTGAGCAAGGCCCTTAGCCCTTAATCACTCAGATGTATAAAAATGATAAATGTAAGTCGTTCTGGGTAAGAGTGTCTGCAAAATGCCATAAATATGAATGTATGTTATCCTTTTATAAAATACCCATTTTATTTATACAAATTTTAACATCTTTTAAAACTGCCAACATATTTGGCCAGAGTATATGTTATGAAGCCAAAAAAATTTTCAGCTTTTAAATAAAATTGTTTTGTGCTATTTCTGTGATTTGTTTATTTGATAGAAAACAAAAAGCCAGGGTGAAGATCCTTTACGCATAGTGATTCTATAATTTTTTCCAGGGGTTGTTTATCCACTTACCACTATACCACTTATCCATGAGAGTCATTGGGGAAGATGGAGCCAATCCCATCTGACTTCAAGCGAGAGGCACTGTGTACATCCTGAGCAGGTCATTAATCTTTTGCAGTGCTCACGTAGAACCATTCTCAATCACACCTATTGGCAATTTAGAGTAACCACTTGTCTTTGGACTGTGGGAAGAAACTGGAGTACCAGGAGCAAACTTACACAGGTGTAGGGAGAACATGCAAACTTTACATGGAATGGCCCTTAGCCAAGATTCGAACACTAAACCTGTATATTATTAACCATTTTTTTTAATGAAGCAGTTTGATGCTTATTTTTTGTAAGGGGATTTCCCAGAATTTTAAAAAAATCTAGTCTGTATAAAGTCAGCATTGTGTCACCATTGTCAAATGTATATCATTGTCTTTCAGATATGTTTATTACTCCAACAGAAGGCTTTGATGTTACTGCTGTGTCTCAAGGCCCAGAAGAATTTCATCAATAATCAAAGTCAAAGTCAAAGTCAACTTTATTGTCAAATATGCCATATATGCATGGCATACAGCACAGATGAAATTACACGTGCTGAAAAAATCACGGTGGAAACAGGCAAAGCAAAAAAAATAAATTATTTAATTAATTAAATTAAATTAAATTAAAAAATAAAATAAAATAATAATAATAACAGACATTTTAGACATAAAATAGACCTGAAGTAATGAAATGAAGAAATGAAAAAATAAGAAATTAAGAAATAACAGGTCTATTGTGCATAAAGTGAGGTATTGTGGTATAGTTCATGTGTGCAGGGTAAAGTGAAATGTGCAGTCCCTGAGTTCTGTGTGCAAAAAAAAAAAAAAATAATAATAATAATAATAATAATAATAATAATAATACTGAGATTGGATACAATAATGCTGAGATTGGAGTTGGATTAGATTCCTAAATCATAGTTTTCTCTTAGTTCATATTGCAATTGCTACACTGAGTACTCAGATGGCATGATGGTGTAGTGGTTAACATGTCTGCCTCAAAGGAAGAAGGTTCTGAGTTCAAAAATGTTTCTGTGTGGCATTAACATGCTTGCATGGGTTTCCTCCAACAAGCCAAAGATATGCACACCATGCTAACTGGATGTTTCAAATTGCCCCTAGGTGTGTGTGTGAATGGTTGTGTGTGTTGCCCTGAAATGGACTCTTAAGCTGTTCAGGTTGTACCCTGCCTTCACCCAGAGTTGGTTAAGATAGGCTCCAGTCTCCCTGCAACCCCAATAGGATTAAGTGGCTCAGCAAATGAATAGATGAATGAATGAATGAACATTGAGTACCCTACAGTGTTATTACCTGACCAGGTGTAGAGTGGTAGTGGGCATGGTGGCTCTGTGGTAGGCACTGTCACCTTACAGCTAGAAGGTTCTGGGTCCAAATCTCAGTCAGAGGCTTTTCTGAATGTAATTTGCATGTTCTTCCTGTCCTCATATGTGTTTCCTCGGGGTCCTCCAGTTTCCTCCCATAATCCATGCTCCTTATCATAAGAAGATGCTTATGTGATTAGCAAATTCCAAATATTTGAGTGTTTTTATTAGCCAAATCAAGTTTTATTAATTAGACTGCAGGTTTGCTAACTTCTGATCCCAGTTTGTTTTTGTTGAAGTCATTAGCCTAGGGTTTCACATACTTTCACCAACATACAGTTCAAAAAAGATATTCAGTATGGGCAAGGAAAAAGGAATCATTTGTGTGTTATTCGTTAAAACTGAAATTTCTTTTTTATTTTGAAAATGTAAATAAACAGTATATAAAAAGAAACAATGACAAAATAAATCAACAATTAAATAAATGACAAAAGGAAAAACAACAACAAGAACAACAACAGCAACAATAATAATAATAATAATAATAATAATAATAATAATTCATTCATCCATTTTCTAAACCACTTAATCCTAATTAGGGTTGCTGGTAGGCAGGTGCTCGTCACAGCCGACTTTGGGCGAGGACAAAGTACACCCTGGACAGCTCGGCAGACCATCGCAGGGCTAATAATAATAATAAAAATAATAATAATAATAAGCAGAAGAAGAAGAAGAAGAAGAAGAAGAAAAACAGTAAAATTGTCAACTGTATCATATTCGAAAAGGAGTGGAAAGAAGAATAATCTTATTTAATCCTATCCGTACCTTTCAATTATTGAACGTTAATAATGTACCCACTTCCTGGTTGATATCCCCCCTTTGTGCACCTCTCATACCTCAAAACATGTACAATTCTACAAAGTTTTTTACAAAAAAGAAGAAAAAAAAAGCAAACACATAAAATAGCTAAAAGTAAATAACAATATCGAATAATTCAGCTATAAATTAGGAAAGAACCAATAAAGTAACTCAATTCATTATTATTAACTTTTTCTTGCCATCTAGCCTTTCTTTTCTGCAAAAGTCTTTAACATTTACAATGATTGGTGAAAATGTGTAATATCTAATAATCTCGCTCCATGAAATAACACATGGACAAGTTTAAGAGAGTGTGATGTGTCTGTAAAATATATCTAGAAAAAATTGGTCACACAAACAGATAATGTTAGTTACCCAGGCAATGGGGCAGCACTCAAAATGATACACATATTGTATGTAATGGCATGTGTAATCCTGAAAGTACCCACTCAACAGAATATTTTGAGTGGTGAGCTTGTGTGGGTAAAGCACTGTGTGAGAGGTGAATGTTATTTATGAAGAATGTAGAACAGTTTTCTCAGCTGCACAGTAAACGAAGATACGTGATTAAGGCTTGGTTGATTCTAACACATTATTCTATAATGTAGAGAATAAAAAATATAGTGGTAAGTTATTTTGGCATTTAAATTTGCTGTATGATTCTACACTCTGGACTCTGTACAGCATCATTGTTCAACACATAGCAAACAGGTATCATTCTGTCAGCCTTAGAAGACCAGATCAAATTTCTTTGCTTTATCAAAACTGCACTCTTGATGCAAAGCAGAAGTGACATTTGACTCTTGTTTATATCTGTCAAGAAAATTCTATAAAGATTTTGGTTACCGTTATGAAACAATCAGTTTATTCCCAACTTATGAAAAAAAAAATTCATCCTTACTGTTAAGTGTGTGGCAAATCAGTTAACGCTTTTCACTCACATCCTGTTACCATTGTGTTTCACTGTGCATTTGGTTGAGAGTTGACTCAGGCCTGGTCATACAGAAATCATGAGTCTGGTTCCTCTTAAGGTTTCTTCCTCATGTCAATTGAGGGAGCTTTTCGTTGCCAACCTCGCCTCGAGCTTGCTCATTGGGGATGTGTAGGGTTTGAAGAAGTAATATTTAAATTCTTTATCAAATTTGTTTTTACTTTGGAAAGCTGTGACAATGTCAATTGTAAAAAGCGCTATACAAATAAAATTGAATGAAATTGAATTGAATTGAGTGACTGCTTACTTGTGACACCCACACACACACACAGGAAACTAATCAATCTAATCAATATCTTCTTCTTGTACTTAAAAAATAAACAAAAAATTGTGTGTGTGTGTGTGTGTGTGTGTGTGTGGGTGCATATGTACACATAGAGTAAAGCAGATAACATTAAAGGAAGTCAGAGGAAGCATATACTTGATGCTCAACTGATAATCTGATGAAAAAAAGCCACTGCTGTACATTTTTTTAATAATGCTTTTTTAAATTATTATTCAGTTGTTGATGTGACTAAAATGGAGGTTCCTAGCCAACTCCGGGTGAAACCGGGGTCATTCGGCTGTCCATCAATATTGATGATAACTATGATGTGGTTCTGGTCTTCCAAGAACGATTGAGGACTCTTAGGCTTGCCTTTGATCTGCAATATCTGCAACAAGTATTACACTGAAAGTCAGAATGAGTTGGCTTGTTGTGTCTGGTGTTGTGGGAATTTTGGTACTTTTCTTGCCTTCTCTGCTCTACTGCCGCCTTGGATTGCCCATCTGTCACTTGCCTTTTTGGACGATCCATGGCATCTTCTTCCCAGGTGGTGTCATCTACTGTATGTCACAGTTTTTCATGTGACACTTGAGGATGTCCTTGTAACGTAGTTTTTGTCCTCGTCTTTTTCTGTTTCCTTCACAAAGGTCTCCATAGAAGACGACTTTTGGGAGATGGGCATCTGGCGTCCTTGCCATATCTGATGCTCATCTCAGTTGTGAAGCTGTTATCAAAGCTTCTACGCTTTCGGTGTCATTTGATTTTAAGCTGTTGTCTCAAGTGATGGAGTTGGATCCTTGTTAGTTTCTTGATGTGCCTGTGGTATAGGATCATGCATTCAGTGCAATACAAAAGTGCTGGAAGAACAGCTGTGTTGTAGATCCTCATCTTCGTGGCCAGTTTGAATCCATGCCTAGACCAAAGTCTCTTGTCTAGCAATCCGGCTGCTTGGATTCTTCTGTCCACCTCTGCATCTGAAGAGTTTGTGTATATCACAGTGCTGCCTAGATATGTGAAACCAGGCTACACCCTGGACAGCTTGTCAGACCATCGCAGGGCCAACACCGATACCAGTATTGGAAATGCTGGCGATACTGGCAAAAATGCTGGTTTGGTATTGGCGGGTACCCTAGTCTATGCACTGATCTGATACCACATGATAGAACAGTGGTTTCACACAAATTAAGCCACTCTTTTTCACTCACTCACTCATTTTTCCAAACCATTTAATCCTACTAGGTTCGGGATGAGGCTGGAGCCTATCTTATTCGACACTGTGCGAGAGGAAACCCATGCAAGCATGGGGGAACATGCAAACTCTACACAGAAATGCCTAACTCTGGGACTCAAACCCAGGGACTTGAACCCTTCTTTCTGTGAAGCAGACATGCCTACTGCTACTCCGCCCTTTTTTTATTACAGTTAACAATTATTTGGCAAATGTAAGGTGAATGTTGGTGAATAGTCCCCAAAATGGAATGTCTCAAGGATTATTCATTGGTATTCACTGACCTCTATTCATGGGAAAATAAGAAAAGCAAATTAAAGCATGACTGTTATGGTTTATTTTTACTTTTTTAAAGCATGACAGCAGTCATGCACACACTTTTTATCTTGGGAAAAATAAGAAGACTTTATTGCAAAGCTTTCTTTGAATAGTTTGGGCATTTTGTTGCATTTCTATGATTTTAGAATTATTGACCGTTGTAGACCATGAGCTTTTGTCCACCATTTTGGTTCAAGATGCACCAAGTTTGTGAGAACTGCGTGATCCAATTGGTCCACTATCAGTAGATTAAAAACATTAGTATATATTACTTGGAATTGACACAATCTGATTGGTCCACTATCTCGGGTTTAGAAAACATTATTCTGAATGTATAACGCTTGAATCAAAATGCATCAAAACATTCTGTTAGCACCGCAGCAGTATTATCTTGTCTAAAAGGGCACAGGCCACCTGATCATTCTCTGTCTTGGTTAAAATATGTATATATAAGCTATAAACATCTCATTTCAGTCTGTTTTTCTTGTATATCTTTGTAGTTTATACTGATTTTAAATTAGTATGTGAATACACCTTTTTATGGATCTTATGTGTCCGTGTAGTATACCTAACTCTAAATACGAGTATGCTAAAACACTCTCCAGTGCTTATTAACTCAGCTCAAAGCGCAGAGCACACCAGACCAGTCTCTATTATGGTTAAAGTATGTAAAAATCTCATTTTATTTTTCTATTGATTAACTTTCTGCATAGCAGTAAAACTCTGAAAAGGGTTTAAAGAGACGTCATTATGCAGCTCTTAGACTCTGCACCTGCTTGTGCTGGGAGTTCACCTGCATCCATCATGATTTTAAAAAATGTCATGGTTAAAATACGTGAATTAAAAAACAAACAATCAAACAAACAAACAAAAAACCCTAACATAAATAATAACCATAAATACCTAATATAATGCATAGCTCTGAAAATGTTTGCATTTGTTTTCAGTAAAGAAACAGCCATAATATAACTTACTGTCTTTTTAATGGTATTCAAAAACTTATTTCTCCTCAAGAAGAAAAATCATTGACTAAACAAGAACATTTTCCAAAAAGAGCAAGTGTACTCAACACCGATGGTGGCAGAACGCGCAATATATTTTCTTCATTTATTGGGTTTCCTGTGTGGCCAAGTGAGCAAGAACGTGATACTAAAATCAAGCTCATTTCTGCTATAGAAATCTTGCTTTGGTTTGCTTTTCTATGTTTCCACTTACATACTAAATTCTGTGTTTCCACGTACATACTAAAACTCTGAAAGAGGTTTAAAGAGACGCCGTTACACATTTCTTATGCAACTGCTCTGCACAGAGCTCACCTGCTCCATGAAAAAGAAACCCTTAAATCTTGTATTTTGCTTATATTAATGTGTAATATATAGTAAAGGCAGTTATGTTCTTCAGGCTCAGTGGATATCACTGAATTTGACTGAAGTTCCATCTGTTCCACAGCATCCATCTCCCCTTTGGTGAATAATGGTTAATTATCCAGAGATAGGTATATAGTATAATAATATATAGTAAATATTAATATATATTACAAGCTATGCTGAGTATATGAGTACAACAAGAGTAGAAAAGCCCAAATATCATTTTAAAATAGAAAAGATCAAGCATTAGCATTTTAGTATTGTTATCTAAAATGAAGATGTACATGCAAAATTATTAAGTGCTTTTTCATATCCAGGATAAAAGAAGTAATGTGCATATGCACACATACATTTTATTAGTTTCTCTTATGAACCTATGTAGTTGCACAACAGAAACATACATTTCATATATTAAAAATATGCATTTCACAACATCTGTACACTCTCTGTACTACACTACCCATAAATTTTCTTATGTGATGAAATCCATATGATACACTACAAAAAAAAAACATAGAAATCTGTTCTCTGTTAATGATCTGGCATTTGATCTTTAAATTGAGGTCAACAAAAAAAACATGCGATAAGTGCCTATGCTGTGAAAATGTAGAAAAATGTGAATTCAGTGAGGCAGTGTTCTTTGACATGAAACTCAAAAATACAGTAAAATCTATTAACAGTTACACAGTCTATGAGTTTGAACACACTTCTGACACAGTGCATATAGACAGAGTATGAAACGTCAACCATGGCCCTGCCTCCTGCACTTAGCTGAAGCATTCTTTTTCTGTCACTCATCCCCACTTTTCTCAGAGCCTGTTCCTATGGTCATCTCATAGCAGGATTCGGTGCTTGGCTCTGGAGAGAGCCGACTGAAGTCAAAGCCTTTGTTCCCAGACCCCATACGCTTACGATTACGGGCTCCTGGCTGATACAGCTGCATGGCAGGTCGGTCCTGTTCCCAAGACATGGAGACACAGAACAGAAGAGCAAGGGACTCACATTTTACATCTCTGTGATTGCAATAAACCTTTCACAAAGCCCTATTTTAGCAGAATAGAAAAACTCTCTGGCTCTGATCAGTGTCCTTCCAATGTATATAAACTTAAGAATAGCACACGATAGTTTAACGTTTTTGACAGCAAACTCTCTATAATATCCTGGGTTTTATATATATATATATATATATATATATATATATATATATATATATATATTTATATTTGTATTTTTATATATAAAATGTGTAGGAAAAATTGGACAGTGTTGGTCTTGTCCTTGGTTCCATTGAAATTACTTTTGGCATATGTTAAAAACGTTTGCATTAACATGTTGTGGCATTTGCTGTCAACAACGAGGCCTAGCATGGTAAGGTGTGGGGCCTCCCAGCGTATATCAATGTGGTATCCCCTCCCCTTGGGTAGAAAGGCTCAAAGACTAGCTGTACCTTGGCTGGCAGAGCCCCTCCTATCTGGTCTGGCCCCTCAGACTGGGAGGTCCTTTTCTCCTGATGCACTAACACAGACTGAGAGACATGTTGCCTTCCATCAATCATCAGCCCAAAATTGCCAACAGCTAAATTTACAGCTAACTGCCTCGACAGCACATCAGCATTCATAACACAAGCCTGGGCTGCAGTACAAACCCCAGGAGGGAAGAGGATTTGTATTGCAAACCCACTCATATAATCAAACCTCAAAATAATGATTGTGATGAAAAGTCTAAAGAAAACTTGTTTTAGTGACTGTAACATTGTATGTGCCATATAGCTGAGTGTTGCACAAACAGGCTGAGGAATACTGTTGGTTTATGCTCACACTGCCATGACACGTGCTTGTGTTGTCCTTAAATAATGTAAAGAGATGTGCTTAATGATTAGCCTAATAAATTTGCTTCCATTTTTGCTACATGCTGAGTAGATAAATAATACATTGATAGCACTCATGTCTGTTGTTTGCAGTACATAGACTATGTGTCTGATGTTTTGTCAGCATTTGCTCACCTTATTACGAATACGCTCCTTCCTGCTCCCCATGTCATCTCTGTCCTCCTTGTTTGACTTGTCTCCAATCTCAGGGCAGTAGGAGTAGCCATGGTGGTGGCCATCTTTCTTTGCCCGGTCATGACAGTATCCTTTACCCCATTTGGTCTCCTCCTTGCGGCGCATGAACTTGTCAAACTCATAATGATGCCGCTGCTGCTTGCGCTCCTCTTCTCGTCCCCTCTGTTCTTTGTCTCTCTGCCGGCGGCAATGACCATCCCTCTGCTCCTTATCACTCTCCAACTGAACTCTACTATAGAATAGAAACCAAGAAGAGGAACAAACATTCTGGTTGTAGTACTTGAGATGGTGCGACTGAAGGCTTGTAGAGAAATCCCATTTATATCTATTCATATACAGCATGGAAATATTTTGTACTTGTCTTTAGGTTCCTTTAGCTTGGTATGACCTGCAGATTTCTCCCACTTGTTTCTCTCCATCTCTCCACTGTCTCCTTTGTCTTTCAGTCTGTCTGATTCCACCTCCTCATCCCTGTCACATTTCTTCAAAAGCTACAAAAACACGAGGATTATTATTAACTGCAATGCAGCAGTTTTCATTGAGCCCTCTGGACAAAACAGCCTTGCTGGCAAATAACATCTATCTAAAGTAAGAATCTGAAAGAGGAAGGGGTTAGACCTTGATTTTTATATCCTTTTCAGAGAGTTTCTTCTGCTTCTCTGCCTCTTTGCGCTTTCGCCTCTCTTCTTCTCGACGTTTTCTTTTCTCCTCTTCCCTTTGCCGTTTCTTCTCCAATTCTCGGCGCCTCCTCTCCTCCCGTTTTTCTTCTCGGATCCTCTTTATTTGAAAATTATATTAAAAGGAAAAAGGAACAAAAGCATAAATATGTCCTTAAAGTACTCATACATTAATTAAAGAGAATCTAAGAATAGTTCACATATTCCACCTGCTTCTCCAACTTCTTGTTCTTAATGTATTCCAGAAGTGGTGTTGTCCTTTTGGCTGGAATCAAGGGAAATTAAAAATAAATAAATAAATAAATAAAAACATGAATTATTTTGCAGTTAAATATTTTGCAGAAATAAGAGTTACCTATAACCGAACAGTTTCAGTAGATGCCATCATTAGTTAATGCGGCGTGTTTCTGGTAATTGTGCATACAGTATTTACCTATAAGCTCTCTTGTTTTAGCCTCAATTTCTCCCAACAGTGTCTCTGGATTAGCCATTGACTTCTCCTCATCACAAGAATAGTTCTCCAGAAATCGTCTGTATTCTGGATCTAACAGGGAGGAAAAACAAACCTTTGGATATGTGAATAATAAAAAACTAACATTAAATAAAAGTACCTTTCAACAATCACAAGTACCTTCTTCAATGCTTCCTGCTTTGGCATCTTTCTTCTTGAGCTTCTTCTTGGAAACTTTCTGAAATGGTGCAAATTCTACAATGGCTGGATATTCTTGACCTAAATGAAAGACAAACAAAGACATTATTTACATTATCCTTTTAGTAATTGGTCTGAAGCAACAATCAAGTAAAGATAATTGCAGCCCATGGACATTGTTGATTTATTCCACACATTTCACCCTCTTTAACACAGTGCCTATAGATAAAGGTAACATAACAACACCAAAGTGAAATTAGATTTTTCAATCACGTATTATATATGAATATATGTAACATATGAATAGGTATAGGTGAATAGGTGAATATGAATGGGTGAAAAAAGTTAGAATAAAGGATAAGTGCTGCCTGCATATGCAAGGCAGGGTAAGATGTACTGAATTTAATGATAAAAATATTCACCCTGTGTGTACACAAAAATTTGAATATACCATGTCATCAAAGGCAATCAATATACTGTTGTTACTGGAAAACACAAACAAAAAGAGTACTTTCACCTTGGGATGTATGAATCACTAATACGCTATCTCTGGCAAGTTTTGTTATGATTCTGGAACATGTTAGGAAAATACTACTTGAGCAGCTGGATTTGATTTGAAGTTAATAAGAATCACTTTAATTGCTGGCACGTGTGCACTGACTACTGTTTAACATGGGTTTGAATGTAACTGGTTAATTGTAAACACCCCAACTAACATCCCAATTATAAAAGGGTGTGCACATGTGTGCAATTACATTATCACATATTTTTCCCTCCTAAAAGATTGAACTTTTTTTAATTGTACAGATTTTAAATCACATTAAAGGTGGCAAAAGTTCTGAAATTATTTATCTTTGTCTCATTTTTACATCGCAAAAACTCAGCATTTAAAAGGGGTGTACATGTTTATATTAGCTGTAGGTGAAAATCATTCACAGCAATCATTCACTGTAAACCAAAAGAACATTGCGTGTGGGTGAGTGGAAGTACAGTGGACGACCAGTCTGCTGACTGACCTCACTAAAAATTGGACACCAGATCTGGTCCTCTCTTGGGTAAAGGCGGTCTTGTCTGGTGTCCCAACTGTTGCATCCTCCTGACCTTACTCTCTCTTTTATTTTACAGATGAACACATCACACAGAGGGCTGGGGGAGGAACACCCCATGCTGTTCATCAGCAGGAGGCTGAGAAGCACAGAGGGAGAGAGCTGCTAGCACAAACTGTGTGTGTGAGTGTGTGTGTGTGTGTGTGTGAGTGTGTGTGTGTGTGTGTGTGTGTGTGTGTGTGTGTGTGTGTGT
>JBCNYH010000012.1:37941381-37954024 GCA_039654325.1 Tandanus tandanus
GCCCTCGCCCAGAGTCGGCTGAGATGGGCACCAGCCTCCCCGCGACCCAAATTAGGATTAAGCGCTTCAGAAAATGAATGAATGAATGAATGTGTTTCCCTTTCTGAGAGGTATCTTGGCTAAATATCCTCAAACGGAATACATTGCATTAAACAAGGTATTCTTCTATTAACATTACCATTGGTGTATAACTCCGACTTCCACACTGCACTTCAGTCAAAGTCATTTTAGTAACTTTCTTATAGGTTCTTCAATGATTGCAGTGTTTTGCATTGATATTTTATTGTAAGCTTATCCACATTTTATTTCCAGTCCACTGTAAGGCTTTCATTCCAGATACACTGCAAAATAGATGTGCATTTAAACCCAGGGACTCTAGGAGTGGAAGGTATTTTACTCAAGGTTATGTTAGTCTGCTGAAACATTACCAGGTCCTGTCCACAAACTGCTGGACTAAATGTGCTTCATTTTAGTCAAGAAAGCAGATGAACGAGCACAATTTCCGACACTGTGGACAGTATAACAGAATATCTTACTGGCGGAGGAAGCTTCTCTTACCTGTAAGGAAAGTTTCTTTGGAGTTTGCGCCTGTGTTGATGCGCAGTCGGGTTGAGGGTCTCTCCGGTGTGGACACGGAGCTTTTGGCACTCGGTAAGAACGTGGAGCAGGTGTCCAGATCCCCACACACATGCTCATGAGTGTATGTAATGTTGGCTTTGGAAGGCGTGCAGCCCATCTCTGGTACTCCTACAGATCACCTGTCATCTTCCAAACGATCTAACTCTGTCTGACTCAGCTGCTATTCACTTGCTGTGACTGAGCTAAAGAGCCATGACGTTAGAGTTCAGTGGAGAGGCGGTGTCTTTACTGAAGAACTGGGTGGTCGGGGGAAAAGACACAAAAATACTTTCATCAGTTACAGGTGAGACCAATTTAGAATAGATCACAGAGGGTCAGTGGCAAAACACGAGTTCTTTGATTTACATTTTGGTTAATGTATATTTATAATAAGAAATATTTTAAAACTCTAAACAATCTGGTCCAAGTAAAGAACATATCCCTAGAAGTATGAGATGCTAAACCAGGGGTGTCAAACTTATCTTCACTGAGGGCCTCGTCACTAAATTTGTAGGGTCATGGAGGGCCGAAAAAAAATCACTGAATATCTATTCAAAAAGGGCAACCATGAAATTTGCATGACAAAATGATCACTTTTCATTGCTAACCACACCTGACAGCAACAAGCTAGCTTGGCACCTTTCTTGAGTCGACTGACTAGCTGATTACTTGAAATAGGCTGCTGCCACCTAATGGAAGGATCATGAATAAGTTTATGGTAATGGTTGGTAGAAAGAATGTACGATAAACACATTCATAAACACCTTAAAAGCTTTCATGGGCAACATAAAATGAGCTGGTGGGCCAGATTTGGACACCTGTGTTCTAAACTAATTCTTCAGTAACCATCTGATCGTGATCAGTGTCACAGTGAATCTATAGCCAATTCCCATGACATTAAGAGTTCATTCTGGCTGGTACAGCCATTCACCCTGTTGCAACAACTTCTAGCCAGTTCGACTACCTTCATGTTTTTAAACAGAACAAGCCCAAATGACACAGAGATCATGCACAAAACTGCACATATACAGCAACCTGAGCTCAGGATTAAACCCAGGATCCTGGCACTGTGAAGCTGCCAACAAAGAATTGTTTCGTCTGTAATAATCCAGTGTTTTTGCTAATAGGCTCTAGTACAAGATAAGCATGAACAAAAACACCAATGACAATGTGTAAAAATATTGACACAGGGTTTATTGTAGGAATTGCTTTTTTCCCCCCCTTTGAAACCCCTTTGCATTCAGCTCGGTATATTTATTCGTAGTAAAAATCCACATGGGTGCAAAATACAAAGACACCATAGATTCTGATGGCTCATGTGAGATCTTCCTCAGCAGCTCAGTCATTCGTAAATACTTTTTTCTTGCTATATTCTCCAGAACCATTTAGTACTCAGGTTCAGTACAGTCATCACGTGCTGGTGTCAGACATGGAGGTTTCTAGCGCCAAGTCATTCTCACGCAAGTCACATTCTAAGAGAAAGCGCTGGAAGGACATGAAGCTGCTCTCCTCCACAGCCTGCGGCTGATTCTCACTCTCTTCGGCTGAAGTGCTGAGTATCTTCTTTAAGGCTGTTGTGCTGGGGATCATCTTTACTTTGTCCTTGATATCTGTTCCTGTGCCAGAGAGAAGCAATGAGCTCTGAGCATGTTGGTACACAAAGCAACAGGTTCTCTGATGTAGTGTGAACTTACCTATATATGCATCAGAGTCACCAATGTACATTTCAATGCAGTGCCCAAGCATTGTAACAGAAAATGTGTCATCCCTTTTCAGACCAAGTGCCTACAAATAATAATAATTATTAACAACAAGAAGAACTTCACAGCACTTGTTCTCACTGAAATGTTAAAGATCTTTTCTTATCGTGACGAGAACGTTTGCTATTAAAAGAGCAGCCGGATCACCTACAGTGTGAAAATAGTCAATAGCACTTTCAAAGTCTCCCATAAGGCTGTGGACATAGCCGATAGCTGAGTAGGTCGATGCATGCTGGGGGACAAGGACCAGGGCCTGCCGATGGTATTCCAAAGCCTGCTCATACTTCCTGGGGAAAAGAAATAAATTACAATCACAGTATACAATGACTAATGGAGCGAAAACACAATAACTGACCTTTCGAGTGTTATGGGTACTCGGACACACGCATACTCTGTCTAACTTGAAGACGAAGTTGAACGTGTGATTAGATCCCAGCGTTAGACCTATTGGAAAGTTCATGTCTATATAAATGTAATGACTATTGTAAAATTTCTTTACTTTAATACAAATTCCGTAAACTCTCAAATGTTTAGTAATAATAACGAACAATAATATATAATAATATAGCTCACGCAAAAAGTAATAATTTACTAGGACCAAGCGTGCACTCATGGACTGCAGACAAACACACACAATTTCCTGTGGAACGAAAATCAGTGCGTCACAGTACCTTCCGCGCAGCTCACGCAAAATGTAATAAGCAGCAACAATGCTGCTACTTCTAACAATAATAAACAGATTTATGCACTGCTTAACAGCAGAGCTCCCCATGAGATTTTTGAGAGCTGCTCTTTTATAAATAATTCATTATTCTGTCGATGTTTTAAAAGTTTACGCCAGGTTCTCCAGAAAAATTAGTAGAAGCTTTGCATAAAATACTTAAAATTATTTTTTCTTGTTTCGGTTTAAAAAACAACCCATTTAAAAAATAAAAAATAAATAAAAGGTTTTCAGGAAATGTCTTCGTATACATTCTTGGATGTCAACATGTTAAATTCCTGCCAGAGAGAGAACAGCCAAACACTGCGATGCACACAGAACACGGGACGTACAAGTCACGCCAAATCAAAGTATGGTGGTCCACTTGCACGGCCCTTATTAATTAATTAATAAGTATAAATATAATGATTTATTCACGAGACAATAAATATCCACGATTTATGTGTCAAGTGTTTATTTATTCATTTTTAAAAGAACGAGGCTTAAGTATTTATTTGAACAGAACAGAACAATGATAGATGATTTCAGTTGTTGTTTTACTGCATTCTGAACGGCCATCACCACCTACCTTTCAGTGCAAAAGCCCCTAAATACCTCATTCCAAAATAAACACTTGAAGAAAACGTGAAGCACATGGTCTTCAAGTATGAATTGCAAGTGCAAATGAATAATTCATTGCACTGCAATAACACTATAGACTATTTGTGTTGTAAAATACTCTATTTATGCAGAGAGACAGGAGGAGGACTAGAGAAGCAGAAAGAGAATAAACAGGAGATGAGGGATTCAGTAGATCCACTGCTTCTGAAAGCTCTTCATTAAACACTAGCATTCTGGGTAATTTTAGAAGCCTGTCCTTTTCACGGTTCTGTACACCGTACTTAAAGATAATGCAGTCTATTGATGGGATATTTTGCAAAATAAAAGCAGCACCACTCAAACGTTTGTAAACAAAGTTGAATGAGCAGTAGTTGAATAATTATATTATTTTTTTTAATTAATTATATATTTATTTATTTTTTCTTTAAATAAATTAATTTCTTGTTGAGGTTTAACGTGGAAGTACCAAAAAATAAATAAATAAATAAATTGCAGAGACATTGCAGTCTCAGCAAGTAACTTACTTCAGCTTTCGGCACACATGACCTAGGTTGTTTAGCAACGGCTCCCATTTGTCCACTGTGACCTAGAGAAGAATATGTTTACTTAATAGCAGCGTCCCATCTGTAGTCTACAGAACACTTTTCAAACAAAACATTAAAGAAAATCAACAACAGGACTGACCCATTTTATTCAAAGTGATATACATGTGAGAGAGGTTAAACCTGAGTAGCTGATGGTTAAAAGTCATGTTCAAATGAAGCAGTTGCGTTTTGGGATTTGAACTTGTACCCTTCTCAGTAGCAGCCTTAGCCACTGAGCCACTGTCTGAAATTTCACTTCAATAATCCAGAGAAAATTACAAAAATTCTCTTATATTGATAAATACCTCATTGCCAATAGCTTTGATCTTCTCCAATGCATCCAGAAACAACTTTTCTGCTGTCTTCCAGCTGAAACAGTGGAATTGATAAATCAGCAATGTCACAACTACACAGAAATGAACAACATGCAACGTAATTACCTTAAAGAGTACCACTAGTGGTCATCCTTACAGCATAATTTGTGTGTATGAACTAAGTTTAAACAATACAGACACTTATTTTAACATAAATGACCATAAAAAGCACAACACGGTACTTTTTTCCCCGTGGATTATTAGCGGGGGCTGAAATGCGGGGGTTAGCAGTCATTTCCCCGGAGGTGACGTCAACAAGTTGGGTGGGATTGTCCTGCATAAGTAAACAAGCAGAGCTATTCAGCGAGTGACATTTTAGGCGATTAAAAAAAAAAAATGTGTTCAGGAAGCAACTATGGCTAGCAATTTTGAGGAAATGGGTGTAAATGGTTACCTATATGAACCAGAGAGGAAGGAGTCTTGGGGAGACTCTGAGGATGAGAATGCTGCCAAAATGGTTCATGCAGCCAACGTTTTTGTCAACTCGGCTTTCCTGTCATCAATTGGTTTAGGAACACAAAAGAAATGTTTTCCGCAATTTCTGCGCTTGTTGTTTATGTGGCTCAGCATCAGGCAATAATGTATTATGATGGATGGGGTCAATGATGTAGCCCAGCCAATCCAACGAGTTCACGTCACTACCAGGCTGGAACTTCCAATCAAAAAGGCAGCATGTCTCTGAGCATGCCTCGTGTTGTAGCACTCGCACGCACTATAAAATCGGGTAAGGACTGATGTTGCCGGAATGAACCGCAATATTGTTATACGTGATTGTTTTATATAACTAGTATCACTAATTCACCACAGGTACTCTTTAACGTGTCTAAAACAAAGACTCCTTACTCTCCATTCTGGAACGCCACCACGGCAACCTCATGGATGACGAATGGATCCTCTGGAGCGATGCTCAGAGCCTGGCTAAAAAAGCGCTCTGCTAGTTTTGGGTTGTTGGTGAGGCCATACTCCAGACCGATATACAGCATGGGTAAGTGACAGCTGGAACAAAAAAGTACAGTCAGTACACATTCATGTTTTGCAAATGAGCATAAAATAAAATTTGTGCTATGCACAACTTGACGCAAACACATGTATAGCGGTGGTTGAAAGTTTGTGAACCCTTTAAAACTTATTTCTGCATGAATACGCCTCGAGTTGTCATTTTGTCACCGTTTATTGCACATGTGTAGGTCACTTTGCAAAAGTGGACCAAATGCAGTTTGAGCAAAACACAATGTGTATCTGCACAATTTGAGGAGTGGTTTAGAAAGCCTATATAAAGGATCAAAAATGTCCACTATTGTTAGTCTAGTACACGTCATAATGCCACATCTATCACGTGAACGTCTCCGGGCAATGGGTATGGTGGGGGCCGGGTTGAGCTTCAGTGAGGTAGCGAGGCATATGGGCTGTACACAACCCACCATCAGAAACCTGATCAACCGCCACAACATGACAGGGTCACTTGACGAGAGGCCATGTCCAGGGCGAGAGAGAGTGACTCCCTCCCAAACAGGATCGCTACATCCGGTTGCAGCACTTGTGGGACCGGTTTCGCCGTGCACCATCACAGTAAATCACCGCCTGTATCAACGCAAACAGAGGCCATACCCGACACTGACTGTTGAGCCTTTCGTTTTGGCAGGTGCCATTTTGTTTTGTTGTTTTTGATATGCATAATTTATTCTTGACACTTTTCTTGGTTGTTTTTTGAAGCCAACATGCTAAACAAAATTATCCATATTACAAAAATCCAGTTTTGGGGACCAGAAAAAAAAATTGTCAAAAATTATGGTCTCAAAGTTTTTAATGACTGTCAGTGTAAATAAAGAGAACCCAGTTAAACAAATGGGGTGTCATTATTTTTGTCCCATCATTTATTTATTGAGGAAAATGATTACATATCTGTGAACCTTTTCTTTCAGTATCTGGTATGACCCCCTGGTGCACTAAATGTTTCCATCCACTATTAATCAGATTGATCGGCACATCAGCCTGGAGGAATTTTAGCCCATTACTGTGTGTGGGACAGCTTCAATTCTGGGATGTGGTAGGTTTCCTCACATGAACTGCTCACTTCAGGTTCTTAAACAACATTTTTACTGGTTTCAGGGCAGGACTTTGAGTTGGCCATTCCAAAACATTAGCTTTGTTCTATTTTTAACCATTCCATGGTAGAACGACTTGTGTGTTTAGGGCTGTTGTCTTGCAGCAGGACCCACAATATCGAATTTCAGTTCATCAACAGATGTCCTGATATTTTTCTTAAGAATTCACTGATATAAATCAGAATTCATTGGTCCATCACTGATGCCATGCTGTCCTGGCCCAGACGTAGTGAAACATTTTTCCCTTCTGGCTCGTCCATGTGATCTTTAGCAAACTGCACACAGGCAACAATGTTCTTTTTTGGAGAGCAGTGGCTTTCTCCTTGCAACTCTGCCATGCACACCACTCTGGTTCAGTGTTCACTGATGGTGGACTCAAACATTAGCTAATATGAGAGGTCTTTAGTTGCTTAGAAGTTAGCCCAGCTTCCTTTGTGACCTCACTGACTATCACACACATTACTCTTGAATGATCTTTGTTGGGGTAGTGGTAACTCAGTGGCTAAGGCTCTGGGGTACCAATCAAAAGGTCGAGGGTTCAAGTCCTAGTACCACCAATTAGCCACTGCTGGGCCCTTGAGTGAGGCCCTCAACCATCAACTGCTCAGTTGTATAAATGAGACAAAAATGTAAGTCGCTCTAGATAAGAGCGTCAACGTAAATGTAAACCACTCCTGCGGAGGGTGACGCTGGTCTTCCATTTATACACAAATGCTTGACTGTGGATTGGTGGAGTCCAAACACCTGAGAGATAATTTGGTACCCATTTCCAGCCTGATCAGCATCAACAGCAAACGGGGCACCCACTCACACCTGATTGTCATCCAGAAAACACAACTGATTTCATTACATAATTTTGCCACTCAAAAATATGCAATACAAGTATATAATTTTTGGCTTGTTTAATTGGGGTTCTTCTTTAGTTACTTTTCAGACCTGGGTGAAAATCTGATGATGTTTCTAGTCATATTTATGCAGAAATAAAGTTCTAAAGGGTTCACAAACTTTCAAGCACCACTGTATCTATAACTGTAGTTGTTGTTACCCTTTCATTAGCTGGGCGGCTGTGAAGTAAGCTGCCATGGCTTGGTCATGCTCACTTTCCACTGCAAACGAATGACCATATGCTATCCACGCTGGCCCATATGTACGCTCCAGTGTGGTGGCCTTACTACAACCCAAACAAAACATCACACTGACTAACAGTCCATCAGAACTTTTGATCATCAGTACTTTTCTCACTAGCTTCAATTCACTGCAGCGCACCAGCATAGTGACCCTCTGCATGTGCCACTGTTCAACATTACTCAGGAAACTACATAGGTTTTTAAAAAAAATCAACAGCCTTAATTTAGGGCCAAACAAGGGCTGTAACACGCTGAAGTGAAGAGGACTTACCTTAAGTACCGCCGTGCATGTTCATTTTTATGCCCCACCATCAGATAGTAACATCCAACAGCAAACCATGAGACCTAGACACCAATTATTATACAGGAAATTAAGAAACAGTAAAGAAATCGAGAGTGCTGCGTATATGCGTTACATCATTAAATACGGCACTCACTGGGTTATTGGGGTATAAATCCACCAGCTTATGAGAGAGGTAAAACAATTCTGCAGATAAAAAGCAATTAAACTTCAGGCATAGAAACATTTTCATGCAGAAGTATAAAATGAGGCAGTCCACAGTCTTACCATTTGCTTTGCTCAGCTCCACTAGGGTTCCAATGTGCACCGGTAAACAATTAGCATGAAAAGGGTCTTTGACCATTACCCTGAACAAAAACACATGATAAGAGGATTAGCAAAGAAAGAAAGCAGTTACAAACTAACTACTCTCCAGGCTAAATGAAGTACAAGTAAGTAAGAAAATAAATATCCATTAAATTATTTTTCACTGTATGATGATTGTCATGATCATTTCTGTTCTTTGCAGGTACTCTAGTAATCCCTACACACACACACACACA
Source organism: Tandanus tandanus (assembly GCA_039654325.1). Taxonomy (NCBI): domain Eukaryota; kingdom Metazoa; phylum Chordata; class Actinopteri; order Siluriformes; family Plotosidae; genus Tandanus; species Tandanus tandanus. The sequence continues at coordinate 37,950,114 of JBCNYH010000012.1, forward strand.
CACACACACACACACACACACACACAAACTATTGGTGGCCATTTTGCTGACCTTGAAATTGACCTACAAATGACCTTTATAACTCGTTTCAGCTTAACAAGTTGCTACCCTGAAATATGACGGTGATTTATATATAGCCATGCTTAACCACATAATTTTAAAAAATAATAATAATCGACAAAAGCACAAATAATACCAGCTACATTATCGCTAACATGATCACTGCACAGAATGTTTTGGCAAATCAAATTAAATAAGCTGAGCTGATGTTTTATCTTAATTATACTTTTAAAAAGCTATAAACATACAGATTTATGCACTGCCTAAAAGCGGAGCTTCGAAATTTTTCTGCAAGGTGCAAGTGCAATCACTGGCGACGGGAGCAGCATGAGAGTGTCTGGTTGCTTGTGTGGGCACGTGAGCACATATGCGACAACAAAAATCGAGCTCATGGCTTTATGACATTTGCATAAGTATGGAACTCCACAGAGCTCCGCTAATAATAAACATTTGTCACTCATTTCACATTCAGTTGGCATTAGTTAAAATATCACCACATGAACCCAGTCAAAGTGGAAAAAAAACCTGCTGTTTAGTTGAAGCCAGTATTTACTGGACATCTTCAGAAGCTACCCTGTCATTTCTAAACATCTTAACATTTTTGTGCTGTAACATTTTTGGATGAACAACAATTATTCAAATAAAAAAATAATCCCTTTATAAAACTGGAGTTAGGAAGAAATTCACACACATGCTACATTACTTTGAATAACTAAAAACATCAAGTAATTATGACAGGATATGACAAAACAACCTCAATAGAAAGACCCGTCTGTTCATGAATAAAGTTTACTTACATAGATGTGAGAGTGTAACACATCTTAAAGTCACAGTTGTAATAATGTCGCTCTGCGAGAGAAACAACTACATCCAAGTTGTCCTGAAGGCCATTCACTATGTCGGGTACCACGATTTCACTAGGCTTGTTATACTGTCAGAGTGATGCACAGAAGCAGGTGGATCAGTGTTTAGGAATGAGAATGTTTTGATTTGAATGATAAAATAATTGAAACAACAATGAAAAACCTTTTCACCTTCTTTAATTTATTCTCATAAAGAAAGCGTAGCAGCTCCTCTTCCTCCTCGGTACATTGCTGGCTAAAAGGAAGAGAATCCAAGAAATCCCTTTCTGCTTTGACAAACACAAAAGAAACACAATTTCCCAACATTCAAATCAAAATAATTATTACACTGCAATCTGTAGTTTTAAAATGTGATTAGCAAAGGTCTGCCTCACCCTCTTGAGCAGTTAGCATGTGATGGGACGTTAAAAGGTCAAAGGCTTCAAAGCAGTAGACGTCCAGTTTCACGGCCTCTTTGTAGCTGGATGTGGCTAGAGGTCTGTTGTCCATAGCATCATAGATTTTTCCCCGTAGGAGGCTGATAGAACTACTGATCTGAGAGAGGAAACCACAGGGAGTCAAAACCACTGAAGCTCCTATGTCCCTTAAATATTAACCAACTCACATTTGGTGTTTCTGGGTCTACTACTATGGGGTGCAGTGTAAGAAGCCATTATTTAAAATTTATAAAAGCTGTCTCAGGTGTCAGCACTATGTAAGTCAGTAGGGTTTTGTACTTTTTTTTTAACCAGTGGCAAGTATTCAGGTGAGAGGGTTGCAATTTACTGCTTTTTTTCATATTATATTTAAGAGAGAGAAAAAGAAAAGGAGCCAGCAGGTTCTGCAGGAGTTTCAAAAATGATCGTAATGCACGTGAGCACTGTTAGCCTTTAAAAATGAAAAGAAATAAAACATAAAATACTCATTAAAGTGTACTTGTACTGCCTTGCAGTATAATCAAAACACTTGTTTGCCTCAGGCCTGGTGGATGATATGATATGATATGAATAAGGCACCTCCACCTCACCCTCAGTGAATAAACATTATTGATAAGAAAAGGAGATGAGCTCACAGAAGCTGGTGACATTTCCCATTCTTTGGCAGTTTCCCTGGTGTTACTCTCCTCCTTTCCACCTTTATCCGCTAACTTTTTACTCGCTGGCTCTTCCATGTCCAGTATGTCAAGAGCCTGCTGGTACTCTTTGGCAGCATACTGTACGGGGAAAAAAATTCAACCTGAACAATGCAGCGACTCACCTGATCCTGATCAAATATGTAATATCTAATAACTGAAAGGCTTTAGCACTGTCTCCACAGAGTAAGAAGATTCTGTACTTCTAGGTGTAAATATGAGTGTGACTTATTTGCATGCATGTTATCCCTGCAATGGCTTGGCAACCGATTCAGGGTGCACCCCACCTTCAGTCTGAAGTCAACTGGGATTGTTCCCTGCTTCCCTCAATGGATTTAACGATAAATAATGGATGGATAAGATGAACATGTATGAATATGTTCAGTCTAAATGTTATACTTACATGGCACCTTGCAGCAAGATACTGGCAAGCCCCATATAACTAAGAAAGAAACACACAACTCAAACTTCAGATGTGATGAACATGTGTCAACTTATTCATTAAATAGTGTTACACTGATAGTAATAACTGTTAAGGTGTACGTCATGCCATCAAACGTGGCTGTTCATTTGATCAAACTGATTTAACTGGACGGTGGCAAATGTCGTCAGCCAAAAAAGAAAGCAACATCTCTTACCTTGTCAAGTTTGCGAGACCTTAAAGCATGCGAGGCTCGGTGGTACTGGGATGTAAGATAAAGGCACTGTGCTAACCAGTAAATGTCTTGGGGATCCTCTGATAAGAATGGACATGAAAATGAAGTCAACATCCTACAAATTTAACTAACCTGCAGGTTAAGTGTAGCTTTAAAACTATTCTAAAACAAGCCAAGACACTTACCATGTGATAAAGACGCTACTTTGTCAGCCCAAAAGAGAGCACTCTGATATTGTTGCTGCAAAATAATGAACACATGTTAACTTTACTGCAGTGGAACTGTGTGTGGGGAGAGAAATATGCCTAAGAAGTCTGGCTAAGCATCTCAGATCAGTAATATGGAGATATTGTTATCACAGTGTTATGAAACTAAACCACACGTTGATGCACAAACGAACTAAACAGTTATCGAGCTGCTAAAACCCTCTAGATACAGTCTTGAAAACCGCCTTAGCAACCTCGCTAGCTACAGAAATGCTAACTGAACCCAAAGATGAGTTTATCTACTAGAATAAGAGCTCATGGTTACATTTGTGCTCAGATACATTTGTTCACATGTTGCAAACACTCAGCATCCTCGTAACATCTGACAACCTCTGCAATATGTGCAACTTCCACAAATCAGTTACTAGCCAGCAGCTTAGCTGCTTATCGCCATAAACAGGAGACATCCAGCCACAGGAACTTTTTGTTTACCTGATCGATGTAGTGCCGCACACGCTTCCGGAGTCTATCTAGATTCATGGCGATTGTCGAGTTTCTCAAAAGCAATAAAATGACATTCTAGCTATTTAAATTGCTGGGAATGAAACTCTACCACTGTTAGCAGCTAGCTCCTCAAATAAAGACCAATACCCGCGGTTAGCATGAACCTTGTGTAACGTCGATAAATTTCCCACAGAAACATCACGCCGTCAAGAAAGTGTCCGCCCAATGAATATACACCTGGTCAGCACAGAACAAAACACGCTGTGCTTAATTAAAATACAGCAATTTCAGCTATAATAACACGAACATCATATACTTTAACCGCAAACGTTTATCCCCTAAATAACTAGTTAAAGGGAACTTTGCAACCACATTAGAATTAATGTGAGAGAAAACAGATTTAGGATGGATGGATGGATAGATAGATTAAAAAAAACAACAACAACAACAACAACAATAATAATAATAATAATAATAATAATAATAATAATAATAATAATAATAATAATAA